>JAWWEE010000159.1:28889293-29016665 GCA_035221455.1 Xenops minutus
TCTTTTCTTTTCTTTTCTTTTCTTTTCTTTTCTTTTCTTTTCTTTTCTTTTCTTTTCTTTTCTTTTCTTTTCTTTTCAATTTATCTCTAGAAATTAACATCCCCAACTGATTTTTAATGGCCAGCCCTTCCTTGCGATATCACTTTAACCTCCTCTTGACAAGCCTGGCACTGTAAGTAACACAATTCCCACAAGATTGCAACTTCCTATGGCAGCCATAGCTAAGCTCATGGCTGTGTGTGAATGTTTTGGACCTACTCAGCCAGCAGAATGGCATTAAGGAAAGATAATATTTTGACCAGTCAGCTGAACAAAAAAAACCCTTTGAGATTACCAAAATTTAGGAACCTTAGTAAAATGTGGGTTTAACGTATTTATTTCCTAAGGATTTGACTCTATATTAGTTCTAGAGTATATATAAATATATATATATATACATACAACATACACATCTGATAATTATATGATCAACTGCTATTATGTCATTCTTACACCTGCCAGGATTTGGAGTGAGGAAGCCACGAGTGAAAGATTTTAAGATTCCTATATATAACTTTTACACAATGATTTTAATGAGCCCCTTGAGTAAATTTTAGACAACAGTGTATGTTAGTGCCATGTCTGTTGGCAGGTTGATCTACAATATCCAAAGAATTTTATAACAGAAAAAATCTCTTCAGCATATGAGCCCCAAATTATAAAATAATTTTGCTTCAGATGTAAAAGCCAGATTAACTCATGGCAGCTGGCTTGTAAATGTATTAAATGGACAGAGGCATAGTGAACGTCCTTCAAGATGAATTTCTTGTCATCTTTTCTTGTGAAAAGAGGTTTATCCCATCCCTTCAAAATCTGTAGGGTATCCTATTTTTTTAGTCTCAAAAATATATTTGGTTTTCTTTGAAGATGAATAAAACTGAGATGCTATTATATTCAGTTCCTACTTTGCAGCATCCAGAAATTCCTTTGCTATTAATATGCCAGAGTAACAGATTTCTTTGATTTTTTTCAGTTTAGAAGATCAAAAGCTGTCAGAAATTGTTTCAAAAGAAAAATAAATCTTTGAGAAGTTGGATTTGAAATAATGAGTCTCCAGCATGTTGCATATACAGTACTTAGAACTGTTTAATGGAAGATGCTGTTATAATTGTGGGGTTTGCCTCTTTACAAGTATCACTCACCTAGAAGATATTTCAGCATTAGTTTTGCTTTTTCTGAAAGCAATTATTAGAAAATTGGATATTAATGGTGTTCTTTTTTTGTAACTTCTTGCAAATACTTAATCAGGTAAAAGAAAAAAGCAATGCACATTTAGACTGAGAGGAAAAAGTCTTAAAACCAATTTGGAAGTTTGCACAGGCTTATTTTGTCATCATGTAAAAGCTTTTCTTTTTTTTTTTTTTTATTATTTTATTTGTATTTAGGGAAACTGATCATCACACAGACATGAAATAGCACATGGTTGTTATAATTGTGGGAGCACTGTGGCCTGTCTTGTATAGTTTGGGGTTGACTATCCTTGTCCTAACCCCCCATCAGATAGGATTGCAACAGCTCTAAAGTATTTAGAAAGGCCTTGCTGTGCCAAAGAATCATTAAAACTTGGAAGGTTTGTATTATCACCATCAAGAAACTGGCTCTGATTCAGTTTGTATCAATAACAACCAGAATGCTGCTGTGAAGATATCTGTCCTGTAAGGGCTGAAAGAGCAAGTGGTAAAAAAGGAGCTGAAACAAGACGATTAAATATTGATAAACACAAGACCCATTTGGAAATAACCTTGAATGAATACAGCCTGGCCTGCAGCTGAAGATTAAGATGTCATTGTGGCTTTCAACTTTTTCATCAGCAGAGCTCTAAATCAATTCTAAACCTATAACCTATCTCTATTATTCTACATTTACAACAGCCAATTGGGAACAATATTCACCATTTCATCAGTGACAAACTGTCTAATGATTGTGCTGGCAAATAAATAAGTCAAACATGCTTTTTTGGAAAGGGAGTGAATACACTTTTACTTCCAAATTAAAATATTTAGTGCTTTATAAAGCAGTTGCTATTTAAACTGCCAATAATGTTTAACATGAATTTACTCACCACTGCCTATCCTCACACTGTATAATTTATAACACTAAGCCCTTTCAATACTCCAAAATGCCAGATAAACTTTTCTCATTTGCTCTTAATTTGGTCACGCAGGATAATACCAACATCTGAAGGCTCTTTAAACTGCTTTTTAAAATGCATTCCTGAAAGCACCACCAATGCCACCTCTGCTCCTTGTCATCTTCCATAATTATTTCCAATCCAAAGCGGTCCTTAATGCGCTTATTAATCTGGCATTCTCCTCAGTGTGAAGCACATTCAGCTCTATTAATTTTTAAAAACCCTTTTTTATGGTGGACTGCAGATGCTTGGCTATTACTGAAAAGCTATTAGAAGTTAACACCTTTCTCTCCCCAGGGACTGGCATCATCCTATGCTTCCAAATGCCACCCTATTTTACATTATCAGCTGCTAAGACTAAGTATTAGAGACTTTTTTTTTTTTACTTCTGAACTGTTAATGCTATTATTAGCTAATGGCAGAGTTCTGTACAGCATATAGATACATACACTCTCAATGTCTACAGCAGATGGGGTTTTATTTATCTGCTTTTGAACAATGAGGCCTTTCATTCCTGTCATCCATTAGAAGAAAACTCGCAGGTAAACAACCACTAATCTTATACCCAGGGATTGAGATTATTTTTGCCTTTCTCTTGGCTTGGATATTAAGATCAGGTGAGTATTTAGAAGGAAAAATGTGAAAGAAACAAAGCCATCACCCATCAAACCACAAACCACCTTGCTTTGTGGGGAACTCTTTCCCTTTTAGAGTGTCTCTGTCTTTGGGAAACACAAACCTTCCTTGAATAAATGGAAGCTAAAAGTTCTGAAAAAATATTGGTGTGCTCTTTCTGAGCTGGTAACAAATATGAGACTTGACAGAGGGGTTAATTTTCTGAAAGAACTTTTAAGTCCCAGCTATTAATTTCAGAATCTGTCTGCTCTTGTGAAAACAGGACAGAGTTGAGTTTCAAGGATGGGCTCCTCTGTTCACGGTTACCAGTTTTTAAGGAACAAACCACTAAGGTACAATAGAAAGGTGCTTAGATTTGTGTCTGTACTTTGTGCTTGCAGCATTTGCAACGAAATCACCCTCCTGCTAATTTTCACAAAGGTCTCAGCTTTTGACTGAGTTATGACAAGGAGTAGAAACCAGTCCAGCATTTGCTCTTTTGATCACTTTAAGCTGTGATGACTAAAGACAGCAAACTAACATATTGTAACTTGAAAATGCCCAATTTGTGCATACTAAAACAAATGTACCAGCAAACAAAATGGTACAGAGATTATGATACTGTCATACTAGTGAACATTCTGTATTAAATTTAGTAAAAATCTATATTAAAAATGCTTCAAATGTGTGGAACAAATGTCTCCAGAAAACTACAGAATGTTTGGCAGCAAAGTAAAACTTAGGTCTGACCTGCCATGAGAGATACAGGAGCCAGAACATGAACTTGGATATTTGCACAGCAATTAATGGCGTTTCCTGTCTCAAGGTCATGACACTGTAAAGGCTGGAGGGGAATGAATTCCAAATTTCTGGCCAGTATTGTGAAGGGAGTTTCTTTCCAGAGTTCTGATAATATTAGCTATTATCTCTCAATATTTTTATTCATTAGCACCTGAAGGACTCCATGAAGACCAGGGCACCAGCTCACAAATCCTCCAGAAGAAGAAAGAGATCTTTCCTAGAAAACCTTTTACTTTCTCTTCATAGAAATATGTATAATACACAGAGAACAGACTAATTTAAGACTCTGGTCTGAAGGTGAGGTAGTGAAACCTTGCTGTGGCCCTTGGGAAATGAGAGTTGACAGTAAACATGTATCCATGCCATGGGGAATGAATTCCCAATAGTCCTTTATTAGCATTAATGCTGTCTTCACTAGCACCTTGAGAAATGCTAAGACTACATCAGCTTCATGCATAAACCAGGGAAAACCATACCTTTCTGGCAGGACCTGCCTTGGAAAGATCCAAAATCAGGCAGAGATGAGAATTTGCCTGATGTGGCAGGAGGCAGGGCAGGAGGATGCACAGCACAGTGCTTGGTCCCCCCAGTCTCTGCAGATGGAGTATGGAGCAGCACCCAGGAGAATTTGTTCCGGCTACTTTTCCACCCTGGGGCATTCTGGTTGGACTTGGTGATCACAGCTGGATGCAGTGGAAAAGCAGTTCAGTGGCACCTTCCCCCTCTGCATGAAGGACAATGTCACCAGAGAGCAGAATGGACCTCCTAATCTGGAGCACAATCATTTGGATATTCCTGGTGGGGACCAAAATAACTTTAAAAGATGGACTGGTCTTGCTACATATCACAATGACCCTTCTTTAAATGACTGTCAAAAGATCCTAATGTATCCTACTTCAGCATTTGAATTGGTGTATGCCTGGGCTTTTGATTGCTTTCACCTTTTCCTTTGTTATCTTATAAGACATTTGTGTAAAATCCAAGTTGCCAGTTTCTGTCCTTCCAGACTTATGGCAGCACGTCACTGTGTTCAAAGAACAGTGCTGGAAAATAAAGTGGAAACAATAACACTAGAGACAATTATGATTGGAGAAAGCTTTAAAGCACACAATGACAAAGCTGGGACACTCTGACCTGACCTAATGTCATCCTATAAGGAAAGCCATGAGGAGTTATCGCTGTTTTAACTGAGAATTTGCTGGTAGTTTTTTCTTTTCCTGGTAAAAGTAAACCTGCTGCTGAGCACCTGAAACAGCTCAGCCAGGTCTGTGGATGTTTAAGAAATATGGAATGGAGACATTGATACTACATTTTTTCAACCAAAAAACCCCAAACAAACAAACTCCCCCAAAATAAACAAACAAACAAACCCCCAAAGCCCACAAACTAAATCTTTAATTTTATAAGAAAAGTATTTCAGAAAAAAAAAAAAGTGAGAAAATTTGAGTAGGAGCCTCAGCTCCACCTTAAATGTGTGTCCTCTTTCACTGTGCAGCATTATTAATGCAACAAAGGCTGAAAAGCTCTTTGGAAGATTAGGAAGATATGCAATTACGTGGTCGTCTTAAATGCATATTATATGCTCAATAGACCTGAACTGCTCCCCTCTTGTCACTTCAGCCCATCCCATAATTGCCTTATTAGTACTTTAGTGAATTAATACATTACCATTAGTACATTGGAGAAGTGGTTTTCCTCAATTATTTTGTTGAACCATGTCTCACTCTGTGGTAATTCAGCTTGGGCTGTCCTAGTGCCATTTCTGTCTGTGCAAGCCCAGAGCAAAGATCAGAGCAGACCTCTGGTCCCGTCCAGAACAAGGAGAGCACTGCAGAGAGTTACCCTAAGCCTGGTGAGGCTCAGAGACCTCCCTGAATGTCCCTGGCTGTTACTCAGGCCCCAGGTGCCCAGGCAGTGCATGGGGAGGGCCATGCACAGCCATGGCAGTGGGCTGTTCATGCTTGTCTTCCCCTTTACCCAACCCATCCAGTGACCACAAGGGCTTGAACATTTTGGTGCTTTGCTTTTCTGAAAAGACTCTGTGCCAAAGGATGTGATTCTTTGCAAACATTATGCCATGCAAACTGTTGGCCTGAACTGCAGTAGCCTCAAGCCTGCTTATTCAGCTGGCCGTGCTTCCAAGGGGCTGTAGCAGCAGCTGGGCATTTGCAAGGCACAGGATCGTATCCCAGAGATTTCCTCTCCCCTGAAAAGCAAGCTCGGGAGAGGCGGGGAGATTCATGTCAGAGACATTCCTGCCCAGGAACCTTGCTTCCCAAGGGAATAGTAAAGATATTCAAGTTTTGACTTGAAAAAACTCATTAACTCCAACAAATTTGGGGTGGCTTTGTGGTGATTAAATTATTTGCCCAGTCCTATTGAACACTGAATAAATGTAGTCATTCAAATGTTGGATAGTTAGTAAAGGCACTTTTTCCTTTCTAAAGGTGTAATTCTTTTGCATGAGATTTAGAGAGCAGATATTGACAGAAGAATAGATAATAGATAATTGATGTCAAAGGCTGAATAAGAAAGTTGTTGATCAGCCAGAGTTTAAGTTATCTCTATGTAAAGTAATATAAAGTAACGATGATTTATTGCTTGAAAAAGTTGATAGAATTAAAAAATTCTTTGGAATTGCTGGTGAATGCAGATTGATTTTTCTAAAGAACTCTACCCAGACCTATTTCTCTTCCAAAAGAATACTGCTGGTTCTAATTATATGTATTTTACAAAATTGCATTTCGAAAAACTTATACCATCAGAACACCAAATATCCCATCTTTAATACTCTTGGATAGAGGAGTATTTTCAGTTGTCTAATTTGATACAGTAAGGAGATAAGACAATATGTGATTTGTTTTTATCCTTCAGGTGCACTGCATCACATAACCTATTAAATCTCAAGGAAATACAATAAATTGCTTTGTAAAAACAGCAATAGTCTCTAAGACATGATTCTCCCAGTGAAAGATTAGTATTGGAGGAGTAAAAATTAGTATTGGAAGAAAGGTGAGCTGTTTAAAAGGTATTCCCTTAATATCAGGAGAGCATCCAGTATAGGAGTTCTTTTCCCATGTTTCATTTAGACACCTCTCAAACTGGAAATCTGCTTTGACTCCAGAAAACAATCTCGTGCTCTTTCCAGAGTTCCCTTGGAAATCCATTGCGCACAAAGCAGCAGGGGTATAGGTTACACTTCACAGGGATCCATCTACGCACAAGAGAAAGCTCAATATATTCCTCAACTTAAGTTCTGGATGTTTTCCAGAGTCGTAAAAATGGCATCCCATCATCTGTGTCTTTACTGTGCCTTTTTTAATTTTTTTCCTGTTATCCTTATGAAAAAAACCTTCTCAGTGATGGTGACATCTTTCTATCCTGAAGTCTATGAGATCCATTCCTGACTAGAAGACCCATTTTTGTGTTGCTGGATTCTTATGCTGTTTTCACAGACTGTATTTACAACTCCTTATATTGTTTAGTTTATGCTACTCTAGAATTTCATATATACAGTCAGAGGTGCTTGAAATAAAGCACAGCACTTAAAATAGCTTGTGCCCCTGCCTTAAAATATTAATCACTGGTGTAACTCCATAAGAGTTACATCAGGCATGAGTTTAACCCTACTTTTCGTTTTAAATCAAAAGAAATTGATTTCTTTAGCAAACACACCCTAAACCACAGGATCAAAGGCAAACTGAAGCACCATAAAACCTCTTATTTTTTCCCCCCTTCACCTTTTCCAAAAGCTACAAGGCAGCCTGTAAACTGGCTTTTAAGCACACCAATTTCGAAGCAGCTGATTCTGTACAAGCAGTCCTCAGCTGTTGGCAGTGATGTCACTGGTTAACACTTCACAGCCCACAGGCTGCTGGAATTATTTGTCTTGTCTCTGTTCTGGATCAAATGAAAGCTCTCTATGGAAGTCAATGAACTCACAGATGTGTTTTTGGTTCAGCATATATATACATATATGAGAAATGTATTGTTTCAATAACACTGAGTTAAACTTGCATTCATGTTACTGATTCAGGAAAAAGAAATAAACCAGAAATAAGAATTTTTCTTGAAAATAGAAGAATGGATAAATAATTAATGGAACACATCTTGGTATCCCAAAGCATTTTCAAGAAACTTGCCATAAAACATTGAATAAGGAAATACTGTATGGACAGAAATAAAAGTTACTGATTTTGGATAAAAATTGTATTCAGATTGGACTTGTGACACTTAACATTTTTTAACATTGTATAAGTAAGTCCAAACACCAAGATTTCCCAAAAAGTCTTACTCTAAAGCTTCCATGCATTATGCACGTCTTTAGAGTTGAGAAATATGTTTCCATGGTTAGAAATTGTGCATTCATGGAGTTTTTGTTTCCAGCTTTTCATTACAAACTGTATTGTAATAGACCATAAGAGAAAAAAATAGACACTGGAAAAGTGCAGACATCGAAACTTTAATCAATACAGAAGCTGCGCAAACTTTCGAATCAACAGCGGCATTAAAAAATTCAGAAGCTTAAAATGAGTAGCGCAATGGTGTAAAAACAAAATCAACAAACCCCAAATCAACAAGAGTCAAGAGTGCCCATATTTTGATGCTACGCAAACGCTAACTCTTGTTTACAGCTCCGGGTTGTTTACAGACCGTCCGCGTCCTCTGCCAGTGCTCAGGGCTGGCAGATACCTGATCTGAGAGCTGTGCAGAGATGCTGGCATCACTCTGTCTCCAAACTAATAGTGCCTGCCCTTTCCTATCACCCCCAACGAGTGAGACAGGGGAAACAAGTAGCCAAACCACTGTGCAGCTGCTGGACCATAGCTCTGGGCAGGACTCACCTCTTCCCATGGCCTGGCTGTGCTGCAGGGACTGGCTGAGTAAAGGATGAAATGGTTCCCAGGGAACCTGCCTTGTGGCAGCTCTGGGGCTGTCATGTGGGGAAGGAGCTGCAGTTTGCTGTGACAGGAGTCTTGCTCTTGGTATCTATGCTTTCCATGGAGGTAGAGCAAGACAAACTTGGTGCTGTAGTAAGATGGATGTTAGTAGCTCGCTGCGTTCCTCATTTCCCATCCCTGAAGCTGCTGTGTTCATTGTAGCTGTCTGTAGGTTTCTGGTGGGCTCTGCATGTCTAGCTCCAACGTGAGGACCTGGAGGGTGAGTATTGTGTCCACTCTCCTGCACAGCAGCCAGTGTTCTTTCTCCCATTTATCAGGCAGAGGGAGGCTGGCGTAGATCAAAGGTCTGAAGTCTTACCAGTTGAGGTACAAAGGCTCTAAGAGGTCACTAGCAAGACACTGATGGTCTTTGCTCACTTCTCTTTGCTTAAAAGTTGTTTTCTCTCCTCGAGTGTGAGCTGCCCTCCCCATAGCTGGTACCACCACAGAGAATGGAGACTGTACACTTTCTCATTTTGCCCTTCCTGTTCAATGCCTCTCTCTGTGTACTCCCCCAGGGCATTTTGATTGCTGATGAAAGGTAAGAGAATTTGCTGTGGGTTCTCAGCTGCCCACCTTTGCAGGGGCAGGTTACAAACTCCTCATTTCTCCTCTTCAGACAGCCCTTATTTCTGAAGGTATGACATTGTTCTGTGACCTGGTTTAGCACACAGAGTTGTGTGAGTTAATTTGAAAAGGCAAAGAGAAACCTAGAAAGACATTCAGTAGTGTCATGCATGGAAATGCTGTTACACTGTGTGAATCACAGGGCACCAATACCTTTGCAGGAATGAACAAAGTAGCTCTGCTTTGTTATGTTGGAGTCATAGTCAAGCCCTTTTTCAGATTTCAATTCCATTTTATATCCCCTGTGGTTGTACACAAATTCCATGGTTGAATAAACAGTCTTTGGTGATGATTACTTGGAACCTCAGGGGTTAACAGTGTTCTTAGCCTTTTCCCTAATTGGTGTTTACTTTCTTGATGCCTTTCCTTGTGCATGCTATAAAATTTTCCCCAGAAAGACCTTTGCCTAGTGCCAAGATGTTATGCTTTGTACTAGACAAAATTCCTTGTTGTGAAATGCACCTGTTGTAATATTGTGATTAAACTCTGTGAAACAATATACCAGATACAGAGCAGAGACACCAGGTTTTCACTACCTGTCCCGCAACCTACGTGCTGAAAGAGGAGTCTGCTCACACTGCAAGGGAAATGCATTAGGTTGATGCCTGGATTCCACATAAGATTTTAGCATTTGAATCTACAACACTGAAAGAAGATCCTCATATGGAACAGTTGGCCTGGATATATCAGGGGAAGGAAAAGAAAGCACAGAATTTAAATTTTGGCATTTCTGTGCTATATTATGAATATGAAGAGGTGGACTGTGGGCAGCTCAGAACAGCTACCAATTTTCTTCTACCTGAGATGGCTGAATCAGTTTGTTCCAAATAAAAACCTTCCCATGTCTTGTAGTAGTTTGCCCCACTTGCAATACAGACACAAATAGCAGCTCAGATCCCCACAGCTGCGAGGCTATAAATCCATACTGATATTTCTGTAGCTTGTGTCTCTTGTTTGTGCTGAGACGAGATCTTGGCTTTCAAGAGATATCTCCTGCCCCTCAAAGTCATTGATATGGAGATTAGCAACATATTTAATGCTCTCCGTACCCTCCTCAAAAAAACCCTGATGATAGAAGTCAAAGACCAGTCCTAATTCTCACAGTATGGAAGGACATGGCTTTGCAGAGTGGCTTGGTTATCACTGTTGGTTATGGCCAATAGCTCTTGATGGCCAACAGCAATTCTGGGGTCTTCTACCAGCACTTAGACAGCAAGGAGGTCCAAAACCAGTGCAGAGATAGAAGAATGCTTAGTTTTAGGGTTGTAAACCTGTTGGACAAGCAGACTTTCCACTAGAGGTTGCAATAAAAAAATGTCATGATCTTGTCTGCTCCTCAGGTTTCAGAAGTGCTAGAGACCCAGCTGGTAAGGTCCTGGAGAAAGCACACATGAGGAGACCACTTGGTTCTGTCAGGAGATGAAGGACTGTGAAGTATCAATTGCAAGGTGAACACACCAGATCTGAAATACAGATTTCTCCTTACACCAAGTTAGCCTGTGCTAACTTATTGCATTGTTGACTTACATCTACAATTCAGGAACAGAAGAGGCATTGTCTGGCTGCTTAAATCTCTTTAAATGGACAAGTGGAAGATATTTCTGTGCAAATAAAAGCATTGCTTACAGGTTGAAAAACTATGTAAGGAGGAAAATAGTATTTATGTATTTATTTATGATTTGTTCAATGATAATTTTATTCTGTGATCTTATCCCAATATAGGCATGAATATAATGGGCACTTTTTGCCCATTATAACTGTCATAACCCATTCACAGACTATCTCCTTTCATATTAAACCCCAGGTCTAACTTAAAGGCACCCCTTCCTACTTACTCTCAGAGCACACATATAATTTAGAGGAATACAAGTTTAATTGAGCTTCACCTTAAACAGGGAGAAGGGAATGCAATGATTTAACAAATGTACATGGTCTCAAGTTTAAGAATATGCCCCAAACAAGATTGACAGAAGATTTTCCACCAAGGGTTTTTTTTGACAGAAAGCTGGATCCAGTTGAATGATGCCCCTTTAATTTCTCTACTCACTCTGCCCCCAGCAGTATCTGCTTTCCATGGAATTTTGCCTCGTTGAAAAACTGAACATCTCTCTGTTCTCCGGATCCAAAACCTGTTTAAAAATGATGTCCTGTCACTTATAATTGTGTCTGGGGGCTTTGTACTACTGTTTGCTCTCTGGCTCTGGGCTTCTAGTTAGTTTCATTATCCTCCACACTGGAGGATTCCTTGGATGCACCAACCCAGTCAACAAGAGACAGAAGCCCAGAGGAAATAATGTCTCGCTCCCTGTTCCTTGCCTGTACCTTCACCCTTCACTCCTTCATCTCCCTGGCTTCTGACTCCTTGCCTTTTCTTTCTCAGTCTTGCTCCCTGATTTCTCATTGCTCATATTGCACAACAGCAGTTTCCCTTTCACGCTGCCATCTCACAGTGAGCAGATCACCAAGAACAAGACTGTTTTCTTGGCATGATAGCAACGCCAAAACAAACAAGCCAAAATAATTGTTTAAAATCTGTGTAAATAAAAGAATATTCTGAGTATTTTTTTCTGAAATTCAGAGAAATTGAAAAAACAAACTCTTCATGAATAAAAGTATTTCTCTTGGCCAGATGGGACACAATTATTCTGCATGCACATGAGGTTTTTCATACTGTATTTCAACACTTACTTTTCAATAAAAGTGAAGGAAATTGTGTAATTAAAAGTGGTTTCAAGCACAACAACAGCCCAACTGTCATTTTGGAAGATGTTTCAATAAGTTTGGTTTTTTCAAATACATTTTTTTTCATGAGAAGATGTTAATGGAAGAGAAAAAAATATTTTAGATGTCTCTATCCCTGACTCCTTACCTTGAACAATAAAGCAAAGCTTCAGAAAACCTGGTTATTCTGTCTTTTTTGGTGTGCAAAGGACAGGCAGACCCCTTGTGCTCCATGCAAGTGCTTGGTATAATGGTTGATGTGGCAGAGCTGGTGAAAGAACCATAAAGAGCCATCAGAAAACAAGAGGAGAAGGTAACCCCATTTAATCAATATAGGGGCTTGTGTGATGTGCTGCTTGAGTATGTGAGTTTATTTGACTTCAAATCTTGGATTACGTAAATTCCATGCACACAAAACATGAAAAAAGGATGGAATCAAGTGACAGAAGTTTAGGTTATGCTCCAAAGGATGGCTCAACAGTGTAAATTCTGCATCATTAAAAGGGGAGTATGAACTGCTTTTGGAATTTGGATCTGGGCATATGTTCTGAGCATCTTTCATTCTAGGAGTGCTTTAACTTGGGACTAAATTCCTGTCTTTCTGAAGTCCAGTGGGAATTTTGCTCAAACTCATCTTCAGCTGAACTAATTTGCAGGGTTTGGCATCAAAACCTGTAGCCCACGATTTGAGTGAGGCTGGGTATTAAGTTACTACAAATGGATACTTGAAAAAAACCCCAAAACAAATGAAAAAGAACACATCTCCATGGGTTGTCAAACTTGCCTCATAGTACAGACTTCCAGGCTAGATTAGATCTGTATTATCTCCAGCAAGATAAAAGCAGAGAATTTTTCCAATGGCTTTTAAACATAAGATTGACCAGTTATGTGTCTTCACATTTCATGTAGAAATGTCATAATTTTGTTATATATTAATTTGCTTGCTATTTTTTTTTGCAGGAATGATTCTTTGAAAGCTTAGTATTTTTTGTATTAAGTATTAGCTTTCACTGGGGACTTCCTTAAGGTATTACCAAAACTTACAGCTAACCTAAAACATTCAGTCACAACCCTTTAAAAGGATGGCTCCTATTTAAATTATGGCTGCACTGTGATATTACCAGGATGAAATGAAAGATGTTAAGCTATTCCAAGGTGGATTTCATAATTGTGTCTCTTTATATCAGGCTAGGGATTTTCATTAGCTTAATAAAAAGATATCTTAGCATTGAATTCTTTCCAGAAACTGTTTAATGGATTATCAAAAGCAACTCAGTGATGGCAAAACCAATGGCAAGATTCAATATAAACATCAAATGAACCTGATCTTATATTGCTAGAAATCGAATTCCTGGAGAAGCAGCACCACAAATATGTTAGTCACTACAGCAATGCCCAAATTCCACATGATGATGTGCATATGTTCCACTGTGAAGAAAAATTTAACTTTGGTCATGCATCTCTCTGTGGTCATGCTTAAAGTTCACTGAAATACATACTGACCCACAGGCCTATTAAAAAGAGGAATTCTTTTAAAGAGTTTCATTTCATAAGAAAGAGGAAACACATTGGATGTACAGTGAAAACCTGGAAAACTTAAATGTCCTACAGGACTATCAATCCTGGGCATGCTTTCTGAAGCTATATCCAGTGCTGGCCTCCCAGTTGTCCTGATCCAGAACACCCATTGAAATTTGCTGAAGTTTTCTGTCCCTATGCATGAATTTCTCCAAAAGAAATGGTACAACCCAAGATTTCTTTGCCACACATTGAGCAGATGGACACAATGCACAACAGTGGGTCCAGGCTGCAGAGTGTGGACACAACCATGCCTCATTAATGTCAATGGAGGCCAGTATTTTGTCCAAAAATCACTGTTCCTTTTAAAGCTACCACAACACACCCAGCTTTTAAAGCCATTCAATCATTTGGCTTAAGGCTGTTGATTAATATAATTCATTATCCTGCCACTAGATATCTGACTGAGAAGAACACATGTTTCTGTATACATGTTCCAGAAGAGAACCAAACCGCCTTTTTGCCAACAATAATATGTGCATAAGTTTACATACATGAACTGTGGTTTTCAAGGTGTGACTGTCATTTTCTCATGCTCTTTCAAACAGTTATCCCAAGACAGTCCCCACTCATTCAGCCCTGAGACAGACACATGTTGTAGTGGTACCACTGATCTACAGACTGACATTTCTGATTAAATTGATTTTCATATACCTCATCACCATGGCAAATTTCCCATTGGCTGTAAATCTCAAAGATTTATACTTTAACCAACCTTGCATTTCTGAGTTTGTCATAAGAGGGATTTTAAAATACAATGAGAAGCTTTTCATATCTCAGACTTGATTGTAGGTGCAGGAATATATTTTTATGTTTTCTGGATCAGCCTCACGGTACAGGAGCTATTTATGGTGTGACTAAATAGTAAGAATAGAACTAGACAAACTGTGACTCACTATAAAAAAAAAATATTTGGTGAATGACATATGACCTAAAATTTGCCCAAACAATTTCCTGGCCAGGGGCCATATATGCCATATCTGAAGGTGAAAATATTTCATTGTAATTTGTAGCAGTGGGAGTGGAAACCTGGGTTTATAATGGAAACAATCCTAACCACAATTATGGAAACTGCCATTATTTTCCATTTTAATTTTTACTTTTCTTTTTTCACCCTATACTCACTGGAGGAAATGACATCTGAATCCATTGTGCAATTATTTAAATAGGCCAAGTTTCTTTCTATGAATTTAACTTGGATTTCCTGCAGTACCCATCACTACAATACGTAAGCATGGAGTGTCACTACAAAATATCTTAAAAATGCTCCTGTAAGTTAGCTATTACTGCCTCCTGAACAGATGTTCAATGTACAAAGAGCATATAATAATCATATTCTATCATATTTAGTTTCCCCTTTTTTTTCAGGAAAGGTGAGGGAGAAGACGATGTGTACAGAAATAAATGTGTAATTAGTGGAAGACTTGAAGATCCTTATTTTCCTGTGTAGAGCAGGGTGAAGGTCTGAATTTTAATCCAAACTGACTGTATATTTGCTTCTTCAAGACATCTTTGTAATCTTCCCAGCCATTTCATTTCTGAAAGAACCAACTTCACTGGGATGCTGCATTTGTTAAAACTGAGATTTCAAAGTTACTCTAAAGGACCTGATTCCTGTATGTGGGTGAAGTCACCTGGTCTGCCAATAGATTAACATGAAGTGCTCAGAGAGTTATAGTGGTGATACTGGAGTGATGCCTGTTTTGACATATGTATAGGCTCCTGCAGAGGAAATCTGCAGAACCTCTCTCAATCAGTCTCCAAGGAGAGGTCTTTCGGCTGGATAAATTTCTAAATTAGACACACAGAACTTCCAAGCATGCCTCCTCCTTCCTTTTGTGGTTCTGATGCACATTACCTCAAACCAATCCCCCAAATGTAAGTTGTACAGTTCTAAAGAAATTTATCAACATCATTTTATAACAACCACATGTATAATCAGGGCAGAGGTGGAGCTGCATTAGCTGGTTTATGTCATTTAACCTACATCTTACTGGGACTTAGAGGATTCTGTGTTCCACTTAAAGAAGGATTGTTCTGATAAGTACAGGTAGAGACAGGCAGTATATAATACCCTTTGAGCCTATGTCTATATTGAGAAATGTAGATTAGCAATTGATATGTTTAAATCCTTTATGCACTATATCATCAACATGCTATTTTCTATACAATATAATTTCCTTGCAATAAAAATAAAATAAGCTTTTGCTTTTCTGATCTTTTTCTATAGTTCTTCTTCCCTGCATGTTTGACTGAATGTTATACCATGATCCCAATGTTATTTGAAATATATTTCATCTATAATTTTTTTTGTCAGACATTCTTTCACTTCTGACGTGTTGTATTTGTTTTGTTCTTTAGTTAATATTGCACCATCTCCTACTTCAGATAGCTGGTGGTTCATTGAGATCACAGACATCACTCACCTGTCTTGGAATATCAGACACATGTATTTGTGTCTCGTTTGCCTCAGAACAAAGTTTTCATCTCACTAGTTGATGCAGAATTTCTCTGCAGCATCCATAATTCTATAATTTTGTTCAGTTTGTGTTTAGTCTCAGTTCTCTTGGATTCTGTCATGAAAATTTCCCTCATTATTATAGCAGGGGATAATCCCCATAATTTTTCTCTAAACATTTCTTCCCTCCACACCTATGGAATAATATTTGCTCTAATGAGTACTATTGTCTCAGTTTTACAGGTGGGAACTAAGGTTGTATTTAAGCTTCCTACTCGTGTTGCTAAAATAAACATCAAGGCTACTTTCCATTGACTGTAGAAAGAACCAGAATTTGGCAGTTTTGGAGACTGCGTAGTTTAAAAAAACTCTCTTCAAACAAAGTAGATGTCTAAAACTGCTGCAGGCTGTGTAGTGGTTGTAGAGATGAAATATATGTCTTCATACTGAATATTGAAACCCAAACCACTTAAGTACAGTGGGACTTCTGACTTCAGCTCTTCATTGTGCCAGAAGTTTTGAGATGGGATTGCTCAATCCTTGTTCCTATGACAGCTCGAGGGCCACTGAGCAGCCAAGCCATTCTCCCACAAGTAGGTTCATTTCTTTAGTGAAGATGTACTAAAATGAGCTGTCCAGGGCATCCGTGACAGGAAAAGGAACTTATTCAAGGACCCACAAGTCTCAGGGATGTATCAAAGCCCTTTCACCAATTCTTTAACAACAATGAATTCACTTTCTAATGCTGAAATACAGGGATTGATGCTTGCCTCCATCTCAGTGACCTGCTGGACATTTAAACAGTCCTCTCCTCTTGTTCTTCTGGCCTGTTTGTCTTTACCTTCTTGCCCTTGCTTGTGTGTTTTCACTGGTCCAAGTCTCCATGGTTTCTTGGAGCTTGAAGCACTAGAGAAAGGGCAGCACAGGCATGGGGAATATATGTATTTCTCTCCTGGCCGAGTGCATGAAGACATGTTGGAGCCTCAGTAGAGCTCAGAGCTCCATCCAGACCCAACTGCTGTCTGTGCAGCTGTCCTAGCACATCCTGACAGGTCAAAAAAGCCTTCCAGACCAGGAGTGGGTATTCCTCTGCTGATTACCTGGTCAGCTCTGACCTTAACAGCGTGCTCCATGGGGCAGCAAGCAGGGCCAAAACACATCCTTCTTGTTTCCCACTCATGTCAGACCTGGCTGGGCCATCCATGTGATAGAGACAGTGAAAACCACGTGATGGGGTGTGTTCCCATGTGGGTCATCATGTGTGCTGCATCTCATTCTAACTTTGCAAACACTTTACTGGATATTTTCCTTGACTCCCTGTTTAGATTGTTCCAAATTCTTGTAGCTGATTCACTCCAGGACTATTATCATGAAAAAAGAAAGTATTCAGGGAAAACAGGAGGAATTTAGAGCAGTCAGTGTAAATATGTGATGTAGGCACATAATGAAATACTGTGGGTAGCCTTGAGTGAGAGCAGATCAATGACCATTTCCTTCAGGAGAAGAAAGCTTAGAAGAATCAAAGCCCAAGTTGTGCACACATCTTTGTTGGGTTTTAAGATGTGCAGTCCCATCCCAGTTCTGAAAGTGTTGTGGGGGTAAGCCCCTCATCTTTAACAGTGTGTTGTTTCTCAGCCCCAGGTTATGACAAAGGCTTAGTGTAGCAACTTCAGAAATGGAGCTGTTGAAATCTGTAGAGGTGCTGCACTGTTTTGTACACATATGCCTGCACTTTGCCAGCACTCCCTGTATAAATGGTTCCCAGATTTCCAATTGTATTTTGTTTATAGACACGTTTTGCTTATTGTAAATTGCATATGGTTTTACCTCTAGCCTTGGGTCCGATCCTTTCACAAAGAATTTGGGCAAGGGAAAGAGCAGATGATCTGATTTGTTAGCAGTTCATTTTATATATATATATATATGTATGTGTATAGATATAGATATGTATCTGTGGGACTGATACTGGAAGGTGCTGAGCTCTCTTAATCTCTTGTGAGGCCAACAGGAGCTGAGGGCACTCAGCACTTCCAAAAGGTGGTCAGAAAATAGCAGTTTTGGGCAACCTTTTACATGAGCTTCTTCTATCTAAAGTACAGAAAAAAAAAAAAAAGGAAAAGAAAGATAAGCTTCTTAGAGCCTTCCTTAAATTCCAGCACCTTGAGATTGTAACTATTTATGTTTTACCACTTTTTCACATGCAAAATGTGTTGCATGTTTTTGTTGGAGTTTTAAGGATCAGATTGATGAAGGAGAGTTCAGAGCCAGACGTACAGCATAAGAGACAAAGGTTTAGTAATGAGTTCAAAATTTACAAAACACAGAAGCAAATATGGCTTTAATACATGATGTGACCCTTTATAAGGCTTGAAATTACTCTTCAAAAATCATTCTGGCTTGACTTCAGAGCCAAGTGGATTGTGGGATACCACAGATTGACTTTGAGTAGTGGGTTGGTATTGCAGGAATTTTTTAATTTCCTGTAACTCACAACAATTTTCTTCCAGTTAGACCTTATCCTGCTGCAGAGTATTTACTGAACAATTTAGTACAGTGTATAAGCCAGATCAGAGGCACATGCATGCACTCATATGCTCTCTCACACACACAGAGTAAGGAAAATTAAAGTATTAATAGTGAAATTTAAAATGATCAAAAGAGAAAGGTCCAGTGTGTTGATGTTTACATTTTAATGTGAGTAATATATTTAATAGCTAACCAGTGATGTAAGGGGGAAGAATAAACTTTGGGCTGAAACACATTTTTTCTATTTTTAAGAAAATAAAAATTGTTTAAGTTGCACCAGTGAACAGAAAATAATTTGGCAAATACTGGTTATTATTGTTTGTAACAGCTTTTCAACTAGGTCTTCATACACATTTTCAGGACCTCTCCAAAGATACCCAACTTGCCTGATTTAAGAATTAAAAAAAATTTAAAAAATCCTTAAACTGATGAAGATGCTTATGCATTTTTTAACAGTAAAACTGTACTAAAAGGATCCCTGTATTTCAAGGGGACAAATATTTCATACCACAGGACTCCATATGCTCATTCCATTTCAATTGTCTCCCAGGTATTGAAGGGCAATTATTATAACATATTTGAATGTTAAAATACAACCAGAAGGTCTGTTTTAACAACCCCCCCTGCTATGGATGAGAGTAATGTATTTGGGTCACTGGAACTAGAGATACAGATTTATATCTGCTATTGATTTAAAAAAGCTTACTGGTGTGAACGGGCTATTGCAGCATATATATACATATATTGTTAAAATGAATATATAATTCTAGCAGTGTACATTTACCAAGAAATCTAACATAACTTGCAAGTGATTTATATAGACATGCATACAGACACAATGCATATGTATGTGAATTTATGGCATGCTTTATTCCTTATCTGAAATCTACTAATGTTCAAGGAAAGCCTTTGCAAAAATTGTAATTAGGTTTGTACTGGGCCTTGAAGAAATGGGAAGTGAAGAGTGAATAAAACATCTGTATGTTATGATGAAAATATGATTATATCACCATAATACTGGAAAGGAATGTTTGACTGAAAAGAAAGAATAAATACAGTATTTTTTAAAAATCTTTCTTAAAATTTGTGATAGTAACAATATTACAATGACAAATGTAACTGTGGCCATATGACAAAAAAAAAATTAAAAAAATCAAAAGGTAAAAAAAAGAAAAGTCTGATTCCCCCAAGTGAAATAATTAAATGTTTCTTTAACTTCTGAATGCCAAATAGGAAGAGATCATAACCTCCAGCATTTTAGAAACCAGGATGTATGATGGGATTTATTAGTAGATACAGAGTAAATAATGCTTATTAAATTTCAAGGTAACTTTATTTTCTGTTACCTACCAGTGGAAAAGTCTCTTTTGAAATAACACTCATTAGAAATTGAAGGTTATACTGGCAAAACAGACTTGAATCCTTCAAAAATAGCCCCTAGTAAAAGTCATAGAAAGATCTGAAGCTAAGCCTATGACCAAAAAAATGAAACTTAATATGCAGGGAAAGTTTTAATATGTGAGCCAGACACAGAAATATTGGTCCTCTTTGAAATGAGCAAGAATTTGATGAAACACTAAAGGGTTTCCTATATTTTACTTTATTGGACAGCAACAAGTAATTCAATGAAAGCATATCCTATAATAGCTGAATGCTTCTCAGTATCATCTCAGTGCTTTAACAGGCATATTTCCCTACAATACAGAAATATTCCCAAGTGACACAAATTGTGTGTAAAATTGCACCCTCTGTTCTTCACCCAAACTCCAGCTGCAGTTCTCCTGTTGACTAAATGGGGCTTTGGATCAGGCTCCAAAATAATGAAGGGACAAATCCATTGAAGTCTTTATTATGTCTAGATTGTTTTCTCTCATCAAAGATACCCCTGAGGCTCCTCTCTCTGCATTCTCCTGTGTAGAGTTTGTGCCTCTTGCTCCCTGCAATCTCATAGATGAAATTGGGATTTGGATCTTTTTTGGTCCCATGGTCCCTCACAGCTGCTCATGCGCTTCTTAATTCTTGGAATGTCTCAATTAAAGTGAATTCTTGACTGTTGCAAGTGTTGCCATAACTAAAATATCAGAGTGTTCATGAAGAATCAGTGAATATAGGAAAAAAAAAGTTTAAGCTCCAGTAGTGCCAAACAAAGTGAAACACATGAAAGGCTGTTTCTGCCTCATCTTGGACATGTATAAGGTCCAAGTAGGATGAAGTCTTTGGATCTGCATTGACTTCTCTTTCAGCTTGGATGGCCTGGTACTTTTGTTTGCCAAGACAAGTGCTGTTTCACCATGAGAGAATGAGAAAATGACATCCCATCCACTTGGCCACAAAAATCCAGGTATGTTTTGCATCCAGGCTGGATTATGATCTTTGGTTGTGCATGAAATGGGTATTTTTCCTGCTCCTTGCTATGATCTTTATGCCCCTTCACATGTACGAGGTCACTGCCCAGTCCATTCCAGTTTAAGGCTGTGGTCTTTATCTCTTAAAGTCTCACAAGTCATCCCACAATCATGCAGAGCGTAAGGTCAATACATATCTAGGAACCATTTTGGCAAATGCATCCCTTTGGAGACAAAACAAATCATAAAGAATACAAATCTGGGGACAGTGCTTTTTAAGAGATCAGATTTCTGGGAGAAATTAATGAAAAAAATCAGGTAAATCAAAATTTTAAATATTTTTGAAAAATATTTCAAGACTTCTTTCAGAAGGTATTTTTCTTATAAATGGTCGGCACAGTATTGAATCTCTCTCTAATTCTTAAAAATAGTCTCTGAGTTTACATCCCTTTCTCCACTTTGCTGCTGCATTTGTTCAAGGAGAAGGAAGTGTATGAAAGATCTAATCATTAATTCTTCAGGGAAAGCACTATGACACCACAGTGGTGTATAATATGTGTCCTGGGAATTTCTCAGAACTTTCTTTTGGTTTTCCTTGGATAAATTCTGAGTGAACTGCTCTTTCACAGGTGAGTTTCCTATAGGAAGTCTCATATTAATTTGGTCCTAAAGTAGAGTATGCATTTATATTGTACCTGTGTGTTATGACATATATGAAACACAGGGTTTAAAAAAATCATATCTGATAAAATCCTGTGCACTGTGATTTTAGCAATCTTAACATGAGCCACTCGTCGCATCCAAAAGACAAATGGGAACAAGGGAAAGGACTGTCAAATAGAGAAAGACCAGAACATTAAGCTTCAAAAGAGGGGCTGGTCTTGTGCAGAAGGCCCCACATAAGCAATCAGGCAATCTGGATTCAATTCCCAACCTTTCCACAAATCTTCAGCGAAAGTAGAATAATTTTTTTTTCAGTGATGTTCTTTGTGAGATATTTAAAAGCATATGGGGTGTTCCCTGCTCTTCTCTAAGCAGGGAAAAGGCAGGAGTACTATCAGCCATGCTAACAAGTCAATTTGACAGGTCATTGTTGAATGAATATGCAGCTCCTGATGACAAGTGCACCAGCTCACTTATGATTTTGGAGCTCTTGGAGGGTTCACTCATCAGAGCATTTGGTTACAATCATTCCCTTTGAGTTACTTAATCAGTATCTCCTGTCAGACTGCAGTGCCAGGCCAGGAGGCTGAAGTGATGTAGAAATAGATGACCAAAAGAGATGACAATTCTTAATTATCAGGCTGTATATTTAGTCCTGAGGAGCCCTTGAAGAGGGGAGGGTCAGCTTTGTGATCACACTGGAGCTGTGCTGCGAGGTTGATATTTTAAGCAAAGTCTTTCAGCTAGCGGCAGGTTCACAGTCAGGGAACAATGGGAGCAGAGGCTGCTTCACATTTCTTACATACCAGTGATGCCAATTTATGAATTCTTCTATAAATCTCTGGAGATACAAACCATCTGTAAAGAATAAAAAGACAACAACATTTATGCATTTGGTTACACAGAAGAGGAGTGAATATGTTTTGTTTAGACAATTCCCATGAATTCCAGTCTCAAGAATCACTGACAGTGTGTCTTGTTTGTGAGTTTTAAGTAATGACAGCAAAGCAGAGTTTCCAGATAACTATACAAAAACATAGATTAATAAGTGACTGCCTTCCACTTTGTTTTTGTTACTGTGCCTTTTAAAGGGACGAGTTACACCCTATTTGAATACGCTAGTGGCTGAGCAGAAATAAAAGAGCTTATCTGCTAATTTAATTTTATCTCCTAAATCAAAAGCAGTTATTATAAGAACATCAGTTAAGACTTAATTATATGTTTTTGCTTCTTGAAACTCCTTTATCGAAGAAGGAATAAACAATGAGGTATGTGACGGACTTAGGGTATTTTTTCAGGTCTTTTATCTTCCTTTGACCTTGGAGGTTATGTGTACAAAACATATCACAGGATTAGGCCTGAGAAAATTAAGATTTATCATTTTAGTGATACTTAGAAGTATTTTCTAATGTATGGGTGTTATTTTTCAATGTTTTGCCAGGTTTCAGGGACATAACCTGTCTTTTACTCCTCAGAATGACCTCCTACCATGTCTAAATAGAAAAAGACGGCCTGTTATCTGATTGACAAGGTAACAGCGTTACCACATGGTCTTTTCTTAAACCCAGAAAGGTGAAAAAAAAAAAGAGAAGGGGAAAATAAACATTTATGGTGAGGTTAGAATGAGTTGTGACCATGCTTCTAGAGCTTGCTTACCCTGAATTAGAGAAGAAGTTCTGAATTGCTTCAGTGCTGCAATTTAAAAGAAATACTTTTATAGGAAAGTTTGATTTATGGCAAAATTTAACTTTTCTCAGTGCAAGGTCCTTCTAGGTTGTCCTGCAAAAGTGTACACCCTTCAGCTTTGCTACATGTAGACATGAAGAAAAGAAGAAACCACTACTAGAGGAAGCTGGTGAAGGGTCTGGAGCACAGGGAGCATCTGAGGGAGCTGGGGGAGCTCAGGCTGGAGAAAAGCAGGTTCAGGGGGGCCTTATCACTCTCTACAACTCCCTGACAGGAGACTGGAACCAGGTGGGGCTCAAGCTCTTCTCCCAGGTAGCAAGTGACAGGATAGGAGGAAATGACCTCAAATTGTACCAGCTGCAGTCACCATCCCTGGAGGGATGTGTGCTCTTGGGGACATGGTGTAGTGATGGGCTTGGCAGTGCTGGTTTAAGGGTTGGAGTCAACGATCTCAGAGGGCTCTTCCAACCTAAATGATTTTATGGTTCTGTGATTCTACTCTGAAGGGAAAGAGGAGCCGACTCGCTATCACACCTGTGCTACTTCTAATAATGATTGAAAAACGTGAGTTCTTTGGCCTCACACGTATTTTCCCTTATTTTTCCCCTCCATTCAATAGACTTCTGTCCTTATACCAAGTATCAAAGTTTCTTTGTTTTTTTTAAAACTTTGCCTCAGCTGTGTATATATACAACCACTGTAATTACTCTCTGCAAAATACACCATCTTGCTGCAAAAGAACAAGACATGTCACTTATCCTGTTGTCAGCTTAGGAGGGCAGGGAATAAACTCAGGATTCAGAGTGTACCATCACACTTGCACATTGAGTAGCATAGGCAGACTGCTGCTTTTTGGGGTGTGTAGAGCAAATTCCCATTAATCCTTAGAGCTCTGTGGCTTGCAGCTTGGTGGCTTTGTGATCCTTTTGGTCAAGAAGCACTTAGGTCTAAGTTACTCTGGAGACTGATGTCATGACTTAGCCAAGTAGAATTAAAAACACTGATGTGAAGATAGACTGTGAAGGCGAGGATATCCACTGGGGTGTAGGTGTCACGCCATGAGAAAAGCAGCAGAATGGAGTCTTTGCTGTAAGGAATGACCTGAAAATCCAAGGCCATTAATGTGAATTTGAGATCAGCTTTCCACAGCTTTACCAAAGAAGGCTATAAAAAGGACAAAACGCTTCGGGCCACGCAAGAGTGCAGATGTTAATGAAAACAAAAATCAGAAGTTGAAGCATAACCAATTTAATGCCTGTCCGAACTTGTACATGAGATATCCACTTGCAAGGCGTGTGGTGAGAGCCTGTGACCTCATTTCCCCTGGCACACGGGCAGAAAGTGTTGTTTTCTTGTGCCATCACACAGAAACCGGAAGGTTTTCTTTCCAAGTGATAACTTGAACAGATGCAACTTATTTCCCAGTAATGCAGGCGGCAACATGTGTTGCCACTGCAGTTTGAAATGTCCATTAATTTAACAGTAAATCCCTTATCCCTGTAAAATGAAAACACCATATTCTACATGGACAGAGAAGAGCGTATAACTCTGCTTTTCAGATGTTAGAGCCTCCAGTGGACAATTGTTCACCAATTTCAATTTACACAGCTGGCTGTCTCATCCTGAAAAGATGCCTTAGGACTGAGAAAGCATGGAAAGTAAATTACCATCTCATTCCAAACAACATCATTTCCCTCTCCCCCAGGCTAAAATTGAGGTATGTTAATACAACAACGTTAGGAAGTCAGCCCTGCTTCTGTTGGCACAACATTTGACCTATGCAAAAGAGGCCAAAATGTTCTGGATCTGTAGAAATGAAGTTTTGTAGATACCAGATTCTTCTCTGTCTTACCCAAAGATGATTATGAGGAAGGGACTGTGGTACACAAACAATGAAAGATTTCATTGCCGTTGGAGTAAAAATTAAAACAACCCCATCTTGCAGAGTTAAAACATTCAAGCAAAAATGAAATTTCTGCTTTATGTTAAAAAAATGAGCACACTGAGGATTGTGTTCTCAAGTATTGCCAATTTTTCTTCTCCATATAATGCGGCAGTGGAAAATACCAAATGCAAGACAGTCCAAATCTGTTTCTGACATTACAAACAATGGGAAGGGAATAATCTGACTCAGCAAGTTCATTATCGCTAAGTACACTTGAGCATGCTGAGTTTATAAATTTGATAATGCTTGGTTTATGGGTTTGATTACTGAGTTAAATTATAGCTCACAATAATTAGCCCAATTAACGTTCACTCTACTACTGTGCTAAAAAAACTAACAAAATGCAGAGCCAGATGCTAATCATGAGCCACATGTAACAGCAAGAGGGAGATGGGAGCTGTGGCAGACACCCCCCAGCCCAACACTGCTCTTTTTCATCCTTACTTCACTTATTTCTGACAGATTATTTTAACATTTGTGAATGGTTTTCCAGAGCTATGGTACAATAGCAAGGAGTCTGGAGTTGATACAGTCTCAAGAAATACTGTAAAGTAATATGATTTTTCTATTAAAGTTTGATGCTTAACAAAACTTCAGAATCCATTTAGAATTATGTTTTTCTAAATTATCAGAATTGTTTTCCTTTTTCCTGGAAGGGCCATGGGTCAAACAAACAATACCAAAGAGGATGCTATTCCAAGGCATGTTGGAAGCTAGCCCTCATATCCTATGAAAAGTTAAATGCTACTGGGAGGCTAACTCCCCTCTGCCCTTGAAAATCTCCTCCCACGTTCATACCTTGAGGCATAACATCAGCTATATTGCCGTAGCCTAATAGGTCTCAATTCTCAAGTACACTTTAGTAGAAGTGAAAGGACCTTTATTTTTGTCAGAGCAGCGTAACCAGAGGTTGTGTGATGGCTGCAGAGAGAAGTGCAGTTCTCTATGGTCTCCTTAGGTGGGGGAATTGACACCCATCCAGTCCCAAAAGCGCTTTTCCTGTTCAGCTTTAGGCTGAGATGAAGCTGTCAGGGAAGAAATGTGCACAAAGGTGTGCAAAAGTGATTTTTGCACATCTCCTTGCACATTTTTTGCAGATAAAGATGGGGCAGAGAAAGCATGATTGGCTGGACTAGTGCTAAGAACACATTTCTTAGGAGGGACTGACATTTTGGTACTGCCTTCAGTCTGTGGTTTATAGTAAGGTCTTACTGTATATGACCTGTACAAAACCCTGGGAGCAGGATGTAACCTGTCTTCCTTAACCATCAGGCTGTTGTACAAAAATCTGGTGTGAGGAAGTAGCAGACTCAGACACAGCAAGTATCAGGGACCACAAAGCTTTTTGGCAGCCATACCTGAGTTCATCATGGGCCATAGGGACTGTGGGGCCGTTGTGGGGGTGCACAGACCTACAACCCAAAATATGTGGGAGGCTTGAGTTCAACTGCAAAGCATCTCAGTAGTTCAGGCACTTCCAGGATTAGGCAGGCACTGGAAAATTCATCTCTCTAATCACAGTTTTGGACTTTATTGTCTCTGTTGTACCTGGGTCTTGCTGAGAGTACATAAGCCATGTGGCTGATGCTCATAATTCCTGCAGAACGTATGGGTGGATGCCTCTCTTATTCAGCTGTGATCATCCTCTTCCTTTCCTAGACTCCCATGAAAGCGTGAAAAGTGCAGTTATTCATGCACAATAAGGCGTGATCGTTATCATGATTTGTTTCTGCAAATGTTGTTAAAACAAGGCAATATCTGAAGCTCCACAAAAGATGCTCCTTTCTCATGCAAAGCATAACATTCCTAGCGAGTCGAATGCTGTCGGAGCTGGGTAAGCCAGAATATTCCAAACATTTTAATGCATGTGCACACTCCTTCAGTATGAGACATATGCTTATCAGCCAAGGAGAATGCTATCAACAAAATTCAATAGCTAGAGTGGTTTAACATCATCCTTTTTTCAAGTGAGGTATTATTTTAAAAACTGTCATTAGCTATAGAAAGATTGAATTTATATTGATTGTTGCTTAGACTTAAACCTCCTCTCTAAGTAATATATCTTTAGTCATCTGCAAAACCTTGCTCACATTTGTACTGCTATGTAAATAATGTTATAAGAAGCATAACTCTCTAAGTGAAGTTGAAGGCTTACATTAAAGAATCAGTTATTGGGAGATATAGAACAGCTTGAATTTTAAGACTATCCTCTTGAGATGCCTGACTTTCTAGAGTCTGTTGGTTTTCAAAGCAATTTTATGAGCAGTGACATCTACCACTAGACCACGTTGCTCAAAGCCCAATCCAACCTGGCCTTGAACAACTAGATCTCTGATTTGCCCAGGAGAAGGTTTGTCACTGTTGGAACAATGATAAAATGCTTTTAGGGGTCATTCTGTATGTCCAGTATGGATTCTCTCAGTCCATAGGGTTTGACTCCATATTATTTCTACTGACATGTGTGTGAGTGGACATATGCAGATGGAAGCATAAATAGGAAGTTTATGTTCCACTCCACCTGAACACTGTCCCTCTCTGTGCAGGCAGCCAAGCACAAGGTTTAGAATAAATGTAATGGCCAAGCACACAAAATCTGCACTCTCCATGTGTTTACATGCTGTCTGCCAATGCCTAGAAAAGCAGCCACCAACAATACAAATTAATGACTGCTGAAAATGTGAGTATCTGATGATCTGAGCTTCATCTGCTGTAAATTAAAGCACAGTTTTCTGTAAATCAATGGAGTTTTCCATTCATGCTGAAAATGAGATATGATATCAAAAGGATAAAAAGCTGCAAAGGTATTAAGTGACTTTTATCCCTCTGTCAGATGTGATCACCAAATCCATTAATTTCCTTCACCTGATATAGGCAGTAACTTCTAAACTAAATCTATAGTTACTGGACCATTGTGCTCTGTTATGTGATCAGTGATTACGAAATGAGACCTTTGCAAGGTTTCCAAGCGTACATGCATTGCACATAACCATTACCATTGTTTATAAACTTTTTCCCTTAGTGACACAAACAACAGGATTCTCTTTCTCTCTTTTCTTCCTAGAACTCTGTTCATGGGCTCCTAAAATCAAATATGAAACACATAACAGTACAGCCATTGTGCAGCCTAAGGCTATTCATGGAACATTATCCATACTTTTATCTCATTTGACTGAATTTATTCAATCTTCTATTTATCCACAATGAAGTTTGGTACCTTTGCAGTAAGTTATATTGTAAGCATCCTTTATTTAATTTTCTCTGCCCTGTGACTTTCAAGCTGAGTATTTTTTGTGTTTAGCCTCAGACCAACAGTAATTCTGCTGAGTTTCTAGAGCTCTGTTGAACCTGCAGAGAGACCCACCAGTCCTGCTCAGCAGGATGTTCCCAGGACTGCTCAGTGAGTTCCACGGGCAGGTGTTGGCAGGAATCACCTGATGCACTCCGAGGTGTCCTACCAAAGATACTGAGGTGGCAGCAACTGAAGAGCTCCCTCTAGAGTAAAACAACTGTGCTGAAGTATGGAAAAGTGGTTTTTCTTCATTGTATTCACGAACTGACAATCATATCAATGCATCAGTTAAGACAAGAATACCTGCCAAGGAAATGCCTGTTTGATATCTTTTTTCAAAGTCAGAATGACTGAATTCTTTTCAGACGTGCATGAACTCATCTGTTCAAGATTAGCCCCAGATGGGCAAACATCAATATTCCTACATCACAGGCAGTGGCCAGAAGCACAGATAGACTTGAGGGACCTGCCAAGAGCTACAAGCAGAAGTCTCAGGCAGTTTTTTGGAAGAGACTCTCCACCACCAGAGTTCAGGCAAGGAGCAATGGAGCCACCAGGCCCCTTACAGTCTGTTTCTGAGGGAGCTCACAAAGGAGATGCCCATTTCTTTATCTCCTGCACAATACCTACCTACAGCCATACGTTATGCAAACAGATGCACCACACAGTTCAGAAGGAATGAACCTTGAAAGGAGGTGTTAACCATGAGAAGACTGATTATTTTCCACCCATATAAGAACTACTGTTTTCTTATAATTTAAGTTTCAAACCTCTTGTTTCTGCCTAGAATGGGTTTCAAGAAAAGCTTACATGATACTTAAATGCAAGTCCTGTCTAGCTGGTAAATTTATTTTATTAAACAACAACGACAACAAAAACTAGATCAAGGATAGTTTTTTTAGACTAGATGCCTCTTTATTCTAATTTTTACTTCTATTATATATTAGACATCTGTAAACAATTGTATATATATATAGAGACAGCTATTGTGAGATAATCCATGTTGCTTTGTACTGTCTGGCCAGGTAGAGGGCAAGAGTTTAATGCAGTTTCATCACACTTTATGATTTAATAAGGTCACTCACAACTTCGTACACACTGAGATTAATATAACCTAATTAAGCCCTTAGAAAATGATCAGCCTAGCCTTCAAATATGTATTTCAGGCCAAGCTGTCTTCCTTTCAGTGAAGAGTGTAATAAAAGCTGTTCACATTACTTACCCAGGTGAAGTTGCATGGCAAAAAATTTTGCCA
Source organism: Xenops minutus (assembly GCA_035221455.1). Taxonomy (NCBI): domain Eukaryota; kingdom Metazoa; phylum Chordata; class Aves; order Passeriformes; family Furnariidae; genus Xenops; species Xenops minutus. The sequence goes on from JAWWEE010000159.1 coordinate 28,918,913, forward strand.
TTGATGCCATACAGGGAAAAGGCAACATCAGAAAACACGACCTGAAGCATCACCGGTGCATTGGCTCAAACCTAGAAGCTCCTTTGAGCAGGAAGGGCATTACCCACCTCTTATGAGATTGCACACCAACTCTTTGTACAGGTAAAAGAGCGATAGTAGGGTTGTAATCAAGTGCTCAGAAGTGTAGTCAGCCCCTTGTGCATCCCCATGGTGCTACAGCCTGTAATTACATAGTTACATGCCATTATTTTTTTATAAGCCTCTAGCCTTATTCAGGGCACAATATTAAGCACTATATTTTGTTTATTGATTATGGGTTCCATACCTAATTTACTGTACCCATTCAAAGTGCTCTCTGAGCAGTGACTGGTGGATATCCTTGGAGGTGAATCTGCGGCCTTTATGTTTGCTCAGGTTAGTAATTGCTTCGCAAACTTCGTTGAAATTATTTGCAGAGTGAAACGGTGAGAGGAAATATGAACGGAATTGCCAAAGCCCACTAATTTGGGTTCCCAGTCCAAAAAGTCTGATTTTTCAGAAAGCACCAGAATTATGTGACATGTTTGTTGCCTCAAACACAGCTTCTCTTTATCCCAGCTCCAAGTTAAGTGTGCTCTGCAGTTTTGAGGATTGGGCTTGATCCCACGTTGGACACCCAGAAACACACAGTGACCAACCTGGACTACTAAAGTTCAGAAATTGTCAAATTCATGTTTCTTCCTCCATCACTTTTGTTTTAATAACTGTGCTTTCATCCTCAACAGCTTTTCCAAAATCTCTGCCCCTGAGTCTGCACCTTGCATTTCTTTCTCCTTTTGCTTGAGGCTTGGAATGCTATATCTTGAATTTCATTGTGCCTGGGCCAAACATTCCATAGTGAATCATACAGGAGAGCTCTGTGGTCTGGTGTCTTCTAAAGGACAGTAAAACATGTTGTGCTTCCTTCCCCTCTCTATTTCTAAATTTCGTGCTGTGCTCCAAAACATATGAGAGCATCCTTGCCCTCCCTCTGGTCTGAATGGTGATGACTGAAATAAGTAGGTTGTTAACTAAAAGCAGGCACAGAGTACACACACATTTTTGGTCCAAATAAGTCAAATCCAACTAAAGAAAAAAAAAAGAAGATAACAAGCCTACAAAGGGTTTCTTACAGTAGGTTGTCTAAGCAGAGGTGGCTAGCCCAAAGTGCAATGGCAGAATATACTCATGTAGAGTGTTACAGGGATAAATACTGTCAAGTCATTATCAGTGTACAATGAATGAAATTTAATAAAGTCAAATGAACCCATCCATTTATCCTTGCAAATTTCCAAATTTTATACACTAATTTTCACGTTCCTCTTTGACACTGAATTTTTAGGAGCAGAATTAATTCAGAGAAATGGCTCTTAATATAAAATGTAATCATTGCTTTTCCAATAAGTGTGCAATTTTTTTAAGAAATAAAATGTTATGTGATCTACATTTTTGATTAAACACAGAAAATGCTTATAGGCTTTATCCTGATAGAGCCTTGATTCCTTAAGCAACACATTATGAGATGTTAATTAAATGACAGTAACGTGTAACATAGCTCCTGTTTTTAATTTATTCAGGCTTCATATTATTTCCACACTGAAGGGATATTCTCACCTTAAAAGCAAAGCAGCTCTGTGAGAGTCAGAGCTGATGAAACCTGCCCTCCTCTAAGATTTGTGACCATGGGTTGAGCTCAGCCCTGTGGATCCCGTAGCATCCATGGGGAACATACACCTGCTGTAGCCTTCCCTGGCATGGGGCTCTGACAGCAGAGTAGGGATTTGTTAAGACAATGCTAAGGGTGTTTTGGCTCTGCTGCCTAGGGAATTATATTCATTGAGGGTTTCTGGATACCTAGAAATGCCAGACCTTGTTGAATGGGTGCAAATCAATACACACAGAAGGTCTGACCAGCTCTGGATCAGATTTTCACTGGATTTTCAGGGCATTTTTCAGACTGCCACTGTCAGAAGCATGTCAGAACATAATAAACACATCCATTTCACTGGACTCAGTTGCAGCACAAGAGCCCCCAGCTGGTTCCTGGGGGTGCTTGTTACATAACTTTTTTCATGGCATCTCCTACAAGTGTGGAGCTCTACCAGCACATCCCTCCACCAAGCACAACCCTGGGGTTCAGACTGGTCAGCATCCCCCCTGTATAGGCTGCACCCTCTGGATCCCTCCGGAGCAGAACATACTTTCCATATCAGTTCTACTCTGCTGGCAGGTGAGGTTGAACTGACTAGAGACTTCAACATTTCCAAGGGGTCACTGAAAAAGAGGCAAGAAGGGAACACACAGAGCTGAGGAAATCACTTCTTTTGTGTCTAAGCCAAAGGAAGAACATACCTCTTTGTTTTTATAAGTGAGATAAGAAAACATGCTTTCCTATCTTATTTATGCCAGAATTATTTATGCATTTGACAGCATTTTGAGGTACTCAAACTGCCTGAAACCACCTGAAATCATCCGAAACCCAGTCATTCCAGCACTATGATACAGGGAGCCTTTGAAATTCAGTGCCCTACCAGCAGCACTGGGATTCAGCATCCTTTGCTAAGGGGGTGAACCCCTTGCTTTACATCAGATGAGTGAGATCATATTCTTGCAGGCATTAGGCAGGATGCTACTCTTTTTGAGGTTTTTGGGGAGTTGTCACAAACAGCAGTGCTATGTTCAGGGTGAGGGTCTGATCAGGCAGAGGTCTCTGACCATGTAACAAATGGACTCTGCAGCTCCACCTGCTTCTGTTCTTTCTCGTGCCCAGATGAGTGGAATTAAAAACCAAAACGGAATAAACCTGTTCTCCCCAAAGGGTAAACACCAAGAAAGGCAAACTGTCATGCCTGCACCTACTTTTAAAGCGATTTTGGAAACTGATTTATTTTCATAGATTTGAAGGTTAATCTTTAAGGGACCATTACATCCACCAGTTCCAAAATGTTCAGACCTACTTACATTTCATATTGTTGTCCTTTTAAAAATGGATCCCAGGACATGGAACAGTGTTTAGGGAAGTGTTTTAAAAAGGGGCTGAACACAAAAAACCCCACTGGCACAGGTTGCCCTGGGAAGCTGGGAATGCCCCACCCCTGTAAGTGTTCAAGGTCAGGTTAGATGGGGCTCTGAGAAACCTGGTCAAGTGGAAGGTGTCCCTGTCCATGGCAGGGGGTTGGCACTAGATGATCTTTAAGATCCCTTCCAACACAAACCATTCTATGATTCTGTGATTCTATGAAAAGAACACCAAGAGCACTCTGCTGAACAGATCAAGTGACATGTTCAGTACATTGAAATATGTTCTCAGTGCTATATTGAACAGAAATCTAGACAGCAACCAAAATGAAATCTTTGGATAGTCTATGATGACTTAAAATAAATGTTCTCTTCTTGGAAGCAGTGCCATGTATTAGGTTGGTTGTTAATCTAAATTTCAATGTCCTTAATTATGCTAATTTTTTTCCTGGCAGATAATTAAAAAGAAGATTTTTAATGAGTTAGATGTCTTAAGATCCTAGAGAGAAGGAAATAATGGGAGAGAGAGACTGGTAGAAAAGCTAAATAAAACAAAACTCAGTCCTAAAGTGCATTCAGTCCCACATTCCCCCTGCCATTTAGTAGGCAGATTAATTTCCTTGTGTTGTCCTCTGACAATGTTTTCTGACTGTATGCATCCATTACAATTTATTTGTATATTTCATTGGGGCATAGACAAACTTTTGTCCTCTGCTTGCAGAAGAAGAGGGTCCTGTGGTAGAGCTTGCACATTAGCACTCTGCAGGAGAAATAATGCTGAAGTCTTGTTCCTGTCACCAGAATCCTGACCCACTTTGGAACTGATCACTCTACAGTACTTTTATCATTACCAGCCAGTGTTGTTTTCCTGAGACTTGGTCTCTGACCTATTTTCACACTGATTTCTGTGCTAGTGAGGCTTTTATCCTTTCAATTGTTGAATACTTGTTTATGTACATACAGCACAAGTTTTGCTGACCAAACAAGATTCAGTGTTTCTGCTGGCAAGGGACTGTTTTTGTGTTAGAAACTGAGGTATATGTAACAGAAATATTATCTTCATTTTAAGTCTAATATACTTTTCTGCATTTTTCTTGCATCTGGGACTGAGATGGAGCTACTGAAACTAAGCAAAAATGTATTTACAGCCTGGGGAGCAGCAAACTGATGTGAGAAAACAGCCTCCTGTAGAGCCTCTAAGCGACAATTTTTGCAGAATATTCAATCACAGATACAAATGGAGGAGAAATTTTAGGTCAAGGGTTTGACCAGACTTTTGCTTCCACTGCTTCTGGAGAGAACAACCAGAAATTTCCAATAAAACCATCGAAAACCTTGGGATAAGCATATCTTGAGCACCCCGAGAACCAGACACGTGCCGTCTCAGCCCAGTTCTCAGCAGCCAGATAATCCTCCTTACAAAAGCCATTACCTCAACAGGTGCTGGTAGCCCCTGCTGTCTTCTTCATTAAGGGGCCAAAGACCATGTGATTATGAAAACTAAACAGTCACTTATCCCTAGGTGAAGTTCAACTCTGTTACAACAGCAAAGGGCGGCTGGAGGAGGAGGCATCACTATTGTGCTCGCTCTCCGGACTTCATCCTGCAGTACTGTTAACCCAGCACTTTTCACAGCACTAATCCCTAATTCAGCAAAACACCGAAGCCCCTGCTTAGCTCCAAAGCTTGGCTGAACTGGGGCCTGAATTCATTTGGAGAGGAGAGAGAGGGAAAGAAAAAAATTAAATCTATAGAAGATATCGAAAAGTGATTTTTAGGTGCTGAATTGCTGCATGTAAACAAATGCATTGCTTACGCAGCTATCAAGTAATTATGCATATATATATATATGTATATAGATATAAACATGCCCACACACATATATATAATCCCTTTCAGAAAGATAAACAAAATGCAAGATCCTCGGAGATCTCCTTAGATGTAAGTTTTCTGCAGGTTAGGTTAGGTACAAAAGGAAAAGGACCACTAAATAAATAAATAAGCAGCTTTGTTCAGTTGTATCTCCAGCAGGGATATGACTGTTCATTATGAATAGGGGCTGAAGGCTTCGCTGCTCTGTAGTTTATAAATACTAATGAGTGACATATTGAGAAAAATTGTACCTACAAAAGCAAAGTCTTCTGCCATGCAAATCAGGCCCCAATTCCCCACAGATAAGGATCTTTTTGATGGAACACATGCAAAATCTACAGCCCTTAATTCTTTCATTAGTATTCCAGGCAGACGATTGCCAAATAACAGGGAAAACTGTCTGAATTGCTGTGTCTGAAACCTAATATTGATTTGTTTAATAGTGTCAGGAAGTCAAAATTCACAAATCTCCTGTCGATTGTTTATGAGGCAGTTAGCACAGAATTGGATGCCCCTGCTTAATTAATAACTCATTACTGAAATTTGATTATATGCTTGAATGGTTTAAATGGGCTCTAATTCAGTATCTGCAAAGCAGTGTTGCAACAAAGTAAAATGGATCTAAAAGCTTGTTTTTTAACAGTATTGCTGTCTGTATTTCATGATCTCCACTGGTGAAGAATATGTTGACATAGTTGCTAGGGCAGACCTCATAGTGAATTATGAATTGACACAAAAAGGTGTTGTTCTAATGATGTTATGAACTGTATTCCAGCTAAATCAGAAGGGTACTTTAAGAGAAATGACACTGATTTGAAAAGAAAGGAACTCTAAAGGTGATTTCTGTTTTTTTTTTTTTTTTTTTTAGCCTGTGATTAATTTATCAGTAATGGAAAGAAGGAGAACAAAGATATTTTTACCACGACCTTTTATTTCCAAACATTTTAGGGGTTCAGGTTTGTATGTCCAGGGGTCATGAACTCTTCAGTGACTTAGGTGCTCTTGAAACTCCTATCCCCCATATTTTGTTTTTCCTGGCACTTCTCAGCTCTGGTACTAATGGAGGGAAAAACTTATTCTAGGTGTAATTCTGACATTCTGAAATTCACTTACTGAGTCTTTCCCCATTTTCAGCACCTGACTATACTAAAATTTCTCCACTGGGGATTGCCCTGTCACCTTTCTTGTTTTTGAAAAACCAGAACAAAATAGATACTAAAAATACAGATTTGTGCACATTTTTGAGATAAAATGAACTAAAATAAGCTATGTCTAAGGGCTGAGTAATCAGGACACTTGTTTTTGGCAACACTGGGGATCCCCAATTTTCATTAACTACAAGGAATTATTATCTTGTTGGAAAATTAAAAGTGGGTTTGTCTTTGTCTGCTGTTACCTTTTTAAAGACTATCAGCCCACAGGTATGCTCTTTGCTGTGAGAAGGACTCCAGCATGTGCTTGAATATGTTATTAAATGGCCACCTGGGGGTTTGGTGCAGAAGCAGAAGATGTGGCACACTTGTCAGGCATTGTCCCTCGTGTAGGATCTTTCTCCTGGCTCCTGGTAGTACCTTCAGTGCACACACTGGTTGCCAACAGACCTTTGGTGCTCATGTCTCGTGTACCTTTTTCACAGTGGACATGCTGTGGGGTTATTGGGTCTGCAGGGGATTTCCTTACTTCCAAGTGAAATTCCATTGAATTCCACTGAACTCCTGCTGAAGATACTGCTTTACTACTGGTAGGATGGACACATGCTCCAGTGTGACTAATGTATATATCAAGAATAATGGTTAGTAAACAGTAGAAAGTGAAGAGTTCACAGGCAACCTGTTGTCTGAATATTACCTGCCCAGACTCTTTTAACCAAGTTCAAGAAGCTCGTTTAGCCAAAAGCAGTAAAGAATTAATTATTAGTAAGATTCAAGCAGATACGTTCAACCAGCTCCAACAAGATAAATCAGTGAAATGCTTTGGGAAAAGCTGTTCTCATGAGAATTCCAGGTGTGGTTGGCCTTAATGAAAAGGTTTGCAAAACTGGGTCAGTTTTAGAGCAACCTAGACAGGGAACACTGAGCTGGTCAAAGCTGGCCCTGGAGGCAAGAACTTGACCCACAGCAGTAATAAATGGCATCATTTCTCTGAAGTCTGAGAAGCTAAGGATTTCAGATCAGATCCTCAAAGCAACTTAATCCTTCAATCAATAAAATATACTTCTCTAAATATCCCGGAGGAACTGGACCTTGGAACTCGGACCTTGATCCACATGAAGCATTAACACCTACTCAGGATATGCCTTTTTGGGTACTTCTACAAAGAATAATCTTCTAAAGACTTGCAAATGGATGTAGCTGGACTGAGTATCTCTCAGACTAATAAACAGATCTGTTTGATGAGCAAATACAAATATTCTGAAATACATATATATGTATATATAAAAACAGAAATCAAGTGGTAATTCTATTTGAAATAAAATTGACTGAAGTATATAAGTCCAAAATATTACTCAATATGGTAACTGAATCTCAATTTCTCGGCACTCTGAGGGCAAGAAAAAAGCACCAAATGACTTCAAGTTTGCTTAGAACTGCCCCTAATCTTCAGCAGATGAATAAGCAGTGAGTTAGCAATCCATGTACTGTGTGGGCAGTTCCTGTGTCTGGCACAGTTGCTGAACTCCCTGGTATAAACTGCATTACAGTTTATGCTAAAACATCTTTGGAAATGTGAATTGCAGTATATTCCATAGTATAAAATAGTAATGTATTTGTTTAACTCTCTTTCTCTTACAACCTTTTCCTGCACATCTTGTGTGGGCAGGGGAAGGAACTTCTGATGTCCATGTTTGGAAAGGGTAAAAACCCAGGTAGATTTGTCAAAAACACTTTAAAAAGCAAAGGAAAAAAATTAATTTGAGTTTTACCCCTTTCCAACCTTAGAATTTGGAAGTGCTGTGGGGTTAACCTCCTGTACTCTGTTGCTGAGCCCCATACTCCTCCAGCAAGATGCTAATGCTGTTTCAGGTTATCTGAAGCCTTTGAAAACAGTTGCATATTTATCATAAGTAGAGCCCATCAACACTGAATCAACAGAGCTATTTTTAAAAATCATCTTCTCATTATCCATATGATAGATTTTTTTTAAAAGGCTGGCATTTTTCTGCCTTTTGCAAAAAGGTTTTAGTGACGTTCCATACAGATTTTTTCCATTTGAGTTTCTGATAACTCGAATATCATTATAATTGTTTAGCATGTAGATTGCTTAAGCAGTTTAAGATGAAGATTATTTTAAATTTCCACTCTTACATAACTGAACACATTATCAGCATTAAACTGTGAAATAGTCATTAATGATAACCAACAGTAATACCGTCAGGAGTTCATTTTTCAAGCAAAAAAGGAATTGCTGTACAATATAATACCTGCAGCCACTAACAATGGTGTAGTTCACAGGTTTGCTAACTTTTTCTAGTGATGGGTAACTTTTAAAATTAATTTGAGTTAAATAATTAAGCCTGGGCAACTAAGAACATTTTTGAACCATAATTAAAGACAAAAAACCAAACCTTTTAAGCAACATTTTAACTTGTGCTAAACAGCAGTCTCAGGAAGAATGCTGGTTTCTTTCTGTTCTGGGCCGATTTGTCAAACTGCTATTAAGAATTTTTAGTTATAAAAAAATAAAATGGAGTGAACCTTTATTTTTTCTCCTCTAATTTATTATGGTTGATTACGCAGCTGGAATGGGAAGGTAGCTGCTGTTTGTAGTTAAATAACTCCTCACAATTTCTTAAAGAAATGATCTTCAAAGCTTTAATGGGTCAGTGGCTCAAGTACAAAGGAAAGATTGATTTTCATACTCCCACTCTTTGTTCCCAAAGTTTAAAACAGACACGTTCTGGTAAATTAGTTTGTCTATGTTATTAATGGAAGAACTTATTAAACTCCCATAAATACATGGTGGTATCTTACTTAAAACACAGAATGCATTTGCTTTGAAAAAAATACATGTTTAAAAGTAAACAGGGGTGTAATATTTTTATTTGATTTCAGAAACGCCTCAGAAGGCAGAAAGCAGGAGAACTGGGGGTTTGCAAAATATATTAGGTATGCATAATGATGAATGGCACAAAGAGCGTAGGCTCGAGTCGATAGAAAATATGTTACTGGCGTTTAATGAAAAGCATTCCCATCCTGGGTAAGTGGCAATGCTGCGGGGAGAGCAGCTACTTTAAGCAAGAAATATTGTCTGGGGGAAATGGTTCTTTTATGTAAGGCTCATGTGCACGTTCCTTGGCTGAGAGGAGGGAGGTTACGCTGCTGGCGCAGGAACCATCCTGGGGTCAGGGCAGGCTTCAATACTGGCAGAGAGGAGAGTTGCTGTGAGAAAGGTTATTCAGCTCCACGTAGGGAGCAGCATTGCTGCTACACGAGGGGGACGAGAGGAGTGTTCCTGAGCCAACACAAACTGCCAGAGCTCCTTCTGCATCAGCTGAAGGTCGGCCCAGGTCCCTGTCTTCTCCTACGCAAGGGGAGACACTTCTGATATATTCTCATGGCCTCTGAGGTCAACAAGTTTCCCCTGGTGATCTGCTTGTCTGTAGAAGGATGTCTCGCCACACTTAATCACCTTTTCTTTCACTCATCCAACAGTGTTTAGTTTTCCCTGAGAATAAACCCCCCACATCTCATCAGTTCACAGGGAGGGACAGACACTCAGAAATGTTCCCAGTTGACCCCATCAACAGCTATAAAGGTTAGTGTATCAGATGGGCTCTAGTTAACTGGAAATTCACTACCAAGGCTGTTAGCAGTGGTAAAAGCACCCATGAAACTGGAACTCACACCACTGCTGCCTGCTAACAGAGAGGCAAGCTGCCTGTGACAGGATAGGGGGTATTACTGGTGGATGCATCAACTAAATGGAGCTCGTCTGTGTGTTCCCAATTCCCAGTGGAGGCAGTTGAGCTTAGTCTTGCTTTTGCACCTCCTGCCCTTAGTCCTGCTGATGACTCTCCCTACAACCTTTAGTCCAAAGGTCAGACCTGTAGGGCTAATTGTGGGAAGATGTGGATTTTTCACCTGGCTGACGATGCTCAGTGGAGGGACAATGCATATGGACTGTGGGGAAATGATTTTTCCGTGTCCTTGTTTTTTACTTCACCAGGGAAATTTGACATGGTCTCCAGCACAATTTGAGAGGGAACTAAAGAACTGTGCATCCTTGATACAGGGAGTGACAGGGTCCCTCCAGGATCATCCCTAACAACACCCAGGGGAAAGGAAACCCTGTGCAGAAGCACCCTTCTCTTAGAGCACTATATAAATGGATAGGGACTGAGATAATTTTCTGTCACAGTAGGCTGTTTCCTTCAAATGTAAAAGCTTCACAGGTTATTTGCACAGCCACTGTGAAGTATCAGACTGGAGCATTCCTAGAAAATCTTTTGGGCTCAGAAGATTATGATTTCCTAAAGATATTTTATTGAACCACTGTGTCTTATACATTGAAATAGAAAAGAAAAAAATAAAAAAAAATCAAAACTATAACAAATTTGATGAAGTGATCAAAATGTTTGAATCTTCTACACCCCTGTGTATGTGTTCCTCCCTCTCTCTTAATATTTATGGAAAATTTCCAATATTTTGCATTGGTTCTGGAGAAGAAACGAAAACAAGGTTTTCTCTAATTCTTCAGCAGTATAATATTGGGGTTCTCCAGGATGATTACCCCCCCCAGGTCCCAGTGAGACTTTTCTTTCAGAGACACAACAATTCTCACTGTCATCCAACAGTTCTCTCTACTAGAAAGGGCTGCGAGATGCAAGAGGTTGGGAGGCTGCAAGAATGGGGAAATAAATCACAGCATGTGCTTTGCATCAGTTTAGGGGAGGGCTTGCAAACAGAGATGTCATGCTCTAGTTCTGGTCACACACAGCATCAGGGTGCTCATGAAACAGACTTTTCTGTTGTTTACTTGCATACAGCCTTTGTAAATCACTCCCTACATAAAAAGACATCCTGTATTCTGGGAATCAAGTGCTTCATTGCCTCCCAGTGTACCAAAGCTCAGTTTTGAAAGTGATTGCCTTTCCTTGCAACCAGTTATTTGGAGATTGTTACAGATCCTTGACACTACAAAACCCTGGGATGATTCTGAGAGGAGAGAAGACAGACTCCAAATTTCTCTCACAAGGGGTCGACTGTGGAACTTCACATCAGTGGCCTTGTTGGATCTGAAATCTGACTCTGTCTAGGCTCATTTCCACATTTATTGAATCAAGTGCTACACCTTTGTAATAAAGAAGGGAAAATATAATGGAAAAATAATTGGTTGCAAATACCACACACCAAAAAAAAAATGTTTCTAAAATGATAGCAGCCACCTGCACTAATGACACTGAAATAAAATGTACAAGCCCAGCATTGTATTGTAAAATATGTGCATTTAAAAGCATCTTCTGGTTGCTTGTTAGGACAGTCAGAACCAGAAATCTGTGGGCAGAGTTTTCAAACAATCTTTCACCATACCGTTGCTTGTAAAAACTCATAAATGGAAACTGGAGCTCATTTCATTCCACACAATCATGTGACAGCAAGCAGACTGCTGTAACTGCTTCGAAGTACAGGCTGGGGGGGACCATGCTGTTTTTTGGAGGAATGATGACAGGATACTTCGTGTCACCTGCTTTTAGCAGAACTCCCCACTGAAGTGACTCTCTTACAGTGCTGATGGGGAAATGACAAATAGACACCTCTTTCACACCTGAGTTACTCATGCCCTCCTTCTGTTCTGTTCAGCCCTGTAGCACATCACAAGGGCAAGTGCAGAACTGCTAAGTGGCATGTTAGCATGGAGTTTTATGAGCAGTCCTCCCCAGGTGGTTGGTGAGAGCAAGGAGGGCTGGTTCAGGTGTGGCACAGGCTTTCCTTGACTAGTCACTAAACTTGCTGCAGCCTTTGATCCGAGATCTGGGTACATTAATGTCCCATTCTGACGTAGCCCTCTCAGTCCTTGTTTTCACGCACTGAAGATTATCCACAAGCAGGGGAAGGCAATGACATGCTCTGGGGGCACTGCAGCAGAAAGAGTGCAGCAAGCAGATCAGATAGTCTGCTCTTCCAGTTAACTTTACCTTCCAGTGTCTGATTTCTGCTTGCCCCAGTTCAGTTGCTACAGGAATCCCCCCACCACTCCATCCCCAACCACTAAGCCCCGCTTGCTGCTCCAGTGAGCCCAGGGCAATGTTTTCCCAGCCACCAGTGAGCCATCTGCTTTGTTTCACCTGTAATTTTCAGCATCTACTTTGCTTCTGACATTCTGCAGAGCAGGCAGGGTCTGAGGGGACGCCCCTCCACAATGCTGCAGCTCCAGTGGGTGACAGTCCCTGTCCCAGGACAGGACGGGGACAGAGTGTCTGTCCCTTCGGGTCCCAGGTGTTTGTTTGTGAAATGAGGATGTGTTTCCCGGCTCTGGCACTCAGAGCAAATCACTTTTCTATTGCACATACGCCGGACACCGTCTAAGGGAGCTGTGGGTAGACAGAAAAGGAGAGGAAAATATTCCTGGAGCACTTTCGCCTTTTTACCAACAGAGGGATTTGAGAGCCTTTCTCCATCTGCAGGCTCTGGCAATGATGCAGCCATAGGAAATTAAGGATGTGTGTGTACCGTAAAAATGGCCCTGTGAATGCTGTGTCGTGTTCAGCCAATGGTTTTACATATGGCACATTTTCCAGGGGAGGCTCACTGAAACACAGGCTAAGAAATCTCTTCCAAGGCACCAGAGAGATGGATCTACTGTTGAACTGGGGCAATCATCTGCTTAACAGCTCAGAGCTACACACACACACACACACAGAGATTTGGGTCAGGAAGTCAAAAATAACATTACACCAGATTCAATTTAAATTGTATGAGAGTTAAAAATAAGCAGAATATTGTTGTGGTGCCTAGGTTAATATTTTCCACTTTTGGAAAGCACTGTGGGATTATTAATGTATGTAAGTGGTTAGTCAGGCACTGCTTTTATATCTCATCTGTAAGGAAAATCTTCCAAAAAGGCATTGGCTTTAAACCACGGGCTCTATGGAGAGATAAGATGCCAGTTATGGATGAACCAGCCCTGCTCTTCTAGCACAGGAGGTTTCCCCTGTGACTGGATATCCAAGGCTCTTCCACTCACATTTCTAATCTGACCCACTGTAGTGCTCTCTTTGAATCGGTTCATTTGTCCAAATATATGTTTACAGTCTCCCAAGTATTTTAAAATGGCAATAAACACCCAGCTTGCTCACTTGCTTTCAGCCATGCTGGAGAAATGGCTTTATTAACGTGTGACTGTAATGCTGTGTGTGTGTGAACACGCCTAAGCATGTGTGCTGAGCTCTGACAAGATTACAGCTGGAGATGGGCTGACTACAGGCTACATCCTATTTAGGCTTCTGCAAAGATTAGACAGAGAAATCTCCCTTTTGTCTTTGAAGCATGAATGGATGCTGAGCTTTCAGCAGTCTGGAAACTGCCATGATTCCTCTGAAAAATAACAGCAACTTTTAAATTAACGATTTACTGCTAAAACAAGAGATAAAAAAAAAAATAAAATATGTCACTATCTGCACTCTCCTCCTACCCAACTGAACTGTACATGGATATTGAATCTCTTTTGTTGGCAGAAATCACAGTAATCTCTAAAGGACGTGCTTTTTCTGCCTTTTCAGGCTACCTCACTGAGGAGAATTCCAAACATTTCTGGAAAAGCTTTTTAACGCAGGCAGCAGAGCTCCCCTCCTCATGCCCCTTCCCTCAGTATCATTATAATTTACAGGATGCATATGACCATGTAACTACTTTGTGATTACATGGAAAATACCTCACAAATACATAATAATTACAAGTTCATGCAGATTACTTAGTAAATACATTTGAAGTAAGAAAATAATTCAAAGATTAATTATCCCTTAACTCACAGTATTTAAATTATTTCCCTCCAAATGTATAAATATATTTGTAGTGACTTCAAGGCTGGTGGAGAAGGGGTTATGATGGTTCTGATCTGAGAGAATAAAATGAAATTTGACAGGCATGGATTATTTAAAGCATGCAGACGTGAGCCATATAACCATTACACTTTGATGCAAATCATAGAGGAAAGCACAGGAGGGATGGCCTGTACAGAGAAGAAGTGGACAAAGTTAGGATTTCCTGCCATCGACTTGAAATTTAAACAAGTAATCATTTAACGGCAGTGCAGCATTACATTTCTTGTTGCATGCATTAATGTCAGCATGTGGGACAAACATTTTGACAATTCTATTAAAATGCTTCACCATTCCCTATCTAACACCTGTTAGCTCTAATTTTCTTTCCTGAGACGTACATCAGTAGACAGTGTAGATTCCAAATCATTTATCACTTTTAAAGTGCTTCCATATGAGCTTTTTGGGGGGCTTATCTTGGCCTTAGGAAAACCTTTTCTGGATGTATTAAAATTCAGTACTTAGAGGGGAAAAAAGTGTAGACATCAATGTTTCATAGCATTCATGTCTGGTAATTATTAGCCTAAATTATGGCTCGCACATGACTTGACAAAGTGGACCATGCATTTAAAAAAGCTGCTCACTAGATATGCACTGCTCAATATGTTCCAAGTTATTGAGATGTCAGTCAGTAATCATAAAGCAAACACCCCTCACTGAAAGGACCCTGCTAAGAGGGCTATGAGGCCTGAGGGACTACCTAAAAATGTCAGAAATGTTACAGTCTAAATGAATGACATCAGCAAGAGAACATGTTTAAAAACATGTGCAATTACCTAATACAATAAAATGCAAATCCCGGAACATGACAGACCTGAGGAGCAGTACTTGGGAAGCAGCATTTAAAGACAAAACAAAATGAATGTTCTGCCCTGGAGAATGAGAAAATATTTTCCTCTGTGTGTATATATATATATATATAAATGGAAAAAGTGAAAAATGATCACGTTGGTGTTTTTATAGCTACACATTGCAGAAAGGGGAAGAAATGCCTTATATTCTTTATCTACTGGCACATAATAGACTTGCTTATCATTATGTATGTTAAATCACTCCCTGTGTTGCTCCTATCATGCAAAACAAGGTGTTCTGTGAATTAATGCGGTGTTGGTAATCTCTCACCTTTTACAATGCTGACCATAAGTTAATCAGCTTGCAGAGAGATGAGTGTTATGTACAGTATTTTAGAAGTACTTGCCTTTGCAATGCAATATCCTTATATGAGAGATAAGGCCTAACCTATTCCCACTAAAGCATGTGGGAATTTTGCTGATGATTTTGGGTGGGTAAAATAGTGGGTCCACATGCTGGATTTACACCAAATCTTACTCTGCTGCACCCGGGCAAGGGGATGTGATGGCAAGTGACACCCAGGCTTCTGCAAGCTGGACTCCCTGAATGTTTTTAAATAAAAATTTTGTTGTTATTGTCTGATTCCGAAATGTGCACGAGTCAGCGCCTAAAAACTTTTGAGCACCTTTTGGAGCCTTTTGAAAAACCAGCCTTCATCTCTCTGCCCATTTTAAAGGCTCGTGCAAAATAAATACAAACGAATAGCAGAAAACAAAGCCCCCAAAGCAGCTGGCAGCAACCAGAACTGTGTACATCTGTGGACACTTTAAAAATGCCCATCAGCGCATGGATACGCACCTTTACTTTCACACATCTGCTGTTTACTAAATAACATTTCAGCACAGTTTTCATCTTATAAGGAAAGTGTTTGAAACTTGGAATAAGTGCACTTAATTAAAGGAAGGCTGTGAAAATGTGCACTAATCTGATATGACTAATAGCAAAGTGCATGAAATTGCTAATTAGAATTTCATTAAAGGTGCTGCTTTATCAGGCTGCGAATATCACAACCTTTAAAATTCTTTCAGGAAAGCTTAATTCCTTTTCAAACAGAAATATTCTTTAAAGACATTTGATTTGTTCTGAAGGAATTTGTAGCTTAGCCTGAAACATAAAATGTTGCCAATATTCCACAGGAGTAATATTTGAATAAAAATTATGTATCAGGTACTTTCTTTCATCAGGCAGATGAATAATTTTTTTGAAAATATTTTTGTTCAAATAATACAATCAACTAAGAAAAATAAAGTTTAATCTTTAGATTATTTCAAACATGATTTGTTTTTATGCCTATACTGTAATATTTGATATGCTTTTGCTTTAAAGGAGGAAAGAAATGAAAAGCTTGCTTCAAAAGTAATGTATGAACAATAAAATATACAGCTCTGAATGTAATTTTATAAAAACAAATGAGGTTTTGGATGTCAGAAAGAGGAAATTAATTGTCTACCTTGATTTTAAAAAATACATCAAAAACTGGTATTCTTTGTGAAGTGTCTTCTAACACCTTAAACAGAAAGAGAAAACCCCTAAACCTGTGTTTTTAAGGTATTGTTGGAGAAGACCCCAAACTTTGCACAAATACCTGCATTTTTATACTTTGCTAAAGAATTGATTAATTTTATCCATTTTTTTTTTATCTCCTTGTTGAGACTTAAAGCTTACTACTTTTGATTTAGTTTATTGCCCCTTCATGGGAGCAGCAGCAAAGCTCAGCTTTTGCAGGAAAAACAGCTACTCCCCATCCTGACTCTTGGGAATTGCCTTTCCCTGTGCAGACCCTGATCCTCCCTCCCTCCAAGCAGGATCTCTGGGCCAGCAAAGGGCTCTCCTATTTCAGGTTTGTAGCGAATTTGTGCTCACAAATCATGCTTTTGACAATATTCTTACTTAATTCTGTGTCACACTGTGATTTTTTGGTTTTGCAACTAGCAGGTTTTCTTGCATGAGCAGTGAAGGTTTAGGACTGAAATTCCTTTATTCCATTTTTCCTGGAAATTTATGTTTACAACATAGGTAACGAATACATGTATTTCTGCAAAACTGGAGATCCTTGAAGCAGCATGGTTTATGTGTATTAAAAAAATATCCATTGAGGCTCTTCACTTGTGGGCTACAATTATTGTTATTAATATTAGAAAAAAAAAAAGTACTTTTGCCGGAATTAAATATTCAGAGCACATTTTTAGAAACTCAAATTAAAAACTAATCAATGCAAATTTACATGACAAAAAGATTCTTGGAAATGGATAAAGACTGAACAGAAGAATCTTTACTTAGGAGATAGTATATTATTACTTTGAGCATTTTTTTAAAATCACATGTCAATTACAGTTTGGTGTGATTTCAGCTCTTGTTATAGGTATTTTTGTGCCAGTAGGTATTTTATCAGTTGGACAAAGCAACACATAAAAGTCATTTCAGCTTTCTTCATAAATATGCCAACTTTCTTTATGTACATTTGCTTTCTACAATAAATACATTGATAAAAAAATCAGTCTAGACTTAAATAAATGAAAATTATGCTTATTAAATCTAATGTCTGGTGTCAAAAGTGAGGTGTCAATCTTACCTATCTTACTTCTAAGCAAGCCAAACAAAGCTGCTAATTATAATATTTAAGTTTAAATATAGAATTATTGTTCAAATATGGGAAACAATGGCGTGGTTGTTCTTTCTACAGCTCTATGATTAAGACTACTTATGTCTCATTTTATGCAAAATAAATGACACATGATTGTGATTTAATTCACGCTAAGTAAATGTCTACAGGGATTTATGACAAAAAAAAAAAAGCAATAACAATCCATACCTTGTTACTTGTCAATAACTGCATTCAGAACAGGGGGGAATAGAGAAAAATAAATAATTGCTGGGAAAAACACCCGTGTGTACATGAAAGGGGTAGCATGCAATAAGTTACACCACGTTAATCTAAGTTTGCTGCTCGTAATACAGTGAGTGCTATAAATTAGTGTAGTTCTGTACTATTCTGCTGTATTTTATTCCCCCTTTTAGAATGTCACCACTCCCAGACTCAACGTGCCTCAATCCCCATTGCTGGCAACCAGATTAACGTGCTCCATAAACATGATGAGCTGCATTTAGTAAACTGTTTGCTGAGCAAAGATAAGATGCTGACATTTACAAGTTCGTTCTTCAGAAATTATAAGACTGATGTGTTTTGGTGTGCAAAGGGAAAGGAGCAAGAAGAGGCTCTGGTCCTTCCCTCTCCCCATGGCAAGGTGAGGCGTGGGTGGCTTCCAGCTGGACTGGCGAGGGTGGCATTGGGGTCTGGCCTCCCACATGACCACAATGCTCCAATGTGGGCAGGGGCTGTCCCCAGC
Source organism: Xenops minutus (assembly GCA_035221455.1). Taxonomy (NCBI): domain Eukaryota; kingdom Metazoa; phylum Chordata; class Aves; order Passeriformes; family Furnariidae; genus Xenops; species Xenops minutus. Next base: position 28,937,057 of record JAWWEE010000159.1, read on the forward strand.
ACTCTTCTGAGTTTGGCCATATAAAGCAATAACAGGAAAGTCTTCAGCATCAAGTTTAAGTCCTGATGATATTTGGTGGGAGTGGGGGTCCACAGGATCAGCCTCAAACACTTCACCTGGCACACCATGTGGAAATTCAAACCTCTGATATTTTAGGATGAAACTGAAAGCCATATAACTGGCTGGCTGGATTGCTCACCCTGTGTTGATTATGCAGCACGATGTGAGGCTTTTTCCAGCTTTAAAAGGAGAGCGTGTTTGAAAGGTGACTTCAGTGGATTGTAGGTACAGGAGAGATGCTGAGTCTGGCTCAGGATAAAGAAGCCAGATTTGTTCACAGGCTTTACAGAGTTTGCACTGGTCTGACAGAAAGTTGTGTCCTTAACTCAGAGGAATGTGTGTGCTCATGCTCTGGCCAGGGTACCAACTTCCACAGCTCTGTACAGCCCCTCTCAGCACTGTCATGGAGCTTTGTGCCTTTGCCATATTTCTTCACTGTGTGGCACCACAGGAAAAAAAAAAGTCCATCACAAGGAAAAGTATCTGGTTCTGCCACGTAACACCTTTTATTACCCAATTTCTGTTCACCAGACTTTGCTGGGACCCAGCATCTCATTAGGTCCTATGGGGCCATACAGTCCTATGCAATCTTGAGATAGGTGTGATGATCTCAAAACGAGATCCCACTGCAGGGTTCAAGAAAGAGCTACTTGATTGTGCCTCATTTCTTAAAATAAATACAAGTGTGGCTTTGATGGGAGCTACACACCTTCATGGAACCATAGAATGGTTTGGGAAGGAGGAACCTTAAAGATCATCATGTTCAAACCACGTGCCATGGGCAGGGACACCTTTCCCTAAACCAGGTTGCTCAGAGCCCCATCCAGCCTGGCCTTGAACTCTTCCAGGGATGAGGCATCCACCACTTCTCTGGGCAATTTGTGCCAGTGTCTCACCACCCTTACAGGAAAGAATTTCTTCCTAATCTAAACTTTCTCTCAGTCTAAACCAGTTCCCCCCTTATTCTTTTACTCCATGCCCTTGCAAAAACTCTCACCCCATCTTTCTTGAAGGCTGCCTTCAGGTACTGGAAGGCTGCAATTAGGTCACCCTGAACACTTTACCAGGCTGAAGAAACCCAGTTTTCTCAGCCTTTCCTCATTGGATGTATTCAATCCCTCTGATCATCTTGGTGGTTTCCTCTGGACTTACTCCAGCAGGTTGATGTCCTTCCTGTGCAGAGGACCACCAGAGCAGGGTCTCATGAGAGCAGAGAAGAGGGGCAGAATCCCCTCCCTTGACCTGCTGCCCCCTCTGCTTTGGAGGCAGCCCAGGATACAATTGACTTCCTGAGCTGAAGGGCACATGGCCAGCTCACGGCCAGCCTCTCATCCACCTTCTGAAAGACTGAAAGATTTCAGTCCTGTGCTTCATTATAGGATCAGTCAGAAAAGATCTTAGATTTCTTGTTCTTCCCTGCAGTAGCAGAAGCATTAAATCTGCTAATTATGTTTATAGCGAGCCAATATTCCCACGGTTTTTGTTAGAAGTGATGGCCGGTAGCACAGAACTAACAAATCAGTAAGAAAGAACAAATAAGCAAAAACTACGTAAGGTTTGTGAGGCTTTTTGGGTTACTCTCATATCCTTCGAAAATCTCGCTTCGTATTTTTCATTTATTTTATATTTTTTCAACCTTTCTCTTTTCTCCTTTGTCTCTTCTCTGTGTTTCTTTCCCTCTTGCTTTATGCTTTCTTCACATCATCTCATTTATCATCCACTACCTTTGTTTGACTCCATCTTAGGCCTGATGGTTTCCTCCTGTGCAAATCCAATATGCTTTGTTTTTCCCTCTTCCTTAGTCCTTGCCACGTGCAATACTTTGCAATTGTTTTCCTCACGTGAACTTCTAACTTCACAAATACTTGCTAAAACTCGTAAAAGTATTGGTGCTGCTTCAGCTCAGTGAATGAGTCACTTCCTTTGTTGCCCTTGGATATCTCAAGACCAACCCACATTACTAGTTTGTGTGTAAAAAGTAAAGCAGCCTAGTGTTTTTAGAAGAAATGTTAAGGGAAGAAACCTTCTTTTCCCCACCTTCTGTTGCATATGGCTTGAAACTCCAGCTCTGCACCTAAATTGCCAGAATCCTTATTGTTTTATCCTAACCTTTGTAAGTAATCCTGAAAGACTATCTAATCAATTGAAGATCATACAATATTAGACTTAATACTCCAAAGTGCTGCTTTATAATTCACATAACAAGCTCCTAAATAATTCAAATAACAAACATATTCTTCTTCTCAGTGATGGGAGGTTGTTTAGATCAGCCAGAGAATGTCAACACGTGCCTCGTCTCAGGGATCTCCCACACTTCAGGAATCCCATTAAGTTAATTGCTGGTTTCTGACAGCAGAGAGCATGCCGGGAGCACGGTGATCTGGATAAGCCTTTTGGGCATTTGCAGACGTCACCCATTTTGCCCCTACCTGTAAAATACCAGGTGCGGCATGGAGAATGGAAATTGCATTGTGAGACAGTGGCTATTACCTTTGCATTGGTTTCGTTTGTGAATTTACATAAAGGCTTTAATGTCAATTGTTTTGCCTGTTAAATTTATGTATAATGCCATCCATGTTTATATCTATTGTAAAAGTCTAATAAGAACAATCAAGCAATTACATCATTTTGCACTGCATGTGTAATGCACATAAAAAGGTAATCAACTGTAGTGCTTCCCATCTTCATAATGGAGGTACTTTGAAGGCTATAAATAGACAAGAAGCTTCAGAGTAAATTAGCAACACGATAATTTTCATTAGACACCTGCCTTGCAGTATGGATGTGCCCAGGTGCTCTTTGTACTTACGTATGTTGTAAACCACTGTTTTGATTTCTAAATAATCCAAACACTCTTTCATTCATAATTTTTATTTCCTGGCTCTACTTTTTAGCTACATACTGATTTCAAAGAATCCTAGAAGAAAAAAAAAGAGGGTGAATAAGCCTCTAAAATAACTTGAGGTGAAGTTCTATCAATCAGTTCCTGGCCTGATGCAAGACTCTTTGAAGTAATTTGAAGTTCTGAAGACACTTTTGTGGTCTTTGGCTCACATGTGGAGCTCTATTAATTCTGCATATTAAGGACCACCCAGTTTTCAGCTGGTGTCTCAGCTTCAGTGTAATAATTCTTCAGTGTAATAATTCTAGCTAAAAGTCTTATTCAGAGAAAAATATATAGGGAAGTAAAATTACATAACTATATGAACCAGTAAATACTTCTCTAACCATAAGACTGTGCTCTTTAATAATAGAATCAGCTTGTCAAAGAGAATTTAGATAAAAACAGTTACCTTCAACAGTGTTATAAATATGATGCAAAAATCAGTTACTTTTCAGAAATCAGCTACTGTAAAAAAAAAAAAATAAAATGGAGAGGTACCTCTTTTGCCTTTCTGGACTCAGCACAGATTCAGAGTTCAATATTTGCAGGAGTCCCTGGAGCCTTGTATTTCATGGATTATCTCTTGATTAGCCACCACAACAGTGGGCAGTGTTGTTGCATCAATATTACCGACACATTTCTCAGACATAACTGATATTCTTTGGAGTCAGTATAACACGTTTGAGGTGCATGAAAAATTCTAAATTGCATTTGATGGCTCCCAAATTGGCTTGTTTCATTTAATTAAAAAAACCCCCACAACATTTTTAAGAGTAAGCCTGTTCACCAAAACAGTATGACTCCTCTTTTGTGTGCATGAGTGTATAAATATATACATATAAGTATATGTATACGTATACATGTAATTATGTGTATATATATATATACATGTATCTGGATAAGCATGTGTTCTATCCTGCTCTGAAAGATGCTAGATATGAAACCTGGGTAACTAAATTTTGCAGTTCTGTGAAGATAGGGCTGTTTTGAAGATGTGACCAATATATTCTTCTGCTTCTGATACTTTGGGAAGCAGTAGTTTCACATCAGAGCATGAGTGCTCTGATGTCCACAGTCTACATCTCTTACAGCTCCAGTGATATTACTTACTGCTGCATCATCAGGCATTAAATAAACACAGAGGTGCAGTCATCCCAGCAGCTATCTTCCAAGTCCCTTGACACATCAATCTAACAGATATTTTACTAACTGAAACCTTTTCATGCAGACATTGTAGTGGAAAGGTACTATAATAGTGCTCTATTTGGAAAAAATCCCTTAAAAAATCCCAAAATTCATTGAGTACTTTCATGGGTGGCCCTGTGTGGGTACTTGAGAACTGAGCAGCAGATGTAACATTTATGCTGAAGTGCCTCTCTCAGGCACTGGACATGTATGAAATGGCTAAAATGTATTATAATCCCTCTTTACCAGTGAGTTAGTAAGGGGTTTAAGACTCCAGTTTCCAGCCCATTACTATTCAAAATGTAGGTGGCAAGGAAAATCTTACATGTTTCCTTATGTAGTTTTTTTGCCTATTGCAGATAACATATAAAAAAAACCCCAAAAAACTCCCCCAAAATCACCAGTCTAGCAACATGAATTCACTGAAACCATGTTTGATGTCTCATGAAGAATTTGACTGTGTGTATTTTGCTGGAGGACACGTGTGCTATTTATCAAATAGACTTGTCCTCTTTCCAGGTCTGCCAATGATGATGTTATGCAATGTTACAGAACGAGGTGACAGATCAGTGGGTCTCATGCCAGTAAATGATCTCTGAGAACCCTGAGAACTAAATACAAAATCAGGAAGTGGAGAGGTGCAAGAACTTAGGCCTCCTTTGGACTGGTTCAGTTTGCTAGAAAATAGAGAGTTCTGAAACTTGGACTTTAAGGAACCGTGGGCTGTGGAATCTAAAATATTAGGCACCCAGCAGAGGTTTCTTACAGTAGTTTCCCCTAACCTCAGAAACATCTGTTCATTTTTAGAAGTAAATCTGTACACAGTTTACATTTCAAGGAGGGTCAGGTTCCATTCTTCAATTTCCTTTTTGTGTGTGTGCCTGTGTATCATTTACTGTATTTGCAATCATTGTGGGTTTTATCCTTGCTTTCTTTTTCCTCATGGTGTTGCCTATTCTCTTGAAATAAAGCTGGCTCATTTTTCAATCAAGTCATGTGTAAATAAAAATGATTCCACAAGTATCAGCATGTGATATTTCCCTCTTTGTGAAAACTGGGAGCACCCCGAGCAATGCAAAAATAAAATACCTTCTGGAGACAAGGGAAGGGATTTTCCTTGTACTCAGAAGCTGCAGGACTTCCAGAACACATCAGCCAATTGATTACCCATTCAGTCTACTTTGTTTCCTTTCATACCACAAACAAGATTTATGACAATTTAGAGATGAGATGAAGTTTTGAAGCATCATTTGATTTTTCGGCTTCAAAGAAGGAAGGCCTCCAGAACAGAGGCACGAGGTTCTTACCACACAGAATTGATTTTTCTGGAGGCAGCTCTTCCATTCACTGACTTGACTGGAGGCCCTTTTTGTAGGAATGCCTTTCCAGTAATTCAAGGGCTGGCAGTGAACACCAGGAGATGTTCCCTTCTAAGTTTCTTTCTATTCTCTTAACCATTGGTGTTGGTGTCCAGATTGCCCAAGGCACAGAGGATTTGTTTTCAAACAAATTTCAAAGCAGTCAGCCTGGTTGTGTGATAGCCGTAGAAGGGTTGTCAGTTTAAGCTGCAACAAACAATAGAAAATGCTGGACTATCGTGTATTCCATTGGTAATCAAAATGCATTTTCCTTGTGGTAACACAGGAGCTCAACACAGCAGACATAAAAGAACCTGTTTACACAGGCCTTCTGGGTTTAGAGCACTTAATGAGTGATGCTGTGGAACTGTGCTGGTGCAGGTACCCAAACCCTGTGGGTAGTGCTAGAGAGCATACCAAGTATGTAAGGAGAGGAATAATAATAAGAAAATCTTTGTGTGATAAATGATTTCATTAATTTGGGGGTTTTAAAGTTTTGCTTGATTGGTACTTTTGAATGAGTCCATTGGTATGGGAGGTCATGGCCTCATGAAGAATTAAAGGCTCGTAATATTGAATAGAAAAGGCACAGCCCTAAACTGGACTGTGTGCCTGTGGTGTGGAGAACTGACCTTTACTGTTAAGCAAACAGATTGTTGAATTATAGCCCTTACCAGCATTTGTGGTTTTATTCCTTTTCACACATTATACCAATATTGGCTAGAGATCATCAGCTTCTGAATCACTATGACAAGACCCAAGTTGATCACACCCTTTGGGGTTGGTGCACGCTTTGGTCATCACTCTACAAGCCAAGTGTGTGTCTATGCAAGTGCACTGAAAGTACATCAAGACTGACTTTGCAGCTCAGAGTCCCTTGACCATAAAGGAGCCAAGCCTTCCCAAACACACCCTCTGCTGACTGTCAGCCAGTGCCTTCCAGTTGATGTGAATCCACATGTTCGTTGCAGCTGAGCATTGACAAATCTGTAAGATGCTGTATCTGATAGCCAGGAGAGACACAAGTAGGTATAACCTTCTAACTCCTGGCATTTTAAACCGCTCTGTCTTTCTTGTTCTTCCAGTAGCTTCCTTGTTGAACAATATCAGGCAAAGGACAGAGCTTGTAAATCTTTGCCTGCAGGAACTTTAGAGATGTAGGAACAAATGCTAAGAATGCTCAGGCTTTCGGAAAAGGCCTGAGGTACTTCAGGGCTGTAACGTTCCTCCCCAGTAGCTTTTTGGAGACAAGACAAAAATACTTGGCAGTATTGAATGAATCAGATAATGCAAAGCAATCCAGAAAGATGAGTGTTGATTTACCTGTTTCTCCCTGAAGAGAAGGAGGGGACACGCAAGGGAAATGTTTTTGTTGATCAAAGGCCATGGTGAATGACTGCAGCAAAATGTATCAGCTTTCATGTTTCATTTAGCTACTGAGAAATGTAGAAGTCTAGTGGTTCTTTGACAGCTCTGGGAGCTTGGAGTCACAAAGAACCAATCCAACAGTAAGCAGAAATTGTCAATTTAGAAAAACTTTATCTGGAATGATCTTTTCCCCCCTGTTGACTGAACTGTTGCATATTTTAGAGCAGATAATTTATTCCATCATGCAAGAAGATGTTTCTAGCAGAGGTCTTCAGTGATAAATCTTTTATATAATGTTGGAAGAGGGGAAAACAGAGTCCAGATTGTATTCTGTGACTAAAAAGAAGGTATTTTACTTCTTATCTCCACTCCTCCTGTATATTCCTATTGATACATAAACTCATTCTGGATACAGAGGAGCTTCTCTGTTTATTAAGATCATGAGTCTGAGAAGTAAAATGCAGACTCAATTCTGAATCTCCAAAATTACCTTTCTTGTTTGGATTAAAAGTATTCATATTGGTTAAAATATGAAAAAAAATTCTGTAAATTAAAAGTGGGCCTTGCCTAAAGCTGAAATTTCCCTAGGGCAAAATTAATTTTGCAAGAAATTTCCTCATGAAAGAATCTAAATGGAATATTTTTACTTATGACTATAAACCCCTTGTACTGTCTATGGAAAAAAAGCCCAAACCCAACAATTTTCTAGATGCAAACTAGGGGACAATATGACTTTTTAAAAAAATGTATCTTAATTTCAAAGTTTTGTAAGTATCCCTCATGTTCTGGTAGTCTGGATAAGGAGAGATCTGGATTAAAACCGGTTCTACAAAAGCAAACCCAGATTAAGAAGGTTGATGAGAGCAATGTAAAACCACCTCAGTTTGCTCAAAACTTTTATCTGTTTCCCGCTTCAACTCTAAACTTTCATGGATGAGATAAAATAGGAACTGAATCCAAACAAGCCGGTTTTGCAAAAGCTCCTCAGCTCTTCTCTAAAAATAAGATTAAAGAAATCCTCTAGACTGCAGAAGATGACTTTATCTTGTTACATTGCAAACCTCATTCCCTTACTTTAAATCTTCTTCTCTCTTACTAAAGATAACTAATAGGGATGCTGAGAACCATTGTATTCTGTTGACATCTTTAAACATAAAGCAAGCTATCAATATCTGGCTTTCGAGGGGTGTCTCTGCTACCGTTCTCAAGTACAAAAGTTTATAGTCATATCATTACGAGAAAGACACATTTCTACACATGCTAATGGAATTTACTTTTGTGAATCTTACTGAGGAACCTGGGACACCAAGGACATTATTGTGTTATGATTTGTGCTGGTGTAACACCCCCGACTTCAGCAGAATTACATGTGATTTCCTCCATGCTATCCTACAGCAGTCAGGGGTCCAGAGCCATTGGGTGGGGAAACAAAATTCTGTGCCTTTTAAAGATAATTATGCTAATGAAATATGATAGCTAAAGTCACATCCTATTATGACAGAAAAATTATGACATGGTGACTTTTCTGGAGCTGTATTCATTTCTATGTGAGATGAACTTACTGTGACAGGTTTAGACATTTGTCTGGAGAGGTCTTGTATATTGTTTATAAGAATTCTTGTTTTTAAAATAGTACTGATGGCAAGAGTTTGCACAGAGCTGTCAATATGCAGTATTCTTGGCAAAGATGTATCTGGCAGGGAGAGAGGAAGCAAATCCTTTTTTCATTTGCCACAGTGAGAAGTTAATGGAATGACTCTAGATTTGTAAATACTTGAGATCAGATTCTGGCTCGGCATCCCCTGCACAACTAGAACTCACTGAAAATGCTGATCCACACAATAACTTAATAAGGATCTACTGAAATCATTTAGGTCTCTGAGTACTTCCCCTGATGATGTTTTTCTTCACTTTTATTTAGCATGGTGTGATGAGTCCGCTTCACTATCTGACACCCTCTGGGCCAAGTGCATCTCTGTTGTAACAAGATCTCTCATATTTAGAGAATTACTCTGGGATGAATGTGGTCTCTTGTGTTTGCACTAAGTATAATACAGACACTAAACTGTGGATTATCATTTCCTAGTGGGAGATCTGTGTCTTGTGATGAGATTAAGAAGGATGCAGCTGTGAATGGGACCAGTTTGGCTAAGTTGCTTTAAAAAAATTCAACTAGAGTAACTTTGGGTTGTGAAAAACTGGCTCTGTGCTGTGCTCGAGAATAAGCTCCCACATAAAATTCTTGCAAAGCATGTGTAAAGCTCCTTTGTGGTAAAACAGAGCTGTTTTGACTAGCCATATATGTTTCCTGTGTAAATCCGCCACATCCTGGTCTGTAGCTCACTTGCATATCAAGTTTTCATGTGAGTCAGATTCCCAAGGCATCTTTGCAGAATAATAAAGTCATACATGACCACGTAAATGATACCCCTGAAAAAGCCCCTTAGTCTTCTTTTCAAAGTCATTTCCAAAACCAGATTTACACATTCCAGTTTCCAAAGCTGCTCAGATAATTGCCAAAACAAGAGTGCTCCACTACGCTCATCTCTAATTAGTAAAATCTGACTTTTGTCTTACTGTGACAATAGCTTTGCTTGTCTCTTAGAAAAGGGGAGATTTATAGGATACTGATGATATTTATTTTGAGATGGCATTTTGTTCATCATTTCAATAAAACTAAATTAGAGGCAGTATTTCTGTTAATTTAAATCATAATTTGTGCATTCCTTTTATCACTACAATCCCTGAGAATGTGGAAGATACAAAATCACTATAACACATTAGCAATAGATAATACAGTCTAAATAAACATAATAAGCTTTCCTATATGTCTCTAGACCAAACCTTATCTAAGAATGCCCTAATGAAGCTGAACCATCCAATTACTTGTTTCTTGGAGGAACCCCTTATTAATGACATTGCAGTGAGGGAAAAACATTAATTATTGGACACAGTGGGATCTTTTACATTCTGTCTAGTCTGGACAGCACCAATTAATACAACAATAATTATCAGCTAGCATGGCAGGTTGGCTGAGCACAGCTCCTATCTGCTGATTGGGTGGGGAATGTGGGACAGTTCTCAGGCTGTGCAGATTTCTCAGACTTAGACCTCTTTTATTTTTTTGTGTTGCTGTGTGAAAACTGAATCCTACAGATATTAAAGCAGGTGGATTACTCTGTTGAGGCAGGGGCTGTTCTTATGAGAGGCAAAGCACAGGTGCCATCATGTGAGAAATGCCATTCCCTCTTTCATCTCCCACCCACCTGCTGTCTGACTTTCTGTCATTTGAGGTTTAACATGATCACTCTTTCGATAAGCTGAGTATGATGGTGAAGGCTTTTAAAGTTGTCTCCTTGCTTTATGCCTTGTCTTCTCTCCAGTTATCTTAAAATGACAGTTTACAAATGCAGAAGTAAATGTTGACATGATTTATTGATAGCACTATTGCTACAGTCTGGAAAGCAGAATACCTATTCTCTATCCAAATTTAACCTGAGGCAAACACCAACTATGGGAAACTTCAGCTGGAAGGGTTAAAGTCTGCAAAAGTTATAAGCAAGTGACTGGAGGGGGAACAATGGAAAGTGTTAGACAACCTGAATAACAGGCGTTACTACTCTACTGCCTATAATAATAATAATTCACCTTTTATCCATTGAAGATAAAAGGACACAATATGGGAAAATTAAGCTGTATAGACATCTTGGGGATATCTCATCTGAGATCACACACCACTTCTTTCTTGTGGTTATCATGATTTTATCAGAGGCACTTTGAAGTCTATATAGCCTTATATCTCAGTTATCTACATTTCATCCTGTATGTATTTATTGCAGATGGGCCTAAGCTGCTAAATTCAGATCCAAATCCAGATTCTGATTTTGAATTCCCTAAGGTCCATATCTAGCTTGAAGCTAGGGTTTTGGTTTGGAATCATCTCTATTTATGGGTAAGAAAGAGGGGTTTAATATATGCTCTCCCAGACTGCACAGCTCTACATATGTGCACTCACAGTTACTCTTCCTCACACCTACATCTAGGAAAAACAGAACGTGGCTAAGTGATTAAAAGCTGCCTACATCAGTATTCATATTTTAAAGAAGGGCGGATTTATAAATGAGCCTTAACTCTGACATTTTGTGATTTCTGACTGCTTTCCTTTACAATCCCAACAAGCTTTTAACCATGTCTTCACATTTGGAGCTCCAGCACTGACACCCTCAGCTCTCACTTGCATACAGGTGAAAACTACAGCCAGACAGTGTGTTTTACAAGTCTTTGTGCACCAGGGTCTGTTTTTTCTCTGTTGCCTGTAGTCTTGACTCCAGCAGCAAACAAACAATGACATAGATGTAAATAGGGTTACAGAAAACCAGGCTGCCACTTTATTTAAAGCTCAAGAGGAATTCCCAAGAGGAATGAGTGTCCCGTTCACAGGGAGGGGACACCAACCAGCTACACCAGGAACAAACTTCCCTTGTTCTGAGACAAGAGTGTGTAGGATAAGCAAGGCCTCTGTTACTAAAGGGAACCAGAAATGCTTCTACCTTTTGCATAATACTGCTGTGCTAATTAGGGCACTGATATCCTCAGAGGGCAAGCTCGAATCTGGTGATATGTACAAAACACACTCTCCTTTCTCTCTTTCTCTCTCTCTGTCTCTCTGTCTCTCTCTCACACACACACAAACAAACACAGATGCAAAGCATAATCAGATGGACATTGGAAGAAGAAATCAAGAAAAACAACTTGAAATAGTTGTAATAGCAGAAATAGTGTAAAAATGCACGTCCAAGAGATCAGGTGGCAACCCTTTGTCAGGAAGCTGGCTGGTTATATGGCTATATGGAGTTAACCTGCCATCAGAACATTGCCACTTGGTTAGTGACTCTCTTAGCATGTTGTATAGGGACAAACCAGGCTTGCTCAATCTTTTTGTTCTTCTTTATACATTCATTTGATTAAATAATAACATATTAATCATACAGTAACATAAAGACAGACTTTACAGTGGTATATTATCTGACAGTCTTTTCCTGTTTTGTGATTCGAAGCATTTTGTACAAGCATCTTTTCTCCCACCCTTCTCTATCACCTGGGCTTCCTAAACCTAACGAGGTGATAAAATGCCCTCCACGAGGGATAATCCATTTTCCCAATATAACTTAATTCCTTAAAGCTTCGCATCTGGAAGAGACTCCCAGAAACTGCATCTCTGCACCAGGGAGCTGGCATTTCCAGCTCTGAAATACCATTTCTTGAAAATAAAAGGCCTTTGTCTGACTAAAGACACATTGTGTCTGGAAATGTTGAGGAAAAGGCATTTCCATAGCAAATGTTTATTTCTAATTATAAATACTCTGCTAAAATTAAGGAGTTCTACTAAAATGTCTGTGAAACTGGATAGATGTCATTATATGCTTGAACTGAATAGGTATTTCTTCCTTCCATAAAACCTGGAGCTTCTAATTTAACGTTGTAAGTATGTCGTAACACTTCTGTCTGCAATAAATTGTAAGAAGGGAGAGTTTTTAAACAATACTGAAGTCTTTTTGCAATACATTTCATCATCCAAAAAACACAGGAATGCTGCAGAGAGAGTCTGTTGATCAGGAAATCTTAAAAAAAAATAATTACTTGCCTGTAGCATTGCCGACAGTTCCACTGAGACTCTGTAAAACTTTCTTAGCTATGCACCATCACCTGTCACATTATGGAGAGGTAAGTAACTGAGGGGTCAGCACCTGACATCCCCCAATTTACCAGTTCACAGGATGCCCCCTAATTTGCAGAAGCCAGTCACTGCCCTCAGGGTAAGACATGCTGTCCATGCAGAATCATCAGGGGTCAAATCATGGCATGTGCAAGTGCAGGACCACTAATCTAAAACAGTTTGGTCCTCCAGGATTTGAAACAACAACCAGTCAATGTATCTGCACACTTGACTTTCACCCATCAAAATGTTATAAACCAATTCTCCTCCACCTTACTAGTCCATGCCTTGTTTAATCCATGAAGGACATTGTGCTCCAGAGCGGAGAGGGAAGGATGGGAAGGGGGTAAAGAAGGGTCAGAGGGAAAGCAGAACAAAGGTGGATGAAGGGAGGGACTGGTGTCATGCCTTATTTGTTGGTCACAGTGCAACAGGGGTTGAAAGGGTCTAATGGAAGTTATCCCTCAACATATGGCCACAGGAAAAACCACAAAAGGGCTGTGCCACTGCTTGGTGGCAACAGTCCCATGGGACCTTACAACACCATAGGATTTCTTAGTACATATTCTGCCAGCACCATTAACTTGCCGTGCCAAGATAACAAAGATAACTCACGTTCGTATATTTTCTTTTGGTCCACAATTTAGAAATGAGATTCTTTGAGGGTCCGGAAGAGCTGTTCTGATAAGCATCCACATTTTTTTAAGTCCCTTCCTTTGATCTCCCAAGCAATCCAACCTGTTCCCAAAGATCCCTCTTCAGACCTCTAGCTCCCACACAAGGGTTATTTCCAGCAATCCATAAAAGGGGGGGTGTGGGGGGCAGGGGGAAATTGGACTCCTGCAGGGATTAAATAAATATAATCTAGAAAATAAAACATACTTAAGAATTATTTTAACTTGTAGAGAAGAAAATTTTCATCAAACTTCTTCCAAAAAAAAAAAAGAAAAACAGGCCGATGAATACATTTTAATAAAATTATTTTTTGTAAAACATTGGGCTTTTCAAAAATAGGCAGCTTTTTAATTTTCAAACTACTCATTTACCTCAGATACCTAATAACTTGTCTCATGGATGACACTGTAGTTTCATTACTGGTTTTGAAGCAGAGATAGCTTGAAGAGAAATCACCTTGGAGCGAAAAAGGGTTCTGAGGCAGGGACTGAACTGAAGAAATTGGCTTTGCCCAGTCCACCACAACTGTTTTTTTAAGACACAAAAGACGAAAGGGTTTTTCTTCCTATAAAGAGAAATATTTTCATTAAAGCTGAAATGTAGTGAAAAGGCCATCAAATATAATGTTAATTTAATGAGTGACAAAATCTGACTAAATTTCTTGAATTTTAGTTGTCTAATTTGAGCCACAGTATAAACAACAGCACCAATTAGTTCGTTTTCTTTTAAGAAGTCTCAAGCCATACCTAAAAGACTGTTGTTCTGTCTAGTTAAACACTCATGCATTAAAATGCTAATAATTAAACTGTTACGACTGACTAATGAACTCTGCCAACTATAAATGATGGTCTTGTTAGATTCACTGCACAGCAAGGCTTCCTTTGTACTGAAAAAGTTAAAGGTTAAAGAGCTCTTGAAAACAGCGAGCAGCATCTAGAAGCAATTACATTTTTTTCCTGGAAACTAATAGTTGTACAATAATGTTTCAATTCGCACTCTGAAAAAAAAATAATTACTATGAGCTCCATTCATCAGAGCAAATCTGCAGCTTTCTGCACCATGGCAGGTTGTTAATTTGGCTTCTGCATCCAGCCTACTCAGCCTATAATCTAATGTTTTGCAGACCCTTTTATTGATCCTGCTCATAGAAACTAAAAGGGCAAAGACTGGAGCCCTGACTTGTGATACCTGTTGAGTAGCACTCACTCACATCAGAAAAACACTATGAGATTGAATTTCAAAAGCCTTATGTGGCAGATTTGCTTGGATAGAGTGTTTATTCGCTAGTTGTCCCTATGCATTGATTTCCAGACCATCCAGTGTCTGGTAAACGCAGAAAAGAGAGCTGGAACTTGAACAGGATGCCTGTAAGGGAGCCTGCTCAATTATATCTGTGACCACAGCTATGGTTCTTGACAAATAGCACCTGGGTGAGAAGACACGGGATTCCAGTGGGGCCACTCAATGAAATAGCCAGTTTCAGAATCAGGACTTTCCTATGAACCTCACATTCCTGGAAATCAAATGGAATTTCCTCTTTTAAAAATTACTTGATCTTGGATTACTCATTAAAAATAGTTTCTACAAATGCTAGATGTAATATGACTAGATACCAGTGAAGAAAGTAAGATACAATGAGCAAGCACAGAAATACATCTTTCCATCCATTCAGTAATGTGCTATAAGAAAGCAGCTAAAGCTTTCCCTTGGCTCTTGTGTTGCCTGTACTCGAATTATTGAGAGCTGTGCTTTAGACAAACACTCAACCAACTTGACTGCTATCAAAATAACTTTTACAATTATTTTACAGACTATTGCTTAGATAGCTTGTACAGGGAGCATGATTGTTGGTGGGGAAAATGTTAGAAAAAAATTTTGCAAAATCTCCCAAATATGACAAACTGCATTCACTGTACGAGAAATTCTTTCCAGCAGCAGGCTTACCATGCCTCCTGATGTGTCTGCTTTTCTATGCACCTTTGCTTTTAAATACTTCTGTGGAGTTATGAATATAGCAATATGTATATAAATGTGTTGCCTGAGATCCAGGAAAGAGCCAACATGGTACACCAGGAAAAGTGTGGTTAATACTGTTGTTCTACTTCCTTTATTGTAGTGCCCACCACAGCATGCATGAGCTTTTGCTTAAGGTATTTATACCTCCAAGTACATTATACTCCCAGAGCTCCTTACAAGTCCTGAAAAACTACAAAAATATTTTGCTTTTAATTTTGTCATGATTAAGAATTAACTTATATGCACTTCTAACATGGCTTTATACTATCAGTTTTTCCTTGTGGCACAGTGGAAATAATAATAGTAAGTATGAACACAAAGGATAACTGCATTCTTTGGATGATATTAAAATACCAGTGAGTCCCAGATATTACACCCAAGAGATTCACCACACCCAGCAGTGGAAGCATGCTGCCTGCTATTTTTTTTTTAAAATAACTCTACAGAGAAGAGCTTCTGACAAGGCAAAGAAAGCACCAAACTCACGGTCCTGAGGGAAAACTTGTGTTGCTGCATTGAGCCAATAATTCTGGGAGCCAAACACTTAGCCTTACACAGTCAATTCAGGGGCAAAGAAATATCATCATGCTCAACTTTATACAAAAGTATAAATATAGAATAGTATTGTTATAAAACAGGCAGGGGGAAGACGATGCTGAGCAAGCCATCAGTGTGAATTTTCTTAGGAACTGGCTGTTGTTCTATTTTGGAACTGAACTTTGTGCACTTGGCTCTTTTTCTATGCAATACTGAAAGGCATGAAGGATATTGATGCTGATTTTTCTCTCAAAAGGTGGTCACACTGCCACCCTTCTGACAGTTAGAGACCCCCTCATTAGTATCATCCTCTTAATAAACTTCTGACAAGGAACTAGGAAGCTGGGAGAGAGATCTGTGAATACATGTTGTATGAAATGTCTGAGCAAACCTCTATCTCTTATTTTCATTTCTACAGATTTTCTAACACTGTGGTCTGGTACACACAGTACAATTGACATACTGTAAATAAAAGGTCTTTCCTCAACACATTTGTAGCTGACAGGAGATAGGAAACATTCAGAATCTACTTGGTCAGCATCTTATCATCAGATATCCAGCAAAATGTTCTCTGTTCTATCAGCTCAGTTGGTTAGAACATGATACTAATAACACCAATGTTGTGGGTTTGATCGCTGTGTGGGCCATTCACTTAAGGGTTGGACTGGATGATCCTTGTGGGTCACTTCCAACTCAGAATATTCTGTGAATCTGTGAAAACGTTGTAAAGTTCAGGGAAAAGAGTAATTTAAATTTGCCTTATAATGCAATAGTAGGGTTAAGGCTCAGCAAACAATATCTTTGAGCTCTTCCTCGATCTGAACTGCTGGCATCCTGAAAAGAGCAATAGTGTTGTGTACACCTTAGTGTGGATTTTAAATCAAAAAAGATCTTTTATATGTTACATACACTGAATAAAGGAAACATATTTGATACCAAAGTGCAAACTCAACAAAAGCCATTGCTTTCCCAAACTGACTTCATGTGTTCTGGGCTTAGTTTTGCCTAGAAAGAAAGTGGGAAAAAAGTAATAGAAGGAAGCTTTGACCATTGAACCATATCATGAAAGACGAGGTGGAGAGTATTGCAGGGAAAATTATTAGTCAAACACTGTTGTCCTAGACCTAGTATGTTGACTTGATGGGGAAAGCACTTCTAGATGCAGATATCTACAGTGTAAAATGTATTTGATTCCTTTCTATTTCTTGTCTTCCAAAGAGTTCTCTCCTCTCTCTAACATGACAACAGATACATCAGCTAGGATGTAGTTCATACAAACAACAACAATAAAAAGAGTCAACTTTTCTAGGAAAAAAAAAGGGCGCATTATAAGTACTAGGGAAAAGTTTTGTGAATTCAGGCTAGCTTTTCAAACATTCAGACCACCCCTAAAATAGCAGCTACAGTTCACAGGGGCCAGAGCTACACAAATTCCAGCTCTCCCTATGTGGTAAGTCTAATACTTTCTTTTCTTATGCTTTAAGGACTTCAAATAGGGTTTGTGCATTTGACTCCTTTTATCTCTTTCATAGAGTTCTCTCTGCTTTTAAATCCCTAAGTATCTCTGTCCTCCCCCTGCCATTCCTTAAGAGATCCAGGACAGCACAAATAATGCCTCTTGGCTTTGAACACATCATGGCAAATTTCACTGACAGAGGAAAGATGTATGAGCAGTTATCTGGGATAGTTTTACACCAATCCATCTATTGTCCGCTATGTTCACAATCTTGGGCTGGAATGAATTTCAGGCAAAGTGCATCCCTCGCAGGCCACTTAAAAACAGAATAGGTTCTGCCAGAGGTCCCCGTCCTATCTGATGCTAAGCACCTTACTGCATCAGGACCTCACTGAGAAATATTACCCTTAAATTTCTCCAGGGCTGCACAGGGCTTTGTCTCTGGACAATGAAAAGATGACAGGAAGATGGCAACAGTTTTGGTGTCTAAAATCCTACACAATTCTAGGAAAAAAACCTGACCCCATCTGCATAAAAGGATACCAAGTCAATAGGCAGAAATGAAGAAGGAAATATTTAAAAGGAAAGGAAAAAAATCCTTCTTAAATTATGACCCCACAGGTTTCTTTCTTGTTTCTCCTATCAGGATCTACATGCTATTTTCTGGGGGGGGGGAAGGCAATGGTTGAAGGGACTCACCTGAACAAAGCTGCATCTGTAGGACTGGGTCCTCTGTAAGATATTCATGACAGAGGTTTATATTTCTTCTTCTGTGTGGTGCCTGTTATTCTTTTGAGCATAGTATAAAACAAGAACTAATCATTACAATACTAGCATGGAAATCCAGCCATTTACATTTTCTAGGTATTCTGTTTAATCGGTGCAATAAGACATAGACTATTTGGTGTCTCCCTAGTATTGTACTTGCATACTTTGCCATAAATTTTAGCCTTTGGTGAGAGAGACAATGGTCGTAGAAAAACAGTCACTGCTCTGCTATTGTATTATAATTCCAAATGCAGGAATTCTGTGTTTCAGCTAAAATTATTTGCATAATTGTAAAGCTTGAATTGTAAAAAATGTGAAACGCCTGCAGTTTATACTGTGAAACATTTGAAAAGTGAAGCAGATTTTTACAAACATTTTTGTAACACTGTATTTTTAAACATGCAGTTCATTAGCGAAGAAAACACAGCTTGTGTAATGAGGGATTGCTATAAGTAGATTTAATATATTCTAGCATTTAAATATTATTGTTGATCATAAAAGATTAAATGCCCTTTGGTTTCAATCCTCTTATTGGAAGCAGCAAATTTATTTTTCTTGAGTGTGGCAAGAACGTTTCAACTAAAATGTAAATGCTTAACAGACTCTCTGCATATGTGCACACAGGCGTGTGATGAAGAGATGGGGCATTTTCCCCAAAGCTTCAATTTCAACTTACTAATTTGTTATCATTGTTCATTAACTATGTGGTTGACCTAAGATGAGCCTGAAGGATTACAGAATATTTGTCTAACTATTTAACAGAAGCTTATAAAATAATAGCATTTGTTAAACACCTCAGGTTTCCCTCCCACCACAACTGTAATCTGAAGACATTAAAGGACTGGATGGGTTGAATGCAAACACAGCGATGCTCAGTTGGGTCAGATGTGTCAGTTCAGCCTGGTTTGAATAGGTAACCCAGTCCACAGTGTAACTACATTAAAGGGAATTTTTGAGAAACCACTGTCAACTGTCTGATTTCATGCTGATTTGCTTCTGGATGGGAGCTGCTGTTTTTCATTGGGTGGTTGAGTAGCTGGGATAATCAAATTCATGTCACCTGCAAGCAAGGGTGGAATGAAAGGCATGACTAAATGGGGAGGAAAACCAGGATAGTGTTTCACTGTCACCTACGTCCTTAAAAGAACTGCTTACGCTTGCCATTACATTTGCTGTCTGTGTAGTTTCTCATGGGAACGCTGACAACTTAAAGCTCACAAAAGGAAAGTCTGCAAACCTGTGCAGAGAACAGAGCCCCAGGTGCTGTTACCTTTCTTGGACATCACCAGATCAGAGGACGCTTCAACAAGGGGGGACTGTGTGTCTGTCATCTTTTCTCCTGCTCAGCACCCAGGGCCCCAGTGATTTTTGGTGTGTGGGCCTGTTTGGGCAGGAGGAGTGGTGCAGCCCTGTCTGTGGTTATAAAGTATTCTTTACTAGTGCTTCCAAATGACTTTGCAGTATCTGCTGCTGTCACAGAAAGATAACCTAATTTCTGCTACTCGAGAAAAAGGAGTCTCATGTCTTAAAAGAGCTCCAAAAATTCGACACTTGAAGCCTGTTAGAATAAGAACATACCATATGGAAATTATCTACATTGCTTCTGTCAGGATCTAGCAGATGGGCTTAGGTTAACAGACTTGCCTTGCTCAGGCTGCTCTGCTTGCACTTTCCCTGTTAGATGAGCCTGAACACAAACTGCTTTTTACCTGCCATGCTGCAAGATGCTGTTGTACCAGCCCACACCACCAAGGAGGAAATTCAGAGCCAGACTCCGAGTTTCCTGCTATGGCAGATCTGATCTCTTGTTCCAGATTTCAACCAGATTGGAAGCCCATGTATCTTAACCTTGTTCCTTCAGGACCACAACTGGTACACACCACAGAACTTACTGGTAGGGTCTCTCAGGTGGAAAGTCCTTCCTGAGAGTGTGGTAAAAGCTGAGAACACATTCCAACTTAGAGTTTCAACATAAGCTTTAAATAACACTCTTAGGGATATTAACATGTGTAAGGACTGAACTCAGAATTTACCCAACCCAACATAAGAAGACAGAGCAGGACATGTGTTTGCCCAGAAACACATTTTCAGACCTTCTTGAAAGTAATTCTTTGGTAGTTGAGTGTTCCTTGCTAGTTAAAGAGGTACTTCCTTTCTAAGCCCCTTTATGAGTTTCCAGAAAAAAAAAAAAATTACTCCTTTAGGCCAATACTTTTGTAGCTTTTGGAAAGTTTGGTAAAAATCCATATGGTTGGTTTAGAGCATGCTTAAAGAATTGTTTCAGATGTTAAACTTGTGCTAGGGTAACTGAAAACAGTTCAAACTTGGCATGTAATCTCCAGTGAGAAATGTGGGCTTGGATAAGTTGGAAAAAAAATTGGTTCAGAAAGAAAGGAGTTATAAACAAGTGGAAATCGTATGCTTCAGTTATCCAGATGTATGCCAGGCAAGCATAGATGTCTGGATATCCACATGCTGAAATAAATGCATCTGTATTTATTTAAATGTGTGATGTAATGTTCATGTGCAAACATCTCAGTAAATGGTAGGCATGTTAATTTTCCCCATCTCACAAAATAAATATAGACAATACATGAGATATACATATATGTCTGGCTGACCAACAGAACGACCCAGGGCTCTTGGACGCCAATGAAAAGACTGTTCCTGAATGTAGCAGAATATGGGTCAGAGTCCAATGCCCTACAATCCTGTTCCTATATTAAAAAACAGAAAGGGTAAATACACATGTAAAATGTTAAAAACCTCATTGGTCCCTAAAAGTTTCCATTACACTATCTCAGATAATACTTGGTGCCAACTGTGATGAATTAAATGTTTCCACAGCCAGGAAAAGCTGTTCAAACCCCAAACTGTAATATATGATTTTCTTGAGTCAGAATTTCAAAACAAAATCTTTTAAACAGAGGTTCAATCATCAAATCCACAGGAGAAGTAGCTCTGGGTTTTCTTGCTGAAAATCCAAATTACTTGGGTGCCAAATCTTCATACGCCTTAAAGTGGTGTCGCTCCACCAACTTCAGTGGAGCTATGCTGATTTACACCAGCTGCATGGCTGCCCCATAAATATTTTCAGTTGATCTGGATTATTTTATATATTATATGAATTTTCTTTATGGATTACATGACAAAACATTTGTTCTCAGCTTCCATAATGTCAGGCTTTCTGAATTTATTTTAAAATGGGGCCATTCGTGTGTTTCTATTATTGCACAACTAAATACATTTGTGCTCACAACAGGATTTTACTACACATCCTCCCATTTATACACTCACAGACACCCCAGCAGAAGAATTACTATCACTCCATCTACCCATAGGAAGTCAGATATTGGCGTGAAAGAGTGAAGATGCAGCTGCTGTGGGAAACAAAGCACTGAATGTTAAGCTGTTGGTCATGTAAAAATTTCCACCACAACACTGCAGTCAGTGTAATTCTTCGCATGTAGTTGTGTTAGTGGGGTTTTAAAGTTAATCATGCATGTTAATATTCATCAGGGAGGTAATGCTGGACACTTCACTTAGCACTTTGACACAAAGGTAAATAGATTTCAAGGATGCCAAGTAGAGGGATAATGAGATTTTATTAAATCTGTGATCTTCCCCTCTTGTATTGGCACTCACTGCAGGTCCCTTTTTCTGTGCAGTATTTTGATTGCAATAGCTCAGGTTTTGGATTTGTTATGGGGTCAGTGAATACGCTCAGGCCTTTCTTTGTTAAGCCCCTGGGACAGGAGCAGCAAGGTGTGCAGCCACCTCCACAGAGCCTGTTCAGGGCAGGACAGACACACTGCAGCCAGGCTTGGCATGGGGAAGCTGGAGGTGCAGACAGGGAAATATCCCCTCAGCAGCTCAGGAAAATGTGATGTGTCTGTCCAGCTACACAGTCCCACTTAGGGTGCAAGTAAATAAAACTTATTTACGTTGTTCTTAAAGAGAATATATAAAGAATTGATTCCTGACACCTTCTAATAAATACATAAACGTGGAAGCATTCAACAGGTTTGCTTAAAACTGTCCTACCAGCTTTTAAAACTGTCTTACCAGTTTTTTTCTCCTGCTTTTTCTCAACTAAGCAGAGCCCATAACATTCTGGTCCATAGCATGTTTAGTTTGTGCTAGTCATTTATTAATCCTCAACAAAATATTTGTCGGTTAAATGTTAAAGTCAAGCACAATCAGAGGAAATGCAACAAACTTGCACAACAAAGGGACTCTTGGTCCTGCACTCAAAACCCGTGCAACCATCTGATAAAATCTTTCTGAATCCAAATTCAAGTATTACAGTCTGAGATTGAGGTACATGGTCTGGTAAATTGGCAGAGCCTGAGAGCAGTTACCAGCACCTGCCCACATGGTACCTATCTTTACTTTTATAAGGCCCACTTTCATTTACAGTTTTCTAGAAGAGAAAGTTCAAAGCAGCAACAACTATTTAATACATGTAGACTTTCCTCTATATGCCAGAGAAATTAATACTAAAGAAATTTCCCCAGTTGTCTTTGACTACGAGTGCCATTTAAAAATCCTGCCAGACTCTCAGCCCTATTTCCTTAATACCTGCAGGCTTTGGGGCATTAAGTACATGTAACACACTGTGGGGTAAGAAATAGCATTCCTCACACGGGGCATGGGGAAACTGAGGCAGGAGGAGGCTGAACAACGTGGCTGGAGACAAAGAGTAGCTGTGCCTTGTTGTAAGGTTGTGAAGCCAGGTCAGGCAGGTTCTGGGGGCAGCTCTTGACAGCTGGCTGGACTTTCCTCTCCCATGCTGAAAAATCTGCTGGAGCACAAACAACACAGAGGATGGACTATCTGCCTGCTCTTCCACGGAGAGGTTAAAATAAAGGCAAAGCTGGCAAGGGTTAAAGGCTATGAAACTCAACATTAAACAGTCCAGCAGTTCCAGCAAGGGTTAAGACATGCCTGTGACACCGGGAGACACAAAGGGACTCTCCTTCTGTGCTACATATGTAGATGGGTATTAAGGACATGCATCTCTCCTCATCTAAAATCATGAATTTTTATGAAGTAAGCCCTGCATTCCCATAATTCAGTAGGGTGCACTTTGCAGACCCTAAAGTGCTGTCACTACAGAAGGTTTCATTGCTTGCACCTGCTAAAACATTTGAGGTATTTGAGAGGCAGTGAAACACATTTGCTTTTCATTTTATCTGACTTTGAAAATCTTTGAAGTGTTTAATAGTAGTCCAGAAAAGATTTCTGCCTCTTAATCATTTACTTGTAGGGCACATTCTCCACTGGTAGCCTGTCAGGCAGAAAACGAGTTTAGCCCAGTTTTATTAAGTGCCACATGCCGAGTCAGTGTTCATTAAAGGTGTTTTAAGGTTTGAATTATGTAATTTATGAGAAAAAGAAATACAAAATTCCATTGTTTTATTAATATGCAGCACAGGATATACTGCTAATAACATACTTTTTAAACAGAAGTTTTATTAAAAAAAATGCTTTTATAGGGGGCTACAGATAGGCTTCTAAAAATCTCTTTTTCCCTGTTCAATAAAATTCAAACATTTTAATTCAATCAACATAGATTTGAGAAAAGGAACTATTCTTAACCTCTCCTTTCGGTCACTTTTCTTTACACACATTGTAGACAAAGGGGGAAAAGTGAAAAAAACCCACTACTGGAAACATTTTTCCTCCCCTTTTAATAGAAGTGACAGTATATAGTATTAAAGGCAAGCCAAAGCTGAAGCCCACAGTCAGATGTTAATTCACCCTTTAAACAGAACAAAGCCAGAAAAGAACAGAAATAGTAAAGGAAAAACAAGACAGAAAATAAAAATTCCACATTATAACCCCAGGAGACACTACTTTTCAGAATTATTTCAAATTGCCCCCATAGATTCACAGCTAGTGGGATATTTTTAATTAGACAAGGGCTTAACACAATCTTTTGGTAGCCCACTAAACTCTTTTTATGGTCTTCATTGTTTTAATATTGTAAATAGATTTTCTTAAGTGTATATAAAAATCAGAACGAATGAAATACAAGAAGTGGTACATTTTTTCCCCCAACCTGTCTGGCTCAAGCTACCTGAGCCCAGTCCTGGAAGCCCAGGGTGGGCCTGATCCTGGAGCTGGCGCTGGCAGAGAATGTCCCTGTTCCCTGAGACAGGATCACACCAACCAAGGGCTCTCCTTGCCCCATCTCTGGGGCAAAACTCCCACCAGCATCCCGTAGTTTTGCTCGAAAAAGAGGTTGTGTGAGGCCTCAGAAACCAAGACCTGAGCTTAATATGAACTTTTATTGCCACGGGAAAGTCCTAGTTACTCAAACTTACACCAAACTGGAATTCATTAACCCCCTCAAGGCAGGCCAGGCTGCAGTTCCTGCACTGGTGGTTCTATTTTGTTTCTTTCTGTTTAATTTATTTCATTACTTTGCCATTTACTGATGCTTTGACAAGTCCTGGGAACAGAGGAACACTGGTGCTTTGGGGAGGACATGCTGTGCCCTCGAGGCTGAGCTGCTGGATGGCTCAGGCTATGCAAAATGGAAAGCACTGGTGCCCACAATCAGTGCTATGGGAAAGCTTAAATAAAAATAACCATTGTAAATGCCATGCAAGTCCCCAATTTTGGTGAGTCGTATGGGACTAATCCTGCTCATATTTTGGTAATGGGATGATCATGTGGAATCTTATCATAGTTTATGGAGAGGGAAGTATTAGTATCAGACTTTAGAGATTTGGTACTTCCAGCAAGCAAACTCTGCATGTACCTCATACACATCTGATGTAAAGAGGCAACACTCCATGCAAGGGATACTGAGAGTCAATAATTGCCAAAAATCTGCAAAATATGAAGTTGGGATACTGAATAATTGGTCATATAGAGAATACAAATATGGTATCAAAACATCTTGATTAGGGATAGTAATTATACTTGAACACAACCATTAATTTTTAAATTTAATTTAAAAAGAGGGGAAAACTCATAACTATATCAAGAATTTGTTCATTTGATCCAGGGTAACATTTTTAATGAATTCTCTGGAAGCATGAGCCAAGAACTCTTAAAAAAACCCTTGCCCTGCAGAAAACACACCTCTAAAAACCTATTTGCTTTGAATGAAACATTATTTTTAGTGAGTCCTCATTTTACGGCAGACACATGCTTGTAAAAGCTGCCATTGTTTGTGTGGAAGGTGTGAGGAAAAAAATACAAGGGGAAAAACTGGCAGATGCTTTACCTTACAGCATCCTAGCTCGTTTGGAGATGGCCTCTCCAGCCCTGGCTCTGCTGAGGAGTATTTGGCACACGCAGCTTTGCTGACTGCAGCACTGGGGCAATCTGTGAGCCAACACAGTCCATCAACTTTTGCTCCAGCTCTAAACTACAATTGTCAGAGATGACCTCCTGAATCACCAAGGGAGGCTCCTTTTGGGAGGAAATTCAGCAACGTGGCAGTTGTACTGACATCACTGCAACCCACCAGAGGTGTGGAGGTGGGAGGAAGTACGGATGAGTCTGCTTATTCTTCTTCTTTGGAGGCTTTCAGAGTGGTCTACATGCTGTGGCCATGTCCACGCCTGCTTGGAAAGGATCCTTCCCTTGGGCACATAAATAAGGAGCAGAATACTTATCTGCCGGGCTCCTCACCTCATCCCCAGAAGATGGGAGCCCTCCTTACCTCTCTGAAGTTGCTAGGGAGAAGGTGTTTTTAATTCAAGCAGAGGAACTAGCTGCTTGAGTTTTATTGCAGAATCATGCTAGTAATACATCCAGATTACTGCAGCTCACAGTAAGGAAGTCAATTTATAATGACTTTGCCATTGTCCTGTTGCTAATGTGCCACATTTGATTCCCCTCAGCTGGCTTTGAAAGGTCTCTTTGAGGAAGGAGGAGATAGCACCCTTGCTTATGAAAAAGGCAAATTATACCCAGGGGCAACACTGCTGCACAACAGGAAAAGGCCAGCCTCCTCCCAGGAGACATGGCCCCAAATTAAATGCAAGTAATTTCCTGACTAACCTGTGATTTCTATCTGGTTGTGGCTTCTGGCATACAGCTAAGTCTCCAGTTCTGCTGTTCTGTTCAGCAGGTCTCACATGTGCTTTCACTTTCATTTCCAAACTGTAATATGGAACAGCCCATCCACACAACCTGCTGCTCAGGCAGAAGGGGCCAAGGATGCTGGCTCTGGGTTGTGCAGCCATGGGTAGGAGCAAGGACTGTCTGGCCATCAACCCACAAGAGAGGTCCCTTCCCCACAACAGCAATGTGCCAGCAGAAGAGATGGCAGTGTGGGAAAGAGGAACACATTCCTGTGAATGGTTCTGCCAGGTCCCATGTGCTACCCAAAAGGGTTTTGGGTTTGGCTGCTGCCTTCCCTCTCACCAGCCTAAAAGGGATGGAGCTACCACAGGCGTTGGGTTGGAATAACCTATGCCAGTAACTCTCTACTATAGTGGGCAGGTCTCCACTGAGAATATTGCTGGTATCAGGTCAAAATGACTTTTGTAGAGCACCAACAAAGGATTCAGTGGCAGTTTGGAATGGTGGGAGACCCTTAGATGTTCTGTGGCTGGCCAGACATCAACTGGGGAGGAGACACCTTGGGAAGGGGATGTATTCTGATGGGTCCCATGAAGTATGAGAATGAGGAGTCCCATGGAATGATGCAAGGACAGAGCCTTCAGAAATACCACAAATTACATTCAACCTTTCTATTGTTACTTCTAGGAGCAAGCACAGCCTGGAAGGAAGGAACAGCAGATACAACAGCCTGCAAGCTCCACGGGGAAAGCAATGACAGATTTATTTTACTAGAAATACTCTACCATGATTTATCCCAAATACCTGTCTTCCTCTTTTACAGCATTTGGGGAAAATTTCTAGGGACACTGTAGCGCTTTTGCATTGGGAACTATCTGTTTGGTAGATCATCTGCATATGGGCTACAGACACCAGTGAAATGATGTATGTAGAATTTGGGTGAATCAAATGGCTGACCCTCTTTTAAGTAGTAAGTATGGTGGTTGAAAAGTCCATGGTAATAAATACAGGGACGTGCCAGAATCATCTCTAGAAACTATCTAAAGTTGAAACTAATGTGTGTATGGTCAGTGGTTTATGGTAAATGAAGACACCAGCTCCCTTACTGCTTCCTGATATCAGCAAAGATGGTAAGTGATCATACATTGAATTAGTTTTTCTTAGTGAATGTAGACTTTAAGGAACTTTACACTCAAAAAGCATTAGAACAGTTCTAATGTTTTATTAACATCAAGCTGGAGAAAGAAGCAAGATAAATCTTTTAACATTTAAGGTCCAGGATAGAGTAATTTTTTTTTTCTGTTAGTTTTAGAATTTCATTTGAGAGTACTGTTTTGCTACTGTTTCTTCTTTTAACTTAAATAATTAATCTCTAATGTGTCTTCTGCTGTAGCAGCAAAAGCATTCTTTCCATTAGCAATGGTAGAATTTCTACTGGTGTGAGTAAATTCGTAGTGGTCACCACGTAAAGAAAAGGCTGTACTATAAAGAGACTGTACCAGTTTTATTATGCAGATATAATCAAAATAATAAAACCTCTGTGTGTAAAAGATAAGAGATACTTCTGCCATTTGTTGAGAAATTGGCACAGGAACAGCAGTGAATGAAATACATCTGGGATTGATAACCTGGTTCATATAGTAAATAACAGGTTGCACAAATTTAATCAGTTGGAAAATTATTACATGCGTAAGTAGATACTCTGTGGGGGGGAAACTTACACTTGTTCCACAAGTCCTAAATAGTCAGTCTGCCCTTGATTTTGTTGTGAAAATGCTTATCTGTTTCAAGCCAAGGTGGTTCTTGGGTTGGGGATTCGTTTTAATTTCTGAAATAACTGGCCTACAACAAAAAATGGAGATTTTGATTTTGACCTTACTGCCAATGAAAGTATAAGATGTTTCCTTCTGATCACCCCTTTCTTAGGCCCAAAAGAACCCCAAAATTCAAGCAGAAATAGAGGTAATGGTGTGAATTTCATCCTCATTTCTGATCTAAACGTAAAAAATAACCAGTTTAGGCAAGGTTTCTTCATGAGGTTAAAAATAGATACCAACTTGGTAAAGAAGTTCAGAAACACTTTGATACCCCCAGGCAGTACTTTTTGTTTGTAAGAAAACCAAACAATAAAAGAGGGGTTTTTAGGAAACTTTTGCAAAGAGCATTTTCCCATTAATTTCTGTGGGGAAACATGCCTCAGGTGTTTCAGTTATTGCTAATGCTTTTGTTGCAGAAAGTTTTTAGTATGCTACAAGACATATGTAGCTTGATATATATATTAAAAAAAAAAAGACAAAAGAAAATATTTTTTCTTAGCATTTGGGGTTTTTTTTCATGCTTGGGCTTAAACTTTGTCTTGGGTGAACTTTTGTTTTTGGTGAAATGTCCCTGTTTACAACAGAAGCACTAGATGTTTCCTTTTCCCTCGGTATTGCTCCTGAGGAAATGCCATAGCATTGTATTTACAAGATACCCTGAACTGTCAGTTTCCTTGAAACACAATGTATTTAATACAAAGCCATTAAGCCTTGTAAAACTGTCAAAATTGTAAATGACACTTGTAATAAAACCTTGTCGCGTGACCGGCCCTGGCTAATCAGGGCTGATGATATCACTGCAGCTGATCACGGCTGGGGCTCTGTGCACTTCGACAGCTTTATGACCTGCGTGGATTTGTGTTATTAAAATTGTACAGTTTTGTAAGGAATCTGGGGTTTAATAAAGCGGCAGAGAAACTACAAAAGGGACAATATATCCCCGCTAAAAATGAGTCAGGCTTTAAAAGAAAAATAAAAAAAAAATAAAATTAAAATAAAAAAAAATAAACAGATACAGAGCGTGAGCCCCGGGCGCATGTGTGCGTGTGTGTGCATGGGAATGGGGAAACCAGGAGAGGTTCTCCCTTCCCAACTCACACGGGCTCGTATAAACCACTTTTATGTATTTATAGCTCGGCAAATACCTTGCATCTGTGAGACCATAAAACAAATTACAAAGTATCCAATTGCTTCAAGGTGGCGAATTGTGCTTAAACTTAATGACTTGTACAGATTATAGGAGAAAGAGCATTACCTGTTTAATGTCTTTTTTAATAAGTAATTCCCAAACAAGTATAGTAAATGGGAGGTTGGGAGTTTGTTTTGGTTTTTTTCTTTTTTTCTGGGTTTTTTTTTGGTTTGGTTTTTTTCCCCCCCTTGAGATGCAAAGAGAGCAAGCCCTTGTCCTTGTGAATGCAAAGTAATGTGGCCTTTTACTTATTTTGCCATCCTTGGAACTGCTCCCCAGAGCACAAACATTTCAGAAGAGGAGAGACGAGGATACATATCCTCCAAGAAGGAAAAAAAAAAAAATCTATAAATTCATCCTAATGGGGCAGATATCAGAAAAATGTGTTGGATTGAAGGCACGTAAATCACCCCTGGTTTCCTGGCATGAGCTGGCACTGCGTGCCTTATATTTCAGCCAAATTATTCCATTTGTTTCTGAAGATATTTTAATCCCTGGTGACCTCAAACTTCCCGTGAACCAGGGCCTGAACAAAAGGCCGCCCACTGTCTTTGCAGTAAATCTGTTGTCTCCCTTCTCGGCCCGCAACCTGGGATCATAGATCACCCCTGCACCGCAGCTTGCTTCAATTTACTCAATTAACTCGAGTAAAGCACTTGTAAGTTTGCAGATGTTGCTTTATTATCAAGGCCTAAAATGTACACGAGGGTTCAGGAGCCCAAGGTTATGGGGAGGTTGTGTGGAGGGGGAGGGAGGCACAGCCCCCCGGCCGCTGCCCCGGGGCAGCCGCGGGCTCTGCGCCCTCCTCGGAGCCCTGCTGGGTACCCACTGCAGTCCTGGGGGCTCTGCGGGGAGATAGGACAGGGCAACCAGGGATTCCGCCTCAAGATGAGATAACGTCGTGATTAACAGATGTTTAATTGCGCCATCCATCAAACGAAGAACCTGCCTTAAAGTCAGCGAGGCTAAGTAAATTATTTCCAACCCTGCAGGTGTTGGACTGGCAGCTCTATTACTCTTCTGAAAACGGGCTTTAGAAGATTTTTATATGAAAAGATAATTTATTTCTACAGGGACTCTTTGCAAGGGCATGCAGTGATAGGACAAAGGGGAACAGTTTTAAGCTGAAGGAGGGAGGATTTAGATTGGACATTAGGAGGAAATTCTCTGCTGTGAGGGTGGTGAGGTGCAGGAGCAGGTTGCTCACAGAAGTTGTGGCTGCTCCGTCCCTGGGGTATGTGTCCAAGGCCAGGCTGGATAAGGTTTTAAGCCACCTTGTCTAATGGAAGCCCTCCCTGCCCACAGCAGGAAGGTTGGAACTAGATGACCTTTAAGATCTATTTCAATCCAAACCATTCTATGATTCTGTTTATGTATATATATGTACGTTCTTTATTTATGTAATGTGCTTTTGGGTTTGGGACCAATTCCCTGTTACCTTGCATGCTGGGGAGGGACAGGAGGAAAACCAGTCGCCCTCTCACTACATCATCCAGACAAAGTCTTGTGTCACATCATTTAATGACTTCCCATTAGCCAGTAGCTATGAGGTGGAGAAAAATTTTACAGAATCGATTGGGTCAGTCAATACAGCCCAAACTCCACCAGCATTAAGAAGACACGGGTGGTGTGGAGTCAGGGGGCTTGGGTGCTGCAGCTTCTGTGGCTGGTGCAGGGTCAGGAACACTCAGATATTTCACTGTTTGATGGTCTGAGGTTATGATCAGGGTTCATACCTCGTTATGTAAGGGATCTTGTTTTCAGTTCATCTGGTTTTCCCTCCTTTTAAGCTTCCACTTTGATTCTTAAGTCATCGCCTAAATCTCAATCAAAAATATCACGGAAACTACAAAAGGTTTCAGGTGAAAATTACATTAAGAAAGGTGATTTTTCAGTCAGTTTGCAGCAGAATTATAATTGTTAGATTTTGTTAGGGGCAAGGTGCGTGTCCATTTAAAAGATCTGCAGATTTTTAACAAAAAATATTAGGTCAAACCTTTAACATGGAGAGGCCTGAGGCCAATTTACTTAATGGAAGCTCTGTTTACATCATGTTACAATTTGGCCTGGAAACTGGACCTCAGCACATCGTGAGATCACTTAGCAAGTGATTTCAGTGTTGTAGATTTCACAGCAAGTTTAAGTTAGCTATAAACTCTGCTTTTTAGGGAAGCTCAACTTAATAACCATTTAACCTGCATTCATTCTCTTCTTCACCACCTAATTTGAAGTGCTTTTGTGATAGTTACAAAAGTACCCACCTGTAATTTCTGTGGACCATTTTCTTCTAGCTACAGCTTTTTCCTATTGACCTACACTTGTTGCAGCAGAGAAGTTTTCAGAGCTGCTGTGATGCCCATTTCTGCTGTTCACAAAGGGAGTGAGGAAACTGAGCAGCCTCTCCCTCTCTTTCATTAATGTCCATGAAACACTGACAATCTAAAAATAGGCCTTTCCCTTGGACACGTTTCTTCCAAGGGCCATGGCTAAAATTACAGTAGATTCTTTTGCGTATTCTTCAGAACACCTGTAGCCTATATTACCCCTGAGGAGCAAATAGGGCTTTTAGTGTGCAGCAAAATGCTCACTATGAAAGAATAACAGGAGCAGCAACACCAGTGCCAACAGCTGTCAGGGTTTGCCTTGCTGGCAGTCATTTGATAACATATTATATGATCACGCTTTTTGTGATCTGTGTGTCACTTACAAGTATGTCAAATAAGACCAGATCTTTAGAAGAGCAAGAAAAGAAAAAAACCCTAAACCTGTGTTCCTGGATGTCTTTCATCCCTTACAGCATTCATTCTATGCACAGTATGCTGATAGTTTTACAAATTCTTAGCTTTGCAGGCATCTTTATCAGGCTGTGTTGGGCTTAAAGGGTTTTGACACATGAAGCAATTTCTAATGGTGACATAAATTGAGCAAACTGGAATGACTTAAGTGAGGTCCAATTCTGTAGTTTGCCCCTGCATCATCTAAACTGAAACTTGAGTTTGATAGTATGCCAAATTTTCAGTCCTCAGTTTTCAGTATATGTAATACTTTAAATGGAGAAGTCAAACTTGATCTCTGGGGAAGTCACATGGCTCACAAATGTGCATGCAAATGGCTTCATACAAATTTTGTGTAATATTTTGTGTGTGAAAGCCTCTCAAACTCTTCTCAGCTTTTAACTTTCATAAGAATCTTTAATTACTCTTTGAATATGCTATTATATTTCTTTTTTTACTCACAGCATTTTTTAAAAATAGTCGTCTGTTTTGTTTCTGTACATAATGGAAGTTAATAAAATATGTGCCAGAAGCCAAAAATATGATGAGCTACAAGGCATACTCCAGACTGTAAGGAAAAAGAAGAAAGAGCTGGCCTGTAATTCCACAGTTTATCTGTACTTTTCCTTAGAATAGATATTACTTTTGGTCTCTTTTCCCCAAAATATCTGGCTTGAATCTAAATAATTTGCCCCCTTTCTAAATTCATAGCTCACCAATTTGTGCTTATTTGAAATCTCTCCCTTGTGCCAAAAACTGGTTATTGTTTAAGCCCAAAGTTTAACTCTGAACCAGAGGTTCTCGATATCTTTTTCTTTTTCATCAGCATACATAGGTTGGATCACAGCTGTTGAATTCAGTCAGCTGAGGAAGGAACCTCAGCAACATGCTACAGATCCATACATTTATCTGGTTTTATTGCTGCAGTAGAAAGAAGCAATGGCTCTTCACATAAGAAAAGGCACAGAAGTCTCTTCTGCCACTGACATAAACTGCAACTGCAGCTCTCCTATCTAGACTCCCATCTCTTAATAAAAATAATGTCTTCTGACTTGGAATCTGTATTGCACTGGATACAACTTATGCAGTGTGAAGGAGGGATTGCTGCGCTCATATAACACTTTGTTGTTGCTGGAATGGGGAATTCTCTCTGTTCCTTCCTTACTCTTCTGTCTTCCATTGCCTTCCCAGCCTGATGAGTCTCTTCATCCCTGCACAGTTTTTCTGGGCCATTGCTCATCTCATGCAACCTGGTAATCTGGTTGAAAGGCCAGCAAAGCTGGAGCAGCACAAGGTGTGAGATGACTCTGGGGTTTGGTAGCTGCAACTCCACGTGAATTAGATGTGTGTGCTGCCATGTAGCAGCTGCCGTGTAAGAAGCTATCTTTGCTCAGATCCTTTCTATCAATACACCAGCTGTCAGCCATCGATAAGCTGCTATCTAAACCTGTTACCTAAAACCTCCTTTGGGTGTAACTATTCCAGCTCGAGCCGCTGTGATGTTGGTGCTGTTTTTGACAATTTACCATCAGGAAACAGCCACTGACTTAAAAAGGAGATAGGTCAGCTCTCAGCCTGTAAACCACAGAGCCATCATCTCAAGCATGGCAAGGTCTGGGGGGAAGCAATATGCTGTCCTGGCATAGTTGCTGTTGAAAGGCCAGTAACACATACAAGGCATGCAGACTTCTGTCAGGCTCCTATCATGACTTTCTTCAAGATTTTCACAGTTCAGGAATGCTGGGTGGAAAGGGCTCATGGCTGTACCTTGCCACCACTTATTTCCTTCCAAATCCCAGTTTGGAAACAGTGCTGAAATAATTTCCTTCACATGATGAGGTACACCTTTTTACCCTCTTGTTTCTTTGGGACCTTGCACTTGGGACTCTGCACTAAATAAAGATCTCTTATTACGCTATATTTGCCAGTTATTTAATGGAATTACATTGCACTATAATACTGAGAGGCATTTGTTTCAACAACCAGTGTGGATCATGCACTTTCAGGCCTTTAACAGAATAGGTGAAGTGTGATGCTGTGAGCTTGTGTGTTGAAATGTCTATGTGCTTTTTCCAGCTGTGTCTACTGGGCAATCCCAATTCTCTCTCTCTGCCTACCTGGTCCTGTTCTTAAACGTACTAAAAGAGGCCCTCTCTGCACTAGCACTGCTCTTGGGGCATGGGAACATTTTCAGCTGATCAGACCATTCAGCATTGTTGCACTCTGCTTCTCACCAGCATGTCTTCTTCACTTTGTCCCATATGTTTGGGCTAACCTCTCTTTCCCCTTACAAATCATTCATCTGTGAACTACTGGCACCCCTACTCACATATTTTTGGATGCACCTCAGTAGGAAATGTTTGAAATCAATGTACCTTAAAGAGCATCGCATGCAGGTCCAACTTTATATTCCTAATGAAAAGTCTTAACAACGTTACTTCAGACTCAGCCTCAGTTCTGCCTCTCACGTTGCTGCTTCTAAATACAATTTTATTTCGTATCTTGAAATCAAGTTCCAGGAAATTCCATATGGCCTGGTTGTGAATTATGAGCCTACTGTGTGTCTTCTCTGAATACTGACTTGGCTTTGCACAAGTTTACATTGTGCAAATGTAAATTTGCAGAATAAAAACTCACATTGACTTCACTGGAAGAAATTGACATTTTTTTTTAGTTTGTTGGTGGTATAAAAAGTAAAACAAAAATATTTTGCAAAAATAAAAAAGGATGTTTGGCAGATGTTCGTGGGTTGAAATGATAATTATAAACACAGGGGTTTTTTTTCCAAGAGAATTGAATTTTTGATTCCAACTTGCATCTTTTAAGTAGATTATTTTATTTCTAAAATGAAATTTTAGAAGATTGTCAACCAGAGTTAATTTTAACCTGGAGAATGAGGGTGTTCTTTTTCAAACTCAGATCCCATCATCCCATTGCAATCAACTGTTGAGGAATAATAGAACTCATGAAACTTTTTGGTATTTAATCTTTATTTTTTTTACCAAGAAAAGTAAGAAAACATCTCATGCTAAATAATAAAAGCAATGTGAAGGTCACCCAGTACTCTAGGGAAGTTGGGATGTGCTTAAATAGTCAGTGATTTTGAAATAAGTTAGTATCCCTTTTTCCTTTCTATTTACAACATCAATAGCACAATGATCATCAGAGACGTAGACTAGGACTGTCCTAATAAAAGACATTTTGGGTGTCTGGGTTTTTTTTTTTGCCATTGAAAGTCATGAGATTCTGTCAATTACACTGAAAACTGTTTTGTTGGCAATGGTTGGATCTTTTCCATTTTTGTGTTGGGTTTTGGTTTTTTTTTTCCATAAGCAAAGTTGAATAATATGCAGCAAATTGAATGACAGATACAATTTTGAAGGCTAAAACCTAAAACCTTTAAGCAGTGATTTAAAAGCTAATTATTATGGATACAGCCATTCAACATCCATTTCTTAATATTGTTCCCTCAAGAAACAGTGATTTAGTCAACCAATTATTTTATCTCTTTTAGGGATACTTTCTTAATTGCAAAACAATCTAAAAATATAATCAGCATGCTAAATACATGTGGTATCTTGTTTAGAATGCCATGTTGGAGGAAGAATGCAATTAAACTGTCAAAATGTAATTGTTTCTCATATTTAATTTAAAGAGGTTGATTCACATTTGCTTTTCATGTTTAGGAGTTAAAAAACAAACCAAGCTACTAGTACAACTACTAGTTTTTAATAAATACAACATAAGCTCGGAGCACTAATGAAAGCAGCTTCTGTCACGAGATGTTGCTATCAACAGATAGGCAAATATTCCCACTTTTTCACTTCTCACAAAACTGCAGTTCAGAATTCAGAGTTTCAGCATGTGAGACAACACTTGTCATTTCAGGTGCAGCTCTAACATGAGGAGAGGTGAGAACTGCACACTGTCCATCTGTCCCATTGCCTTTGGAGCCACTGCTCCTCACAGGCATCTTCCACCCATTGCTGTTTCCTCCTTGCTACTGGAGGAGGTTTGGAAAAAGGAGACCTTGAGCCAGGATCCATCACATTTGGCTTTCCTCCTCATGACTCCTGATCTGGAGGAAGGGAGATCTACAGACCTGCCGTGACTTCACCCTTGTAGACCTGCATCCAAGCCCATGTCCCTGGGGAGAGCAGATTTGCCTGTTAAACCATTCCACACTGAGTGGCAGTGTAAACACAGAGCAGTGCAGTCCTGAGGCTGCTGCTTCACAGGATGCAAACCACCAGTGTCATGGAAGGAAATGCTAGACCCAATTAGGCAGGTGCAATATCTTCAAAGACAGCTCTGAGCAGAACATTCTCCCATTTATGCTGATACATGCAGATATTTTCAGTATTATCTCAAAATAACCACTTTTTACTTCCAGGTCAGAATAAGTAGGTTTTTCTCCTTTTCTATTAAATATTATGTTAGTTCAGTGGTCCTGTACATTTTTTTTTTTTTTTTTTGGTAGTAAATGACTTTTTCAAAGTTGTATGACATCCATGTAAGGAAAATATTTGAGTGAAATGAATCCAAATCTTCTGGGCCTGGGTCAAGTTGTCAGGAGCTTTTCAATCCTACTTATCTCCTGACCAAAGACAGAAGCCCTGTGGAATCAGTAGCACTGGGATTTAACTTCAGATCTTAGATGGGGTGGAAATCTAGTGGGTATCATGCTGAATTTCATTTTGTGGTAGTAAACGTGATATCACAAATTATTCCAACCTACTCACCTGAGCCCCTGTCATGTGGGTATTGCTGCCTCAAGTGGTACCTTTTCAGGTGAATTGACATGAAACACACATACAAATGCAAGACAAAATGTCGTGGTCACACACACATTTCCAGAAGTTCGTGTTTGCTTTTCCTTTTATAGGTTATCTAACAGTTTGTTTGAAAAAATTACACTATCTTTAAATGCTCTCATTTAAGTACTGTTTCTGAAAATATAGATTACAGGGATTGGGGCTTTTTTAATTTTTTTTTGGTAATTGTATTGTTTCTTGTGTATTATTTGAATCTTATATATATTATTACATATACAAACAGAGTGGATTTACTTTGATTTTAGATTATATGTTTTGTCTGTTCTGTAATAGGAACAATAAATAGAACTAGCAGATTGTTATCCCATCTATGGATGGGATAAGAGAGGGCTGAGAACTCAGCTTAGCAGGTGGGTTTCCCACCTATTTGCTGCCAACAGAGTAGATTTGCAATTTTATTCCTACATACAAAAGCTGGATCTGGCAGAAATATGGTTAAAGATCCGTCTGCCTCTATCTCCTAACATCTTCCTGTCTCCTTACAGGATTCTCTTTATTTCCTAAGAGGGTCCAGCTGCATGTGAGATGCTGTTTAGGAAGGGAACATTCTTGGTGCAAATTGAAGTACAAATAAGACTCTGGTAAGCAAAACTAAGAGGTTTACACCAACTCTAAAGCTGAATGGACATGGTTTTACACCAAATTGCAGGTAACATATCCTTTTCTATAGAAAGAAATCCCTGTTGAATATTTTCTACTGTAGTCTTACCCAAAAATCCAAGCCCAGGTAAGACATACAATGTGGAAACAAAGCCTGCCTATCAGTTGATGGAATTGATTCTCTATCATGAAAAGTGTAGAGTGACTTTGTGGCCAAAGGCCCTGCTAAAAATAGTGTTGGGCCTATAACACATCTCACTGTGTCATGAGAGACCTCAATCTCACGTAGTGCCTAGGGAGCAGGAAAGAAAAGTGACACCAAGTCCATACTGTCTAATTTAAATGTTACTTGAGTATTTGGCCTTAAGTGTGTGAAACCAACTTCTATCCAAATTCTTTTTTTGATTTGTGCCTGTATTGTTCTGCCTCACCATAAAAAGGAAAATAGATTGCAGAAACCCAGGATTCTTCAGGAGACTTGACCTGTGCTTCCTACAGGGCTTTGCCTCTTCTGTGGCAGCACGGGTGGGTAGAGGGAGTCCAGAGTCTTGGGGGGACTGTGGGTCGAGGGTACCTCAGGATGCTGAAAGGTTGTTCTTTGAGGCACGTCCTGGTCCTTCTCTGCCACATTTACCAGTTAGCAAGCTCTAGGATAAAGAAAAGCAATGTAGCTGCTGTTTTGCCTTCTTTGTGTTATCACCACCTTTTCACAGAATCACAGAATCAGCAAGGCTGGAAGGAGACCATTCAGTCCATCCATCAAAACCCAGCACCACCAAAATCAACCCTAAACCATATCCCCAGGTGGCACATCCAGATGCCTCTTGAGCACTTCCAGAAATGGTGATTCCATCACCACCTGGGCAAGCCAATGCCTAAAAACTCTTTCAGTGATTTTTTTTTTTTTTTTATGATGTCTAATCTGAACCTCCCCTGGTGAAACTGAAGGTCATTTTCTCTTGTCCTTTTGCTTGAGACAAGGCAGAATTGACTGACCTCCACCTCACTATGACCTCCTTTCAGGCAACTGTAGAGAGCAATGAGGTCTCCCCTGAGTTTCCTTTTCTCTAGACCAAACAACTCCACTTCCCTTAGCTGCTCCTCACAGGACATGCTTCACTGGACCCTTCACCAGCTTTGTTGCCTGTTTTGTGTTTTCAATGTGCTTCTGACCTGAAACCAGAACAGGGCTGGGCTGAGGATGCCCCATTTATGTCTGCTAACACCTGGCCAAGGAAGAGCCCCATATCCACACTCAGAGGTGTGTGTGTGGGGGTACATTTTAACAGTTTGATCCTGCAAATCCTCAAGTCCTGCCCCAGCTCTCAGTGGCTCCACCAGAAATAGAAGCAATTTAAAAACTCCCCATGGTTCCTACACTTTTGCAGTAGTTTTCATCAGAAAAAAACCCCTTATTTGCCTGTGCCAGGCCAGCCCTTGACTCGACTTAGGGAATTTCAGAGGAGATTTGTATCCCATAAGAACAGGCATTAGGGTTGCCAGTTTGAAGTATGACAAAACCCAGCCGCCTCAGTCGAATGGCTGCTGCCCACGCCCCGCTCCGTCTGCACATGTGTGGTGCTTGGGATAACAACTGCCAAGTCCACAGTAAAAGAGGCCAGGCAGGAAGCCAGCCACATGGCTACTCTAAATGATATTAATAAGACTTTATAAAAAAGTTAAAAGCACAACGTAGCTTTTCAAAGTGTTTCTTAGAGATCTCTACATGTGTATAGGTGTTTCATGTCTATGAGATAGGGGTTTGGGGTAAATTTAATGCAGTATTCTTTTCAGCCTAAGAATTTTTTTATTATTTTTTTTTCCCTCCTGAAAGCCGTTGATATAAACTGGGACTCATTAAAAACACCTTGCGTTTTGTTTTTAGAAATTTTTAATTTATGTCATTCCCTGGATCATTAGAAAGCAATGCAGCATCAGCAACTATTCTGAAGGAGCCTTTGCAAGAAACAGAATATTCCTGCTGCAGTCGACGGCAGTAAAAAGGTGCTTAGCACCTCTCAGGAGATGCTGAGCGTCTCTCCCCGGCCGAAGTCCAGAGATAGCATTCCCAAAGGACAGATACAAGGATATTAAAAAAGACTTTGATCAAAGAAATATTGCTTCTTTCCTCCTTTCACTAAGCAGATGTGCAACGTGTCTTGGGAAAGAAATAGAAAAATTCCTGAGTGATTTATTTGATGAACCTAGTTTTAACCCAGGTTATTGCATGCCTGATACGGTGATGCTGGTTATTAGTTTCCAGTTGAAAATGACCAGATAGAGAACATATTCACTTCATCAATATAATACATTTATTGGTTGTCAAGAGAGTCACATCACACAGATATGTAAATCTGTCACTTTGTCTTAAAAGTGTATTTCTCTATTACAATGTTGCTTGATGTATGTTTTAAGGCAGTAAGGCCTTTTAAATATTAAAAAAAAGCAAGACAAGGGGGAAGATTTGTCTATTCAATCACAGGATTTAAGACATTAAAAGCAGATGCATCATTTATAAAAGTGGGATTTTATCAAATGCCTTAGCAAATGAAAGAATCATATCTACCATATGTAGATATGTGAATTAAAGAAACCTTCTTTCCCAGGAAAATTAACAAACTCTTGCTAGCATTAAGCTGGATTAGTCCTTGAAACTGGTTACTAGTTGACCACAAATCTCAATTTGCTGTGTCAAAAATAAAAACAGAATAGAGTCTTTGTTTATATTATGAAAAAAAAAAAAAGGGTGTCATTCTGTTTATATGTCCGC
Organism: Xenops minutus; assembly: GCA_035221455.1. Classification (NCBI taxonomy): domain Eukaryota; kingdom Metazoa; phylum Chordata; class Aves; order Passeriformes; family Furnariidae; genus Xenops; species Xenops minutus. The sequence continues at coordinate 28,977,111 of JAWWEE010000159.1, forward strand.
AGCAGTAATGCTAGCTTTGAAAAAAATACATTCAGGAGCTAAAGGAACCTAAAGAAGTTTAGTTGCAATGTAATTAAAATTTGCATTAAGAACTACCAATAACAATAAATATTAAAAATAGCAAGAAACTAACTAAACCCATATTTCTCTCTTCAAAATGTGCAAAACTGGCTTTTTAAAAATATGATGAGACTCTATATGTCAAAGCAAAAAATAACGCCTACACCATGGCATATTATGGTACTAATCCTCCCCAAGGGTCCTGTGTGTTTGCTAACAACTCTCCATGCTCTGTGCGGAGTCAGAACAGGTTGCACAAGCACCCTGAAGTACAGAATCAGAGCTTCATTTTTTACCCATTTTTTGGTGATGGAGCAAGCAATGTGGCACACAGCTCCACATGAAATCTGTCAGTGGTTACAGTAAGATTTGTATCAGGCTGTTAAGAAGTAGCTTAAGATGATGCAAGCTAGAAATGATGGTAAATGAGAACAAAAATTATTTATTTTGACTGTAAAATAGTAAGTGAATTATTGTGTGTGCATGTTAGTTATCATAGCACAAATGCAAAGGAACTGCAGGACTAATTATGAGACCTCTATTTGCCATAGAAAAGAACTTCTGTCTCTGAACAGATCCCACACTCTGGGCCTCATTGAGAAGATCCTCCAGATGTAAAACTGCCTCTGAACTTAAAAACTTCTATGTTTGCAGTGCCCCTGGAATTGGTGTTATATTGTCTGGGTTAAAATGGTAATTTACCAGCTGGGTGTCCTTGCTGAAAAGGATATTGCTCATACAGAGGAGAACCTGACACTTAATTCATATGCAACTAGCTTAAAATAAGGAGAGGTGAGCATGATAGGGGGAATTTTGAAGCAGGTCAAAAAGGAAATTAAAAGAACACAGCAAACCGCATAATTAAGATGCAGATTTTTAACTCAGTTTATTGAAGGGCTATAGATACACAGAATTGTAAGGGAAGAGTTCTGTTAGTGCCACCTCAGGTCTTCTAACCTAACATTTTAATGGAGTTCATGACAGAGATTCGAAGCAGATGAGAAGTGCAGGTCTGGGTTTCGGTTTTTCCAACTGAAATATAGGGGTGTTGATAACTAGGTCTTTGGATCCAGTTCATCTCCAGTGAAGACTGACTTAAATCTAACATAAGTAGTCTTTTTTTCATCAGTTTACATTATAGTCTTCATCACAACAGCCCATCACTTTGCAAAATGTAATTCATTATCATGAAATAAAAAGCCAAGACTGAAAAGACACCGAGGATAATCACAGCCTGAGCAGTTTTGCTGGGTGTCCAGTGTACATCGCTGGTTGCCTGGGCTTTCTATCCCTTTTTCAGCAGATTGGCAACTTCAGGAAGGAGAAGATGCAATTTTAAAAATGATTTGCCAGTCTGGTCATGCTAGGAGAAGCTGCTCTACAGTAAATGATAATTCATTAAATACTCCTAAGAAAGCCATTAGACTATGAGATTGCTCATGGAATTGCATAGGGCCTTATGATGGGTTTTCCAGGAGAATTTCCTGGTGTGAATTTGGGATGGTGACAATACTCAGATGTGCTGAAGTCAGTGATGAACCCAAATATAGCAATGTTGAAACCGCCATGAGTCAGTTCTGCTTGGTGCATGCACTCCATTCATTCCAGAGAACACTGCTGGCTTCCTCTTAGGATTTTAAAACACCATTGAAACAGTTTTTATGTCTGTTTTCCTGCTTTCCTGGCTTCAGTTGCAAGGAAAGAAGTTTCTGGGCTGAGAACCTATTGCAGTGGTCAAAAGGAGTTATTCAAGACCTCAGAAACAAAGGTGAGAGGTAGGAAGTCCTTTGCTATTGTTTAAAAAAACTGCTAACAGCAGTATCCACACTGGAATAAAAATAATTACTGATACCTCTACTGTTTCACACAGCTGAACTGCTGCTTTCCAGCCAAAACTACCTAAGGCTTTTGATGTTTTAGGTGTCACATGTACCTCCATGGAAAGCTTTTGAGTAGATCTCTACACCCTGTAGAGATTTCCAGGCATTGCACAGTTCAGCTGCAGGAGCCTGAACGCAGCAGCACTCACACAATCTCTCCCCTTTCCTAAAATTTAGGTTTTGCAGTAACCCCATTGGTGGCCCAGGACTATGCAGGGCTCAAAGGAGAGGGAGGTGGGGCTCTGCTGGGATGAGGGAGTTCCCAGATAGCCAGTGGCCACCAAAGGTGTGTAGGTTGTGGCTCAGGATAACAGGTACTGCCCCTGCCTGATAGTGTCCCATGCCCAATTGCACCTGCCCCTCCTTTTACACCTCATCCACCACCACTGCAAGTGTATTACCTGCTGCCTTGGGGCTCTGTCCTTCCCCTTCTCCTGCCCCCCCAAGTGTCCTGGTTTTCCCCTGGCTCCCACCCATACGTACACTCGCCTGCCCGCATGCACCGAGCATAGTGGTACTAGTAGCTTTTATTACTCTCAGCTCTTTATTAATGCCACATGTGCCGTTGTAAGGTTAAGTTATTAAGTGATATCCAATAATTGTCTCTGCTCTAAAGTGGACATTTCATTTAAGTATACTCATGTGGATCTGTTTCAGTACCATTTATCAGGACCACATTTAAAGAAAGATATCAATAGACCGTTTCTCTCGTTCCTCTCTTTAACGTAACTAGACCTTAAAGGTCCTGGTCAAAAATTAAACACAATTACCTTTGGAGCAGCATAGGGGAATGTGGGGCTTTCATGCACTTTGGAAGCTAGAATACAGATTTTACTGGGCTATCATCTCAGCTGCAGAGTTAATTTTACTGTATGTGTGCACTTGCTTACATGAAGGCATACAATGACCTGTTTAGTTTGCAGGAGAAAATGATGTCATTTGCAAGTAAGCTTTCAGCTGTGATATTTTATAATTGTTTAGATGAAAACCTGATAATCCTCTACTCCTTCACATAAACTGCAATCCATCTTTAAAACTGCGATAATTCATAAAACCTGCAGCTTAATAAACTAACAAACCCCAGGCCTATGTTATTTTAAGGGAAGTCAATCTTTGATCAGTCAAGCTGAAATGGGTCTGATAAGTGGAGGCCTTACTCACAGGGAGCAGCACTCCAGTTTGTTATTGCTATTTGCTCATCATCCTCAAGTGCAAAATAAGCAGAAGTCTTTCCGAGCTTCTTATCTCTTTTCACTTTCTTCTCTAGATCTCTGTCGCTTTAATCCAGCATGTCTGCTGCTGGTTAACAAGGAAATCCTGTGTCAATTATCGCCAACAACTTCCTGCTGTGAAGCTGTGGGGAATCAAAGCTTTTGAGAGCCTTTTTCACACCAGAGAGTAGTGCAGGGCCTAATTAAATGGCCCTCATATCCTGCAGCCTACTGGTGGCCAAATGATAGAGAGCTAATGAATGATAACCTAATTTTTTTCCAAGAATTGTTTTGATTCTTCCGGTCAGTTGTGCTTATTGAGTGGCAGCTCATTGTTCGCGCTCAGGACTGAGGAGGGTGTCAAAAGCTAAAACTGGGGAAAGATACCAATCTGCTTGGTTTATTGTGCACAGACCTTCGATTATATAAATATATATATTGCATATCGGGAAGGATATTTGTTAAAAATTGCTTTGCTGAAATGTGTTGCCCTCTTTCCTTGATATGAATTGCTTTGGTGACTCTTATACACATGTGGGCTGCAAAATTGTCCTATAAATCCCCCTCATAAATGCTATCGCTACAATATTATTTTTACAGAATCACAGAATAAGGTATCTGCCATCGCTCGTGCACAGCTGCCCCAGTTCCTCCTCCTCTTTTTCCTTCTCCCTTTTTTTTTTCTCCCTTCTAAAACCTTTCTATGAAGAACTTGATCTCCTGCCCAAATAAAACTGCAGCTCTTGTAGGGCTGCTGCTTAAGATTAACTAACCTTATGCTAAAGTTACACAAAAAAGAAACACAAATTTGTGCATCTCTGCTGCTTTGAAGTTTAGACAAGTCCTGGCTGCCTCTGCCTGCTCAGTGATGCTGCTATGTGAGCACTCAGTTGTTGCAGCCCTGTGTTAAGCACTGCTTGCATCAGTGCAGTACCCAAGCAAGGTTATCAGCAATAAAACAAGTGAATATATAATAAATAAAATACCTGAGTAGCTTGCAAGGTACTTGCATTTACCCCAATTGTTCATTTTTGAGGGTCCCATCTTAGTGCATGTGCATGAGGTGACAGACTTAGAGGTACCATGGGAGACCTAACTTCGAATTTCCTGACTTTTATGGTTTTACATTACAACTTTAATGTTCCATTAACATCGTTTTTTTGTAGTTAATTTCCTCGGGGACATTGGAAGAGTTCAGGTTGGTTTTTTTGTTTTACTTTTTAAATAAAAGCAGGGCGCTGGAGAAAGATGGTCAAATCTGCCCAGCTGCTTTGAAATGTTTAGAAGGATTTAATAGGATTTTTTTTTTTTCCTAGAGAGGAATAAATACAGAATGCCAGCCAGAAGTATGCACACCTGCTTTCAAATACTGAAAAGCTCAGGGTCTATCCTGCCCCATTCCATACCGAGAGCTCTGGCTGAGCCTGGCTTACGTAAGATCCTGTGTTATGATTTTTTCTGAAGTGGTTTGGTATTTTTTGGGTGCGAGGGGTGTTGTAATTTCTTTTTTTTTTTTTGAAGGCATATGCTCTTGGCAACAAAGCTTGTAAGCTTGAAAAGCCTCACTTTAACTAAGCTTTCTTCCCTTCCCCATATTTAAATTTATTAACAGTATCAAAACATTACAGTGCTTGGTGCTTCTCTCATATGCAACATCTGGGGGCTCACGATCTAAAACAAAGACAGGAGTTATGGGGAAGAGAAACACCACAACAGTTTGAGACACAATTTGCTTTAGGTTGTATGGCACAAACCTGTTGTTCGTCTCAGCAAAGGAAGGTGAGACATTGAGACCTGCAGTTCAGGATAAATTTATTTCACGATGATCATCTTAAATGAACCACGATCCACTTCTCTTGTCATACCTCACCACATCTCAGGAAGGAGAACTTGGCTGCTGCAGTGCAAAGATGTTCACCCAGTGGCAGGCAGGAGGAGAAGTGGGAGCAGTGCAGCAAAGATATTTCAAAGATGGATTTTGTGCTTTAGCAGCTTTTATATTTTGGCCACTGCAGCTCTCACTGTGCTCTCTGGATCAGGTGAGTATGAGCATACCATGTACTTAAAAAGAGTCCTCTCCTTTGGACTATGAACATTATGAGTCAGGCCCTTAAATTTTTTATTATTATTTGGTTTTAATTATAAAATTAGTAATCTTTTATTTTTTCTGTGCTTGAGGGTTTTAAGGTTAAAAATTCTAGCTTTGCTGGTTTCAGAGGAAGTTAAATCAATAAAACTGGGAAGTCCCCCATAACCACGTGGCTCCAGGGGCTGTGGATTCAAGAAAAACACCTGTGAAACACTGTGATTAAAGTTATCAAGAGCCAAAAATCAGTTTCCTTCCTTAGATAATAAGTGATAAAGTTGCTCTGAGAATGGATGAGGCAAGCTTTTCTTTCTCTTTTTCTCCTTTCCCTGCTAGTCCTCTGATCCCCCAGCCCTGGCCATTGTTCCAAACAAGTCAGTGTTGGCTGTGGACTGTATTTGCTCCAGTATAAATGATTCACTTGCATCCCTTCTCTATCTCCAGCAGCCAGTAGAACTCCTGCCATCAGTTTAAATATGCCCCAGGATTTAATTAGCAGAAGAGGCAAGTTTTAAGGCCCCCAGACAAGAAAACATCTTAGCAGATGTATGCCAAGCATCTGGGTGTCCTGTTCCTGGCCCTCACTTCTATGTTTAAAACTACAAATGGGTTTATGAATCTTGCTGAGATGAGGATCTCCCTATATCTCTCTACCCACCCAAAATCTCCATCCTTCTTGACAATTGCTGACACAATGAGCATTTTATTCACTAGTTTTGGAGCTAATTAGGTAGTTTCATAGTTCAGTTAAGGATATTGCCTTTTGCAGTGCATTGACAGGTGACATCTCGCTGTACAGCTGATGTAATTAGTTCTTATGCATATTCATTTATTTTTTACATAGATATAGTTCTTCCTTTCAAATAGGATTCAGAAACCCTGAGCCACTAATTACAGGTTTTATCAGCTCCAAAAGCACTATTTTTGTGAATTTTTACACACAGACTCACCACAGCCCCCTGAAATAAAGACTTAAAACACATATTTCCCTTAGCTATTTATAGCACTAGTGGATATTTGCTAACTGATGACATACAGCAATGAGGCTGAAAGGAAATAGATTTTAAACAGTCATTCTCTGCTTCCTCCAAAAGTGCCAAAAACATTTTAGGGTTTAAAACCATGGTCCAGTTTTTACATTCAGCTTCAAGAGTATAAATTTAATATTCTGCATAAACTAGATTTTGATCCATACTTTTCAAAATTCCAAATATATTTTTTGATAACAAAATAAATAAACACACTTCAAAATCCCATGGGAGAGTTTTACCTGAGTATAAAATGGTCTAACAGCTTCAAGGATTTGATAATAATTCACTACAAGACTATTTCAGCTAGTTGTATTTGTTTTTTCTTCCCAGGCCTAACCTATTTCTTTTATTAAGAATGATAAAGACTTGATCCTGCTTCCATTTTAAACACCAATGCACCAGGTCTGATACAAATTTATTAATTCTTTTTTTATTTTTTAATCCTGGTCTGCTTCTCAGATGGAAACAGAGTATTTGCTTCTATTCACACCATACACCAAAATAGGAATATTATTTCACTTACGATTTCCTATGTGTCTGTAGTTAGGAAAGAGTGGAAATAAAGGACAAAACCAATAACGATTCAAAACCAAAAGCATATGTATGGGAGAGCAATACACAAAACAAAACAGGGGCTGTTAAACAGATGACTCCACTGAATTGTAAAATATTCCACAAGTTTTGGCAACTTTGAAATGCTATACTTTCTATATTTCATCTATTAATCGTTTGAAGGGACACTCTTTGGTTAGCCAAAAGACAAAGTATTCCCTAACTGCATTACTGAGTGTGTGCATGGAACCCCAGCCATAACTACGTCAACAAATATGATGAAAAAACAAGGAAGTGGCAATAAATTACAAATGATCAGCATCCAATATGCATCTGAAAAAAAAAAGAGACAGATTCTTAGGCAAATAGCAATAAACTGGACTATAAAAATCAGGAAACAGACTGGCTGAGTGTCTAGAAAATGTTAGGAATCAAAAAAAAGGGACAATTTTGGTGGAAACTTTTCAGACAAATATTAATTGCTTCACCACTGACATGAGTCAAATAATGGAAGGCTAAAAATCCCCAAACAAGTCTGTAATAGACAGATCACAAGCAGACAAAGCTTCCAACACCAAATAAAGTGCTGTTCCCACTTAGGCTCCACATTATCACCTTCCTTTGGGAGGGTTCAGTAAGTGACAGAGCCAGTTATTCCAATTAAAAAAAAATAATAAGAAAAAGAATCTGCATATTAAATAGCACAGTTGTAAAGTAAGCATAAAAGTCAGTAAAAGAACAGTAAAAATACCTTTGCTTGTAGCAATATGCTATTCATTTAGTTGCCTGCAGAGTATCACTCATGAGTCCTCTAAGTACTGTCACAACAAATCATTGGAATCTGATGAATACACAATCCAGGATCCCAAACAACAAACTATTACAAACTATCTATGTGTGAAAAGACTGCTGGAAATTCCTCTAAGGCTCTGTAAATAGCTCTGAGTGAGGATGATGGAGGGCCAGATGCCCACCAGAGGCAAATCCAGATTTTTAACTTCACTATAGCTGTGTATCTCATACCCAGTAAAGGTTACTCCCTTTGGAAAATGTGAGACCTTAGTTATCCTCTCTCCAGTCAGAAGTCTAAGACAATGATGCCTCTTGGACCAGCCACAGTAGTAATACTGTAAATATGATATGAAGTTTTAAAAACTGGATAAATTTTAGTAGTTATTCCTAGATAGCCCTTGTGGAAGCACAGCATCAAAATGAAAAGGTAATCTAAATTGGCCTGAGTAATATGATCTCACCACAAAGTTTACATTTAAACTTTATGTTCTTCCATAGAGGTTTATGTTTTATGCAGAGTATCTCCAAGAGCACAACAATAGCAGCAGAAGAGCCAATACACTTATATGTGTATTACAAACACATGGCACTTGGCTGGCTTTTCCCTGCTGGAGATACATCCTCATATATTTGAAATCTCAAATGGTTACATTTTCACATTATTTTAGGTTTTTCAAATATGCACCATTTTTCCCGTGACATCCCAGACTATCTCATCTGCAAACTGGTCGTATGAATTTATCTAATTTACATATAATCATTAGTTAACCCATTGAGTGGAAGGGATATTCAGATTATGAACAAACAAACAAAAGTTATCTCTAAGTATTCCATTATCTTCATTGATTTTGGAATGCCGATGTTTCGTGAATTGAGGTGCCAGGATCATGGGAGTCAAAAGAAGTTTGCTGAAGTTGCTACAGTGAAATGAGGGGAAAGGATGTCAGAGTGCCAAGGATGGGGCTGACTCTGTGCAATAGAGATTCATTCTTCTGATCATTAAAAATGCTTTAGGAAACAGATAGGCACAGGTGAGGGAATGCTTACAAGGTGAAGACGTGGCTGAACAGTGATAACCTTACTGTCACAGTGGGGCTCAAGGTACTGAACTGAGCAGAACTCATCATGTGAGTAATTTAAGGAAAACATGGCCCTTTAAAAACCCTTTCCATCCATAGAAATGACACTGCTACGTTTGGATATTTTAGAGCAGGGTGACTCAACATAATGTGATAAAAAAAAAAAAATGAGGACTGTGTTTTTTCCCTCTGACTTGCAAGATATTTCCTTAATAGAATTTAGATTGTGCCCCTCTCCCCCAAAGATCAGAATAGACCAGAGCTTTCTGTAAGAGCCTGATTTTCTTTAAATGGTGGAGACTGAGGGAGTAAAATGAAATCCCTCTATTTTTTTCCCCTTCTTATTTTTAACCGAAAAACAGAAATAAAAACATCAGGGTATTTTTAGGGAAATCTGAGGATTCTGAAAATATGCGGAGCATTTGAACTTACAGAAAAGCAGAGTGTCTCAGACTGATTCCCTTCATGATTCCCTTCTCCTCTTTTTTTCCCTTCTTGTCTGAAACAAACTGATTAGCAAAGCTTGCTCAGACAGCCTAATGCTTTACAGTGTGAGAGACTAAACTCAGTAGACATTCTGCTTAGTTACTGTGAACACCACATCTTTCCTTCCAGGAATAATGGTTCCAAATGTCAATAGCTGTTTTAGCCATGTTTGATAGGTAAAGTAATGTCTGAGATGGTGTTTCTCAGACCCCAGCTATAAATGAGGATTACTAACAATTTTTATGCATTTTGTTATAAACAGAGACCAACTGTGAAGTGACACTGACATGTACCAGCAAAAAACTGACAAAAATCAAATACTTTTCTATGCCAATTGTGCACAAAGAGTTGGATCTAAGCATTATTATAGCAGAGCCTTTCATGTTGCTATAGCCATGGTTGTGTTTGCATTTCCATAATAAAACCTATTTTCAGGGGGTTTATAACTCGGCTGTAAGAAATTTACTCTGTGCTCCAACTTGGCATAACAAGGTATCAGCCAGAGAGCTGCAGTACTTGAGCTTTTACGTTCCTTCTCTGCTGCAAGAAGAAAGCATTTGCCTGCTCACTTGTATGTATTTGCTGAAATTCCTTCTGCAAAACCAACACGCACGTGCACAGAGGATCTGACATCAGAGATGTGGTGGACCAAAGCCTAGTTCCAAATATCTGTCATCAGAAGCCCTGGTGTAGAGTAAGTAGGGGAACTGCACGTGGCTGGGTACCAGGAGATGCATGTGTGAGGCAATTTTCTAAAGAGCAACCCCAAACACACCCTTTGGTGTTCATTCTTTCACAGGCCAAATGAGAAATCCCTTGTAGCAACACAAAAATGCGCATTTTGCAGACCTGTGTGTTTGAGGAAAAGAAGTGGGAGAAGTCGAGCAGGAAAAACTGAAGGCAGAACTTAGTTTTGCAGAGAGATGACAGTGGAGGAGCAGCCTGGTTTCTCACAGAATAGTTTCAGGCTGTAGGTCCAGTTCTGTCGCAATGTGCTCTCCGAGTCCAGGGACCACAGGGAAATACAGCTGCTGTGCAAGTGTGCGGTGGGGGAGAGAGAAGGGATTTTTTCAGCTTCTTCTCAGACAGCTGGAGCGTGAGAAGTCGGAAAATGGATGCATTAAACTCGAGCCTGTGCTTAGTGCAAGCCACTGCGGAGGTTGGTACAGCAGGTAATGGGCTCTGAGGGACCCTCTGCTCAGCAGCTGCGCTGTGTTTCCCACTGGAGCTCTTCCAAGTTCCATGGCTTTTTTTTCTTGGGGGACTGTAGGTAAGACTAGGAGTCAGGAAGTAATAAAATCTCATTATTACTACTTATTGTTAGTAAACATTTCTGCAGTGGTCATGTGTGGAGGTGCCAGCCAGGTACTGGCTGTTTCTCCATCACTCTTTATCTCAGCTGGGCCCCTCAGTGACTGAACATCAGGAACGCGCAGCCTTTGGATGTCTGGACTTCCCCCTGACTTCCCATTTCCTGGTCCTTTGTAAGAGCTCACCATCAGGAGGACAGGGTCTTGTGCTCAGTCTTGCTGGAGGATCTGATGTCTTTGGTGTGTAACTGTGTTCTCTGATACCTATAACACCCAAGAACTTCTCCCAGTCGCTGATTTAAGGAGTGAGCAGGGGGAGGCAGCGGTAGAGCAAACAAATCTTTACAAGCTGCAAAGTTACTATATCTACAAGGCACAGACAGAGCCAGAACCATGGGGAACACAGGATGGAAACAATCTGCAGAGCAGATTTGCCTGGAGCTATGCTGCCTTTGAAAGAAATGATAGCACTGGTGGAGTGGGGAGGGGGACAGGCAGGGATGCAGGGAAACACCTGTGTGGCAGGTACCACCTCTTCTTCCCACACCACCCTCTCCGGCCTCTCTCACCAGGCTGAGATTCATACTAGACAGGACTCAGGTTAAGGTAATCCTGGTCCCCCCCAAGACAGTTCCAAAAGTGCTTTTGGAGGAGCGAGGAGATTTGTTCATGATATTGATCTTGGGTAACTTCATCCTTTCACCTTTCAGCAATCGGGTAATTCCTCTATTCCTTCCCATTCCTCAGCACATCTGGGTGGGAAAGGATGTCAAGGGGTGGTGGGGAGTTTGAGGTGCTCCTAGGCAGGAGGAGAGAGACATCCTGCCTGCCCTGGGCTGTCGACCCTGGTCCTGGGATGCTGGAGGGTACACAGGGGCACAGGTGGGTGCAGGGACCAGAAGGACCACAAGAATTTGGTGACCAACAGATGGCAGCTGTAAAGTTGTGTCCCTCCCTCTCACTGCAATTTTCCATGTCACTTTGAATACACTTTAAAACATTATCACTGCATCATCACATTGCCTTGGGGCTGTGCTGTGCTCCTCAGTGCAGGGAGTTCAAACTCTTGCACCAGGGCAAACAACGCTGCCCTCTCAGGGAAAGGACTAATTCCAGACTAAATATCCTGAAACACTGTCAAATACTGTTCAGGATGATTGTAATTGTCTTTAAATGTGTGTTCCTTAGTTTATCTTTTTTTTTTAAGCTCCAGACGCATTTGGTGTTTGTATATTTTGTAAATGTAATTTAAAAATCTACCACATAAAATAAATTTCCCTAACAAGATGTGATAGGGAATTCAGGCATAATAGGCTATCAAAGGAAATGCTGCATTTGGATCTTTTGTGCTAGATATATGAAATGTACAAAGTAATTATAAATCCTACAGTATCACAATTGTCCATTTATGAGACGAATGCTGCTAAAAAAAAAAGGCTTCTGATATTCTGATTGGGTTAAGAATAACTTAAACTATACTGGGCCAAATTCAACCCAGGAATAACTTAATTTAAACAAGGAACATGCATTTTTTCTTTATATTTAAGTATTTATTATATTGTAAATAATACTCAGAAATATTTATATTTGGAGACATTTCCCTAAGGTAACCTAAAAAAATTAACCAAACATTTCATTTGACCCCAACTAACATTCTAATTGTTAATGTGGCCTACATTTTTTTCTTTTTTTTAAACTAAAATTTAGAAATTATGTCAGCATGAGATTTCACATATATCCATTTTAAGAGTAAAAAATTAACACACCTGTTCCACAAAAAGCAAAACAATCATGGTGAATTTTATTTATTGCAATGAGCTTGAAGCACATCTATTTTACCCTTACAACTCTTTAATAGATTTTTATTGTTTTTTTTTTAAATTGCTGAATATCGCTTTTGATTTTCAGTGAAGATTTTTTTTAAGATATGAATGATGCTTCTCTGGGAATTCTGAAAGGGACCTTTGACTCTTCTTGGGCTTTATTTACACCGAGAAATACACCATATTAAAAAATGAATTATCTAACAGGGGTTACCTCACAGATCACTAAATATGGCTTTACTCTTAATGAATAAGGTTTTTTAACAGTGCTATGAGAAACAAAGGCATTTTAAACATTCAAACATATCTACATTAAGGATTGAACCATGTGCAGTACCATATGGATTAAAACAACTTTCAGACAGGAGACATTTTCTAGTAGACTCTGGGCTAAATTCTGCTTGAATAACCAGGAAAAACCAAAAAATCATCCCCTTTTCACCCTCCCATTGCCACAACCAATCTTCTCTTCTTATTTCACTGGCCCTGAGCTCCATTTATATGCTGAGGGTGCAGTGGAAGAGATATCACGATGGGCAGAGTCTTTTCCAGGTTCTCCTTTCTCTACCAAACAAACAGCATGGATGAGGCTGGGTTCCACCTTCCTTCTGCCTTTCCTCATACATGGATCTCTCTCTCCCTCTCTCTCCTCAGAAGATAGGTTTCACAGTGTGCATAACCTTTGCCAAACTGTCATAGCAACAACCGTAAAATGGCTACATCTGCGTTTAAATGGATTTGCTAGGACTTATGGGATTTTTTTTTTTCCCCCATGTGAAAATGTACTTCCCAGGAATAAGAAATGAAAACCTGCAAGGAAAGGCAATGTGAGTTAACACTTACCAGCTGGAAAAGGGAGAGAGTGAGAGCAAATAACAGCAAGTTCATTCAAAAGCTGTAGCAGCTTGTTTCTGTGAAATTTAAAGGATCAGTCCCAAAAAGGCACTCTGGGGAAAAAAATCTGTTAGAGGACAACTTTTTCCAGAGAGAGTTAATAGAGACCAGACAAAGAGGAAGGCACTCCCTGACCTCAGACACTTTCCTGCAGAATGAAAAGGCAGTACCAGCTGTACGAAGGAAGATAGTATCTGATTGAGTTGAAACAGTCCTGTAATATTTTACTTCTGCAACAGTTCAAGAACAATTCAAAAACTCTGGTTGATTATCAGTCTAGTTCATAACAGCCTGAAATTATAAATGAAATGCATGAAACGCTAACATGAAAAATGCTATTACTTATGTTTAGAGGTAATGTATGCTTCAATAGGGCGTGGTATCATGCATGTTAGGAAAGGTGTTATGGCCACATCTGACCTCACACACCAGTCTGCAGTCACAGAGAGCATTTGATCATCCCAGCACGTGTCCTCCCCCTGCATCCCTAAGGCCCATCAGGGAGAGCACATTCACCCCAAGCGGCTGTCCAAGTGCCAGGGGGGGCTCCCTTCAGCAGCTCTCAGAGTTGAAGTAGTTACAGCTGGTACTAATTAATACACCTAAAAGATGCCCAAAAGGATAACAGAGTCCTCCTCAACAGATGCACTGTGAGAGGAGATTACTCTGCCGGAAATAGTCTTAATCTATCATCAATAACATGTTGATTTATTCAGTTTTCCATTTGATCCTAAAGCTCTGGAATGGATGTGCATTTCTGAAGTTGCATTGCCCTGACAGGCAACAGTAACAATAAAAAATACACCCAAGTTCCAAAATTAAACTCAAAACAACAACCTCAGAGATGAAAAGTCCTGTATGCTCTCCCTGGGAAGGAAATTCCACAGCCTCTTGGAGGTGTAGCTTCTTCTTCCATGCTTGGTCCTGTTGGGAAAGGACACCTTGAAGGCAGGAGTGTGATAGTGGGGCTGGCCCCAGCCCCAGATCCCATCTCCCCATGCTGTGCCCATTGCAGACAACAGGGTGAACCTCCATGCTGCGTGTCCCAAGCCAGCCCTGTCTCTCAGAATCCCTTCCCTGCTTTTCCCTGTTGTGCAGAGCAGCCTTAAATTTACAGGCAATTCAGTCTCCAAAATATCCCCTACTTTTTAGTGGTAGCTGTAGCTACCCCTGTAGCTGAAGCAAACTGGGCAGGAATGTCAGTGACTGTCAACACAGCTCAGTAGTGCTTGTCCTAGAGTGGTATCAGACAAAATTATTTGCTCCTGCTGGTATTCTGAAAGTTGGGGATGCAAAGTTTGGATAAGTTTTCATGTCAGCTCTAAAATATAAGGAAATGTCAATCTTCCTCGTTAACTTGCCATGAGCATGCAGAGCAAATAGAGGATATGGGTGGTGACAGTAACCGCCCCAATAATTAATTTGGAATAAAAACCCACCAGATCAGGGTTTTTTTGTTACTAAAGTTTTGCAAACTACTGTGTAAATAGATCATCAAGCATCATTAAAAATTTGGTATTCAAACCAGTCTCTGTTGAAAGACATACATTGATTTGAAGCACAGGAATATATTTCTTTTATATGCTTAATTTGGCAAGTCTGGGAAAACGCTTCTCTGCTGAGGGTCAGATATTCTCTTATGTTTTTGGATTGTAACAGGTTATCATGAATCTTCCCATTATCCAGAAAAAGACAAAAACACATTATGTGCTTGAATTGCACATCCTGAGTTTCCTCCCTCTGTTTACACAAATATTAATATAAGGATTTGACAGAATGTGGTAATTTTTTTTCCTGAGCAGGGCCAAAAGCAGTTTGATAGACTAGATATGCTGATACTCCTATTACTTTGCTGTCTGCTGTGGCCAAGATTGAAAAGACCCACGTGAAATCATTATAACTGGTGTCCATTCAGCTTCAGGTGTATTTAAACCTGTGTGCAGGGTATCTAAGCAGGTTTTTGGAAGTGCAGAGCCTGCAAAGCAGAGACAAAGGACAGACCAAAAATTGGTTCTGTTACATGAGAACCAATGAAATAAATAGTCAATGGAGTCGCCATTTGAAACTTCAGGCACATTTACTCACATAACACTTGTATTCACTCTCTGTTATTTTCTTCTTATTGTAGATCAGTGAGTTTTGTGCAACTTTTAAACAAGTTTTCCAACAGAACTGGAACCCTTGATAGAGGTACTGAAAGCCGTTTTGGTGGTAAAAACATTGCTCGTGCCTGGAAGGAGCAGCAAAAGACCCTGTGTCCCACCAAAAGTGTTCAAATTTTGAACTTTTGAAACAAGCTCCTGGATATGAATCCCAGACCAGAAAGCAGCATCAGGGATGAAGAATCTCCTAAAAGATTGCTGTTTACCCCCATTCCCTCACTGCCACCTATATTTCCTCTATGTTAACAAGGGCTGCACCTTTTCAGACCTTGGGTTACTTGGATTCATCTCCCTTTACAATTTGGTATCCAAACTGAGCAGTAAAATCATCCCAGCATCTTTCACAGTCAGGGGAGGGATAGAAAGCTGAACCATAAGATCACAATACCTTCCACACGTGCTTGTAGCCGACTGCAGGGAGAAATCAGTGCAGTCAAACATCTCACATAGGAGCTTAAACTAAGAGATTGAATGTAGGGGGGCTAAGTCAGCACTGGCTGTGTCTCAAGTCCCCTTCACTCCTTTCTCATTTGGCTGTGGGCTTGGGGGACTGCATACACGTGTACAGGAAATACAGTATTATGTTTGCTTTTACAGGTCCTGTGAGACAGGGAAGCTCATGCTCTGTGATTTACACTTCTACTGACAGGACAACAGCTCTTGTGTGGAGCTGTTGCTCAGGAGTGGTTCTTGCAGAGCTTTGGAGAGGTTTTTGTTCGCTGGAGGACAGTTTGGGGTGAACTTTCCCAAGAGTGTGATCTCTGTTCTTCCTTTAATGTATAGAGGAGACCATGGACAAACCCATTCTGAGGGGATGGCTGCAACAGAGAGATGGTGGTACCAAAGGCAAAGTTCTGTATAGTTATTCTTCACTGAAGTCATATACAGAAGATCCAGACCATAGATCTTGGTCTGAATTTTGTTCTCAGCAAGATTCTCTTTAAGCTGCTGTGTTTGACAACAGTTGTACATTTATATAAATAAAAACCTTACGACTTTAAATAACTGAACCACTGATTCTGAATACATTTCATAACATGCACACAAACACTGCCATGTGAGTAAAACAGCTAGAGCAAAGAATTAATCATATAACTAGTTAAGTTAACCACAGCCTTATTTGCCTTATTTAACTTATTCACCCTCCTTGTGCTATTCATTAAACATACACAATGGAATGTTTAAATGAGAAGTGAAGGAACAAACCTATCCTAACAGCTTCTTTTAAATAAAAAATATGCCTACTTAAATGGCTAATCCTTCTCTGTCGTAGCTGGGGTTTGGGGTGAAGACATTTTAACATGACTGAACTATTCCTTTTCATACTTGACCTTTTTTGGCATTAGATTTGTTTTCATTGTTTGAAGAGATAGGAAAAAAAGTGCTAAGAAAAATTCTGGAAGTACATTCATGGTGAAATTTGAAAGGGAAATGAAACAAAGCCTTACATGTTAGTGGAGAGCATCAACCCCCTGGCATTTTGAACTGTCATAAGCAGTTGTCTATCAAAGTTTCTTCTGTTTTACAAATAACTTGTTAGCATTAATAGAGATAAGTAAAACCCCCCAAAGTCCCAAATACAACCAAACAACAAGTAAACATTCCCCCCCCACCCCTTGGCCATCAACTGAAGCTTGCCAGAGACTTCATATTATTAATGAGTTTGTAGGATAGAAAGTAACCCCAAACATGATCTGCCCAATGCCAAGGCTCAGGGTAAACATACAAGCACAGTATCAGTGCTAAGAAAGACAGGCAAAACAAGGGGTTGTTCTTAAAAGGACAGACAACTACCTGGGTGATGGGGGTAAACTAATCTGCTGTTTATCAGAAATAACCCTGGTGACATGGGAATAATATGCAGATGAACATGAGTGTCAATATGGCCCTGAACGCTGAAATTCTGAGTGCAAATGGTACCAGCAAACCATCAATGGCTCCTCAAGATCAGCTGCTGAAAACCTAAGGGAACCTGGGCACCAAAATCCTAAGGCTGTAGGGTATTTGAGAAATGGGGGTCGGGTTTCCCACCAGACCTTGGCCAGAGGGTCTCAGTGCTGGGATTCTCTTCAGACCTACCTGCACATGTCTCCTTTTCTCTCCTTGATGTCAACAGGAGTTCCCTGCATGTGGGGAAGAGCTGAATATTACTGTCAAGATCTGCCGTGCAGATCTGAGAGAAGAATTTTTGTCCTTAAGTGTTGAAAATGTAATGATCTATTTGATAGTGAGAAAAAAAGACAGAAACAGTATGAAGATTTTTAAAAGAAAACACACACACACACACACACACAGAGTCCAAGCAGCCTTTGAAGTCAACAGCTTTGAAATAAAAAGCAGCCACTTTACCAGCCTCGTGAAACATATTTTGTTCACATTCTAGGTGTTGTATTTAAAACTGAGTTGGCCAAATTTGGCTGTCAGAGGCTCAAATATAACTGGAAGGAAAGATCATATCTGTGAGTCTCAGGATATTATCAGTGGTTTTATATGAAACTAATGTATGATAACACCCCAGGAGATCTCACAAGGACATTTCCAAAGGAAAATATTCTAGGACTCACTGGAGAGTAACTTTATTCTTCCTGTTCTGCTACCAGAGCAGCCACCAAGGCTCTTGTTTTACAGGACATATTTGATCCTTCTGAGTGAATTAATGTTGGGATATCCAAAGGGATTTGGAAGGGACCAAGCACAACTGTCCTTTGACAGGATTTGGGAGCCTGACTGATTTAGTGTCCTTTAAAAGCCTCAGCTGCCATCCAGTTTGTTTCTGGTTATTTCCAGTACTGCAGGTAAGGGGCACTAATGAGGATGGCCTGAAAGTACAAGAATTACATTCAAGGAAAAAGGCAAGTTTCTAGTACATTTACTAATCCCAAAATGGTATAGAGACCACCTCATTTCAACTAATGTATTGAATGTGGAGATTACTCTCCCTATGCAGTAGATAAATTGCATTAACATGATTAAAACCCCCAACTAAACTGAGGCTCCTTTTATAGTTAATAGGGGGTCAGACTTCATTAGTCCCTCAGTGAAAGCAAACCTGTTCATTTGAGGAGGTGGAAATTTGCTATCCTCTGAAATGGCAGGTATCTGTGTGCACAAATTGAATCTCACATTTAGTCCCATCCTTATGGATGGGATTTTTTTTTCCCCCTCCAGAATGGAAGGTGTTGGAAGAATGTTGTGGAAATGAAGAAATCTTGCTAAAAATATGTTTGCTTTGATGCTTTTGCTAATTATATCCCTTGTGAAAGAAGTCTGGCTAACAGCAAGCAAGGGAAAGATAAATATTCCACAAAACCCTTATGAGCTTATCATATGGACTTTTTGTTCTATTTGTTAGGAAAAAAGATACCTCCATATACATACGTGCATACCTTCCATTCACATAAACGGAGACTCTCTGGATACAGGGAGAGAATTAATTAATTTCTTAGCAAATATTTTTCTTTGATGGAACTATAACAAAACTGCTGCTGGCAGTTTTGGAGTAACACCTTTGCTTGTTGCCACCATGCCTCTTATGAACTCTCTGCAGGACGGACTTCATATTTCATAGCACTTTGAAACAAGTACATACCAATTCTTCCTCCCCTCCCCTCTTCAAAATTCAAGTATCTTTTAAATTCATACAATAAAAACTGAGCCTATCAGTTCTTGCAACATTTCGTTTACATTGAAAATGATGAATGTCATTCTGTGGAGAGGACTTGCTAGAATACTAATTCTTTCTTTGGTTTTAAACCAAAGCAAGATTTATGAGTGCACAGATTCACTTCCAAGATGAAACAGAAAAACATCTGCAAGATGAGAATTTACTTGCATTATTAGTGCTATTCTTTCTTCACTGATGAGTAGCACAGATAATCCCATTCGTTACAGACGTCCATAACTTTTCTAGAAAACATTTTAACTCCTTAAAGATGCTAGCATAGGTCACAGCCTGAATCACATTTTCAGTCAAAAATACAGCAAAAACTAAAAAATATACTTCATGAAGCACTTGGCATAGTTCATAGGGCACTGCTGTCAGGGGTCTGTTCTGATCTCACTTACACCACTTAGATAGAAGTGTAATTAAAGGCTTCTTCCTGGAAGGAGACAAGGCTTAAACTGGTCAAGTGGAAATAAAATCACTTGAAACAAGCAGGTTATCACAGTGGGTCTAGTCATATCAGGAAAAAAAACACTTCTTAGTAATGCATGTTTTTCAGCACTGTCACATTTGTTAACTTTTTTTTCCCAGAGTAACTTGCCTTTTAAAATGCTAGGATTTTTTTTTCAGGGATGTCTTGGTATTGATAAAAGCAGTTTCATGTTCAGGAGGAATATTTCGGTAGCCACTCTGCTTTTGTTTTGATTCAATTCAATATCTTCAGAGCATTTAATCTTAAAAGTATATGTACCTTTGAAAATATGTCTTCTTTTATTGTAACTTTCTGACAGAATCAAAGTGGAATGTTTTAAAATGGTCGTTTCATTGTTTAAAATAATTTAAAAAACTAAATTCCTAAATATGTCTTGATTTTTAGCTTTGTCGCTGTTAAAAGTGAAAATCCTGCAGGACCAGGGCATCTGGGTACAAATAAGAAGCAAAACACAACCTAAAAATCTCAGCTAAAACCTTTGTTGGTTGGAAAACAGGATTTCCTTCCAGGTTTTTGAAAGAAAGGGAATAAACCTTAGTTAAAACTCTCCAGCATGTAGAAACCATATATAGACCAGAAACACCTTACACATGTGAAGAAACACCTTATAAATATCAATGAACACATTTTTCTTGGGAAGAAGAGTTCACAATACAACACAATGAATTTAAGAGTCTTATCCCTCAAGATCAGTATGGTGACACTCATGGCCTGGAGCCAGGATGCTGCTGCTGCTGCTGCTGCTCTTTCTGTCGACCCATGGCAAGGCACCATGTTATGTGGCAGGAGAAGAGCACAGTGAGCCTTCTGGTTGATGGAAATAAAGGAAAATGACTTCCAAAGGCTGCAACAACGAACCTAAGGAATACGTTTTCAGACCAGTACCATACATTGTTACTTAATTCTCATCTCTGTTTTCCTTACAGGTGTTTTGACAATGTCAGGGTAGCATGTGAGAAGTACAAGTTCTCACCTTGTTGTGTCTAAGAATTTCTGCTACCATGTTATGTAAGAGCTTGGGAGTTTTGTAAACAAAGTATCAGATGATTTTCTACGGATGGATATTAAGATTGTAATTTTAAAAAGCATAAGAATGAAAACTATTCATGAGAAAACTTGTGACCTAAAAGAAAAATGTCACCAAGTGCTGTCCCTAAATGGAAACGTATGTGGCATTGCCATGATAATATGTCATCAGAAATAAATATTCTGCCATTACCAGTTGTAAAGGGGCCATTTTTGTGCTCTGTAATTATCAGTGGTCAAGTCTGAATGAGATATCTTGGGTCTGTTTTAAACCTGCTGTGTATTTCAGAGCTCACTAGAGAGGACCTCTCTTCTCCACCTGCCCGTGCAGCACCAAGAGAAGCAGAGCAGCGCTTGAAGTCAAACTAAGGCGATGAGGCTTTTCTAGGAAAAGCCTTGAGATTTTCAAAGAGGTTAAGTGGACTTAGGGGCCTGACTCCCACAGAAATTTGGGTGTCTGCCTCTCCGTGTCTTATCTGAAAATCCCAGACTAATATGTTAAGAAATATTCTGACTTCAAAAGAAGAGGATATGCAACCATAACCACTCAGGGGTTCTGATGCTGATAATACAGTACTTAGAGGGGACTGCTCATGCTATCCAGTATGATAATACCAGAATTCACAAGAAAGAGCTGTGAGCCTCTAGCACTTACCAGCTGTAATACTGAACAGATTACACAGAAAAATCAGGCAAAAAAAAGTAATATGCTTTCACCTCACAGCAAGAAATGCTGAAGTTCAGGAAGAGGAAATGTGTATTAAGAGAGCAGGTTAAAAATCTACATTATCCCAGACTTTCATGAAATCAAAATGATAGGCACGATGCTAAGTTATTATAATGTATTTATTACTAGAATTGCTTTCATATTTAACTGATTTGGCCCATCTTGAGACCTGTTTTAAAATGCACCACCTTGTCCACCTTTCCATTTTCATATGAAAAACAGGAAAGCAAAAACTAATTTACTCAGGGAGACACATCGACTGTTTGCCCGTTTATCTCTTACAGACCACCCCTCAGTCCAATGTTGACAGTACATGATATTCCATTAATCTGCCTAATGAAAATTTAACCAGTGTTATAAACAAATAATTGGCTATTATCCTCTCAAAGATCCCGAATAAATTACTTCTGCTTATTTTTTTTTCTCTCTTCTCTCTCTCTGCTTCTTCCCCCACTCCTGCCCCCACACAAAAGGCATCTCTTTCTGACTGATGTCACAGGAGAAGAAAAAAACCACTATAGCTGTCACTCTGCTCCTTCAGGCAGTGAAACCTGGGCTAGACTTCAGGGAATGCTTACAGAGCAGCCCTGCACTCACTTGGCTTTGTCTGTTGTTATTTGAAGAGGAGCTGGACTGTGTATTGGCAGCTGCATCTCCACTCCCACCCCATCCCCTGCTCACTCTCCCTGACTCCTCTGGTGCCTGATCTGCCTACAGTTACATTCCCATCTCCTCCAGCTCTCTGAAGCTGCACAAGAGTCACAGCCACCTTTCCCTTATTGCTTACACTGGCCTCCCTTTTTTCCTCCTGTGTAGGGACAAGGTAGGATTTTTTTTTTCCTGTAACAACCAGGTGGTGTGAAACCTGTCTTCATTTAGAGCAATTAAAGTTGAGAGGGACCTTAACATAATGAACCAGTGATTTCCTAACTGCTGCTGAGTGCTGCTCACCAGTGCTGCTGCCCTAGCCCAGGCACAGCATCCCAGGACATCTCCTTCTTCCAGGTGCAGAGAGATCCTCCTGCCAGGAGAGGCACGGCTGGGTTCCTGCAGCACACAGGGATGCGATGCCTGGTCCTGCCTCCACTCTCCAGCTGCCGGGCAGTGCAAAGGACCTGTACAACCCTGGGGGATGGGAGTAAACTCTGCTGCTCTCCTGCCTCTCCTCCACGTGCCTTTACCCATGAAATAAGGAAAAAAACTAAGAGGAGCCAAATATCTGGCTTTTTTATCCCCTTTCATCCAGGAAAATATGAATTAGACATCATACAATTGTATATTTGCAATTATACAGTTACATATTATAAAAATACACAATTTTCACAATAGTATGTACAAAGTGTTCACCAGGTGTATCTTTGCAATTTGTACACTATTTCTTCACAGAGAAGAGAATAACCATTTCTAACTGATGCATTTTGAGTGCCAAACCAGAGGTGAATGAGTGGTGCATTTTTCAGAGAGATCATGAGCTCTTTTAGGATATTGTTCATTGCTAAAAACACACCTCATCATTCACAGACACTTTAATATAGCGCTGAACAAATAATTAATTTTATTTTCCACCTGATAGATGTACAGGGGGGAAAAAAGGTCTAAATATAAACTTTTCAAAATATTTGGCCAACCTAAATAATTAATTTCAGTTCTTTTTTTTTTGTTTGTTTTGGTTTTGTTTTAATTTAAGTAGAAGGAAGTTTCCTAGAAGAGCTGAGGTACCATTCCCAGATTGAGCAAGGAGGAGCAGTTATCTGTTGTTCTGAAGAAGCTCCTGATGCCCTTTTTCTATGTAGCCCCATCAGGTGAACTCAGAATGTTGCTGAAAAGTCCAGTAGAGCCTCTGCACAAGGTGGCCAATACATGGAGCACCTCAGCTTCTCTCCAGAAGTTATTGCCAGTGGGTCAGGAGAAGCCGCAGCTCTCCTCCACATCAAGATGCTCTTCTTTATTGACTTACTTCGGTTTACAGCCCAGACTATTATATTTTCACTGTACTTTAGTATATATCCAGGTCAGAGGTTTTGAAGGTCTGTGCATATTCCAATGTTCCTGCTGTTGGAAGTAGCAGCCTGTAGCAAGGCACTGGAGGGAGAAGATTCTTTAACATTTCCAGTCATGCCAGCCTCCTTCGTGAGCATTTATCTCCGCTCTAGGAGAAGAAAATAGGAGATGAAGAAATAAAACTTTCAACTGTATTTGCTCATTGACAAAATAATTACCCCTGAGTATCAGAGGTAGTGTGGATGTAGAACAATTTCTTCTCTAAGCCTTGAGGAAATTGTTTCGGAAAAGAGCCTATGGGGCTCTTTTTTTGTTGTAGGTTTGTTATTTTTGAAGTCGAGTCTGAAAAAAATGGAGTTTCCAGCCATCTCTAGGACCAATGGCATGTGGCTGGAAAAAGTCTTGCACCAAACACATACACCTCAGGTTGTAGGAGTTTCTTCTCCTTGTTGGAGCCAGAGAAAATCAGACCCCATGAAAGTGATACCGCTGCGAGGGATGTGAGGCTTCAGGTCCCAGGTGTTCGAGAGCACCTACATTCCAGGAAAACAGTTTTCCAGGGAGGAGGGTTAACAAGTCACTCAGTCAGCTCAGGAGCCGTCATCCCCTCAGAGTGGGAGGATGAGGAACTATAGGAGATGTGAGCTGTAACACCCTGAGCAGTCCAACCCTGCTCTGCCCTCCTCAGACAGGGATGGCATGCCTTACAAAAGCCTGGGACCAGCCCAGGAAGCCATGCAGTCCAGCAAAGAGTTGTGCTCTCCCATTTTGAGAAGGAAAGCAAAGCAAAACCAGCACTGCATTTATGTCCAAGTACTCAAATTAAGAGCAGAAATAAGATTTTCACTGTAGTGACAAATTAATTCTTTCTTTCATACTTTTATTAAAATAAGCATCTTCTATCTTTTAACTAGACCTGACATATGCTTATACAGATACAACACACCCTGTAACCTAATCTGCTAGCAATCTTGAAGCAATTAACTCCTTCTAATCTTTAGCTAACAAAGCCCACCATGCAAAAGGTCCCCGGAGAACAACACTCCAAAGGCCGCCGTAAGCTCCCTCTGACTAGTTCTCTATTATTTGGTGTGTAGGAGCTCATTGGAGTGCTCAGAGAGCAGGGATTCGTTTGAAACAACAAAGATGAATCATCACAGATCATAAGATCTTCATTAACTCCTTATTTCTCTACTAATTAACACAAAAGAAATGACTTGAATGGTTGACAGGCAGCGAATGACCCACAGCTCAGTGGTTAATAGGATGCAAATGATGCCTAATGAGGGTCTCTAGCTGCAGTCTGGGCATCTGGCCTACTATTTTTGTTGGGGATCCAGGGTGGGTTTGAGATGAAAACAGTTTAACCAATAACATAGGCTGCTCCTGAGTTCATACTAAAGTCTATGAATTTATGGGTCCAGCATCCCCATGGATGATGGACCCATAGGATTTAGTTTAACTACTCATCAACAGGTTTGTATCCACATACAGAATTTCAGAGACAAGAAGACTTACCTTCCATGAGACACAGCAACAACAATTAAATAAATTTTATGGACTGTTGTTTTTTTTTTTTTAATTATTATTTTTTCCTGAACAATAGTTAGTTTACAAATTCTTAATGACCTCTCAGTTTACAAGGGAGGCAGATTCCCAAATAACTATAATACTGGCCTTTAAAAGACTTCATCCAAATCGGTGTCCCATGTCTAACAGAAAACAAATTTGGGTTGCTCCATTTTTTTTTTTTCAAAGAAACTATTTCCAGCTGAGTCTTTATGATTAATTAATAGGCTTTCAGGGAAGAGACACAGTCCCACTAAAACTTCCATAAGTCCCTCCCTCACTCACAGAAAGTTTTGGAGCAGATTCAGGCTGAACTTTTTAATCAACCATTTCTATTATGTCCTTTTTCCTCTGCTTCTTCCACGTACACACAAAAGCAAGGGCTGGTGTCAGACTGTAATATAGTGATTTTCTCCATGTGTACACACCTGCTGTGACTGCAGAATGGGTTAAATTCCCCTGTTTCTCACCACACTCCAGCCAGAGGTTAATCAGATGTTCCAATATGGTGGTACAGCCGCTCCCCTCATCATTTTTATTACTGACTACATGAGTGAAGATGATTAAATAGGTTTAAACAGGTTAAACAGTGGAGTTTTACTACTACAGGTCACTTTGAGCAAGCAGTAGGGAGCATTTGCACTGCTCTTTTTCAGTGATCAGTGTCACCCAGCTGCCAAGGGCACTTCTCATGCTGCCTGGAGGATGCTCCTGCTTGGGGAAAGAGGTGCAGAGATTTATAGGAGGAATCATCCATGGACTGGGATATCCTTTCAGCTGGGATATACTTGTACTAGTCTCTTGAGGCTGTTGGTCAACTCCTTGTGCTACGAGCTCCCATCACTTTGTGTATAATGTACCTTCCTGTCCAGCTTCTCTGCCACCCACACTCCAAAACGAACTGTTCCTCCAGTGGTGCTGCTTCTTTTTGTTATTGTTAACCACAAGAGAGCAGGTTTTCTGTTTAGTGGCCTGTTTTAATTAGTATGTGTAAATATTGCCTCTCATTCTTCAAACCAGCCACTGAGCAGGACCGTGAAATGAAACAGATCTGAAGGCCTTGAAAGGAAAAGTGAAATCTACTTTCATTTTGTATGTGGATTAATATGGAAAAAAACCCAACAAATGGAGTTCCCTATTTAAAAATATAAAATTTGACTGTGTCCATTTTGTCTCAAAAGACTCTGCAAACTCTAAAAGGCAGTGGGGTACTGACAGTGTCTCACACATGAAAATTCTGCTTCTAGTGCCTAAAAACTGTATTGATTTTCCAGCCACATCTACTGTACCTTATCTGAAAAATCTTCCTGCATTTATATTCTGAAACAATCACTGCTATAAAAAAAGCAGTAATCGATACACTTCTACCAAATATACACGGTTACAGTCCTGTGAAAAAGGCAAACATTTAATACCTTCTTGAGTTCTGTTTTTTAAAATAATAATTACCATGGTTTTTTTAATGTGGAAAAGCAACATTGGACCAGAAAATACCTTTGCTTTACTGTAAACTCAAGTAGAAAATAGAGCCCTGAAGCCTTGCCTCAGCAGTGAGCTGGCTCTGCAAACCCCTTACGTTTCCCATTATTGTCAGCGTGCATCCAGGAAGCGTCAGTCTAAGACCGTTCAGCCATATATCATTCCCACTCCATCTTTTTATTGGATGCCTTCCACCCGGAGAAGGGAAGCAGAGCACACAAGGCAGTGCAGCACCGTGCTCTGATGACGTGCTATAGCCATTCAAAAGCTGGGGTAGCATCACCTTTGCTGGACATGGGCTGCTCATCCTGAGGCACTTAAGGGATTAATGAAATTAAATTGTTTTTGGACTTGCTGCACTCTCTCTTATCTTTTAAATCCATAATGTCCCACAGAAGGCAAAATGTAGTAATTTTAGTCAGCAGCCTCTCATTAATTTTCTACCTTTGGGGGAATGTACATTTACAAAAAGAGGGACTATGTGGAGGCTAAGCTCATCGCATTGCTTTTCTCTTAAAGAGCTCAGCATGGCACAGCAGAGACAGAAGCGTAACACACTTCAAACGAAAGAATTCTTTCAGATAGGATGCATGTCTCAGCTGTGTCTGCAGCTATACACATCTTTACATATATATATTTTATACATGTGTGTTTATACACACATATATACAAACCTATGGAGTCATCAGTTTTGAAGATAATCTTTCAGGTTAAGTATTTTCCCACATTAAATAGATAATTATCCCCTCCTTTTCTTCCTCTGTCCCCAGACACCAAACAAGCTGGATTTTTGCTTCATGTATTATTTATGGCATGGAATTAATATGCAGATTCACAAAAACTTAAAAACTCATAATTATTCATAAAGGGCTTTAAGGTTATTTAGTACATATTTATGAAACTTTATGTTTGCTAGGAACTGTGTTTGAAAGTGCTATGGAAGGGTGTTGACTGAGGTTAATTACTAGCATGGAGAGTAATCTGAAAATGATCAAACTCTTTGAATGAAAATATTTGTCAGTATTTCTGATCTATATTTAAGTGAAGTAATGGACATCAATAGCCTTGCAAATATATTCGGAAATGGTTCTGCAAGAAAGAAGATATGCATATCTAATGCAAACAACCAATGAGGAAAATGTCTAGTTAGCCACCTTTGATCGCTTGGCAAATGTAATAAATGATAGAGATTTATCCTATTTGTTGTCCATCTGTGTTGAGTTATGTTCTTATATAAATAGGCTCTACTCTAAAAAATATTATCAGCAATTTAAGGTAGACAGAGTCTTCCAGTTTTTTCTGGACTAAGATTCAGAAATGAGGTGCAAGCTATTCGTGATAGCCAAGATTTCTCTAGAAGTTACTTAGGATAAGTACGGGCTGTATGTAAATAATACATTATATTGGTTTTATATTCACATAAACCTTTCTATCTTATGCATAATTAACCTCCTTTCTAATCCATTGTGCTCAAAGGTTGGAAACCTATAAAACACGTTACGGGTTACGTGATGTCAAACAAGAAGCAGCAGCAGCAATTCAGGAAGGCAGGAAGCCCTAAAATACTATTACAGCTATAATATTACTAACAGTTACAAAGTAGATTAATTTTATGACCTCGACTAGTCCAGTGAAACCAATGGAGATACATGCAGTACATGCATTTGACCATAGCATGTTAAAGCAGTGAGCTTTAGATACTCTAAAAAGAACAGAAAGCTCTAGATACTGATTAAACAGCAAATGGCACCTTAGTCATTGACAGTAACTGTATTTCAGTATGGAATGCTTTGGGAACTGCTCTAGGGACACTCCAGGCACTGTTTACATTCATCCTTTGGTTTTTTAAAACACAGGATTCACTTACAGTCCATTGAACCATGTTTTGAACTCATTTAATAATGCAAATTCCTCTCTCTTATCCCCTCATAGGTAAATGTGTGCATATCACTGGTGATCATATAAACAGCAGTTCATATAAGTTACTTTTTGGGCCTTGCACTTTAGGAATGACAACTCTGTTTTCACCAACAGAGTAAAAAAGCTGCAGAAATAATAACAAGCTCACACCTCTCCATCTAACACCCATGTGGCTGAGGTGTCTGTGAGAGTTTTTACTCTTGCTGTAGCTCTGCAACTGTGTGTGTGCATCAGTTCTATGCCTTCCCTGCTTTGTGGAGCCAGACATCTGTCAAATGAATATTTGGACTCTTTTTGTGAAGTTAAACTCACTGAAAAGCCTGGTCTTTCTTCATCATCTTCTGCAGACCACTTAAAGGGAGTTACAGGATCCCCACAACAAAGGAACGAGGATCTCAGTGCCAGCAGATAAAAGTGTGATATCTGCAACCACCATCACGCTGTGAAAAATTCACCTGGTGTCTCACAGATGAATCGATCTGTGTCAACAAGAGTTGGTTGTGTTTGGGGTAGGTTCTACCTCTGCTGTGAAGGGGAATCTCTAAGAGACACCTGTGATTATGCAAGGGGGTGGTGGTGGAGTAAAGGACTGCTGAAGGGACATCTTTTTGTAATCCTTGCATTCCTCCATCAGACCTTGAGGGATGCACACCCCTGTGTCCCTCAGCAGCTCTGCAGCTTCTCAGTGGCTCCATCTCTGGGGCTGCTTCTGTATCTCTGTTCCACTGTGAGTTATTATAGAGTACCATAAATAAAATCACTAAGCCAGGGTGTATCAGGCTCTTCCTCTTCTGCCATGACCCCACTCTGAATCTAGGGAGTGTGGTTATCTGGACAGGGCTAGGAAGAAAAAGGCCACACAGGAGGGCAGATCATCAGACAGAAAGTCTCTTTCTTACCCTGTTCATGGAGAAGCAGCCCTTGCCAAATGTATTTTGAAATAAATAGAACAATAATATGGCCATAATAGTTGCCCTAAGTGCAATGACTATAGCCTGGATAGATTTGTAATCTCTTTTAATAAATACATTAAATTATTTGAAATAATGTCCTATTTGCCAACAGCTTATTCCATAAATATATATGGAATATAAAATAGGAGAGATTCCCTGACATAATTAAAATTGTACAGCCAAGTAGGAGACAGGGAATAGCGTTATCTTTTCAGCTGCAAACTATTTTACAGAAATATTTCTCACAGGCAAACCTTCTATTTACCTTTAGGGATGGTATAATTGCATACTGAAAACAGTGCAGCTCTGAGGCAGTGACGGGTGGTGCCTCCATCTTCTATCCCCTGCTACAAGGGGAGCTCAGTCAAATAAACTACACCTCCCCTCTCACCAGTGTCAAGCACTCTCACTCCCCCAGACACCTGCACAGAGAGAACCCCAAAGGTTACGTGAGGATCTCATTCACCTTGTGACAAATACACACCAGGGTAGCCTGGGTGTTCACCCTTCTCCGTGGCAATGGGTCAAGTGACACAAAAAAACCTATTTGGGTATTCAGTGGTGCTCAAGGTCCTCAGCTGGGGGCTTGTTCCTCACATTCATCATCTCCAGAAGTTCCAGTGCTCTCCCAGCAGAGACATCTGGCACCTGAGCAAAGGATGTGAAGGTTGCAGCAGCGGGGTTTTACCCTCTGTGCAGATGGATTATCAGACAGGTTGTTGCATATATTGTTCAAATGGCTTAAATACATTACTTCAAAGGATTAAGTCTGCACTACAAAAACTATCAATAACACAGTAAATTATTGATTAGCACTATTCTTAACTTCTAATGTGTTGTGCTTGGAGCACTAACGATTTATATGTGAGATAACAAAACCAAGAATGCATCAATGGTGTTTTAGTACTTCATACTGGATATTACATCTTCCCTTCTAGAAAAACCAATTAATAGCACAAAAATTTCACTGTTTCAGAAAATTAATTTGGAGAAACTGTCTTTTTACACCACAAGCTATTATGTCTGACAGTAATTTAGCTCTCAAGTATAGGATTGCCACCAAAAAAGTAAATAACTGGAAGCAGCAGAAGTTTCCACTCGTGATTTTAGTCCTTCTGACTCACCCAGCTGCATTTAAATCTATATTTTTTGAAACAGAGTTCAATAGATGAGTTACATGTGGCCAACTCACAGGTAACTCCTGGGTGTGACCTGGAACCAGATAGGCAAAATTTTCTTCAAGCAATGATTCACTTGTGATAAAGAAACACTCCACTTGTCTGTATCCTTCTTTCTGGGCTTTCTGCTTAAAACATCCGCAACAAAGACAAGGTTAAAAATTCTGATTAACTAACTGTGGTGCTGTTACTGTCAGCTTGCCTTCTGTACAAAAAGGTAATTACTTTCCAGGGTGCAGACTAGTGTCTGCACTAAACCCTTGAGTGCCCACTGACACGCAGGGCATCATACTCAGCTTTGAAACTGCTGCCCACGGAGGGTCCTTTAACATGCACAGGAAATGCCCACACAGGGAATTAGCACAAAGCAGCCAACCTGCTGTAAGCTCACACTGTCTCTGCCTGCCGACTTCCCCAGGAAAGCCTCTGCAGAATGAAAACATGAGGTTGGAAGGCGGGTACAATGACACAGGCGAGAGGTGATGGGAACAACAGTATGTGTAAAGTGTAAATGATACGGGGGGAAAGGAGAAGCCAATGCAAATCTTTGCTGAAGAGGTCACTCACTGGGGCTTTTTGTAGTCCCCTCGGGGTGATGGAAAGACTGCAGTTTGTTCCACAGGCAGGTGCTCTCTGAGGAACCCGAGGTGTTTTCAGCTGCTTTTCATGACCATGCAGTGGTTTCAAGGTGATGTGATTCCTTCAGCCTTGTTGACTTCTGAAAACGGAAAACAAACAAGTTAGTGACTTCCTGATATGTCCCCATCCCTGGGGAATTTAAGTGGTCTTGGACTCACCCACCCGCTTTCCTCATCAAAGCACAGATCACCTAACACCAAAATGATAACTTCCACATTTCCTTTTCTCCATCAGGCATCGTGGCAAACAAGCTCTAATTGCATCAGGCAGTAGGTTAAATTCACACAAAGCTTAAATATCCTGTAGTGACACCATTCCAGCCCTATGTACAAACTCTATGTATACAAAAATGCAAAATATTGTTTATCTGTGTATGTGAGCACAGACAGGAGACTCCCACACCCTTATACCTCCTCAGCGCTTACTTACAAAGTTGTATGCATAAAATATGGTGTAGTATATTCTGTCACTACCTTCAGCAGGTTTTGGATCTGATCCATCTCACAAACAAAACTGAGCTGTATTTCACACACACAAATTGTATTTATGTAGATACCAGGTAAGTATATGTCCTGTCTTTGGTGGAGGAGTGGCTGAGTTAATTTATCAAAGCAGAGCTTATTTTTGCTGATAGCAAAAAGAGTTTCTCAGCTATTACCCTGGATTCTTTTTTTTTTTTTTTAAATGTTTGTTTGTGAAGTACACAGTGCATATTTTGGATAACTATAAATACATAATTCGAATCATATAATTATTCAGACCAAACACCACACCATCATTTGCTAGGAGATGCTGCGAAAAACTAGACCAATTACAAAATATGGGACAACTATGCTAATTAGAGTATTTAATAAAACAAAACAATCCAAATGTCTACTGAAAATAATTATTCTATTTGCATGTATTTAAATTAGAGTTAAATTTTTTTGCCTGAAGTTGTGCTGGATGGAAACAGAAATGAAATTATATTTAAACACTCAATTTAAAGAAAATGCTAAATAACCAAAAATCCAAAATAGTTATTCATCAGTCAATCCAAATCTTTTAACATCAGTTCTAAAGCTCACTATCATTTTCTATGACAAATGTTTAGGATGCAGCAAATTCTTGCCATTTGTTAAATCCAAATATAATGGGGGGTGAAGTTGCTCCTATTCCCTTCTCACTCAGGCATCCTTTACACTGTGTTGTGTCTGTTAGGTGGACTTGCTTCTATTATCAGTAATGAGTGATGCTCTTGACCTCTGTCAGGTCTTGTATTTTGCCTTGATTATCAGAGATAGTGCTGTATATTATGGGCCTCATCTAAAAAAAAGCAGTCAAAGCCAATGGAAAGGCTCTCAGTGGTTTCACTGGACTTTGGATCCCTCCCACATCACAGACACATTGAGTTGCATTCTATAGGCTCTGACTTGCGAGGCTGTATGTTACAAGATAAGGTCTGCTTTCTTTGCAGTACCAGATGCACTGCTCTCCACGCCTGTGCATGCAGCAGATAAAAGATCCAACTGTGAAGAGCTGCTTTGTTCAGTATTCAAACCTGAACTTCATCAAACACAGCATTGCAGTGCCAGGGTTGAGTTGGAGATCAGTGCACATATAGGAAGCAGATGGGAAGTTTAAATTTGTGTCTCAGATGCAGCAGAGCACGGTGGGGTCTTGGGATGAAGGCCATTTGCAGCACGTATGGCTTAGCAACAAAATTCTTCCAAGCAGTGTAATTTGTAGGTGCTCTGCCAGTCTAACACCTATTATGATCATAATTAATACAAGAAGTAGAGAATTTGACTGAAGATCTCTTAGTGGCTTCATACCAAAATCAAAGTTTCATGTTTTATTCATCATTCAGCTTGTGGCATGTGGAGCAAAATATGAGCAAATGCAATTCAACCCAAAACAGGCAGCGTATCACTATGCCTGGTGTGTGTTTTCAGACAAGACAGTCACTTGTATTGCTGTTTTTAGGAAGGTGCTTTAACCTCCTGCTGCCTCCCAGTCCCACTCTGTGAGCACTTGGGAGCAGGACCTTCCTCTCCACGTGCTGCCCAGCATGGAGCTATACAAAACAGGGAAGATCAGATCTGCAGACTCTAATCATTGTGGTCCAGAACCTCTGCACCAAAGCAAAAAACTGAAAAAATTCAAGGACAGAAAAGATCATGGTCACAAACACAGAATGCCTGAGTAGGGGCTGAAGCAAATATTGCTGCATTTCCTCAATAAATTAGGCTATTTTGACACAGAAATAGGCTCTAAAATTAAGCAGAGGTACCAGATATTAGAGGAACCATGGTCAGTCTTTGAATTCATACATATAACAGACACTGGAGTATTAAAACAACAGAAGCACTCATATCAGCTTGGGAACTCCAGTATAATTTAGCCTGAAGTTATTCACAAACATTATCAATATTTCTGAGTTTACACTCGCACCTTTGACTGTTGACTTAAAGCATCTAGTCTGGTTCATACTACTGGAAGTGTTTACACTTTGGAATCTATTATGCATAGAAAAATTAGGGATTATCTTTGACCTGGGTCCCACATATTTTTATGCAAAACTAAATAATAGGGTTATTTATTCATTTAATCAATTCCATATATTTGCCATAAGCAGGCTTGATTCTTCTGAGGTCGCAATCAACATCCTCCTTTTAGGAGGACATACGGTTTGACTGTTAACACAGACATCCTACTCAGCATTCAAACAATCCTGAGCTCTCACATCTTTCCTCAGGTTAGGAGCACTACATATTAATATGGGTTAATCATCATATGGAAACATCCAAAGGAAAGTCACTAGTGGGGTAGTACAGGTGTGTTTAACTCTTAAATGTGGAGGGAAGTGTGTATCTGGTAGGAAGGAAAAAGGAAAGCCATAAAATGTTCTGCACTCAAGCATGGCAAAAAGTGTTTGAGGCAATGAATGTATCTGTCTGCAGGACCTCTTGCAGACACATATAGGCTCTCTCTGACCATGATGTGACTGGACAAAAGCTGAATAAAAGCCACCTATCATTTTGTGGCTGCTTGGAGTGCAGAAGTAGAAGGGCGCAGGATGCCACATTGTCTGTCTTTAGAGCCAACAGAGATGACCCTCATACCCTGTGTTATGCCATACAGCACTACAGCTGCCTAAATTTATGTTCAAAATCTTTGCATACCTAAAATTCTGCTTTACCACACACTTACCTCTTCCCAAATTCATCCTAGTACCCCATGAATATATCTGTTTATTTCATAGGATATCCGCTTCAGGAGACATCTTCCATAGCTTTAAAAATTAATGATTGCTAATGATCTGCAGTCCAAGAATTGGAAGCTTAGAGAACTTAATAAATATCTTGGGATAATGAATTAATTCTCTTTTTCACAGTCTGTTTGGCATTGCTGGCAAAAGAGAAATGCAAGGCAAAGATTGTCAAATGTATTTATCCACTTAAATCTATTACTAAATGTAATAAATAAATAAATAGCTAGTATATTATTTCCTTTTAGAAGAATAAGAGTATATTTTGTCAGATATCCCTTCTAGCAACGGGTAGTTGATCAGTAAATCCCAGAAATTAATGCATTTAAAGATTTGAAAATCACACTGAAAAGAATTTGTTTATTCCATTTAGACTAACCGACATATTTTACAGAACTTGTAAGTCATGTTGGTGTCAACATCTTCATGAGGAGCTGTAATTTTATTATTATTGGCAAATGCCTGGATGCCAGTGAGGGAAAAGGCATTATTTCCAAATGTGAGGAGGAAAAGTAACAGTTAATGTAACAGATACCTACCACAAACAAGAGAGATCATCAACATTTAACGACTGGAGTAACCATATCCTCCTTCAGCTGATGGAGATTGTATAGAAGCAGATGGAGTAAAATGCTAACAAACACTATGTACCAAACATAATAGCAGATGTGAAAGCTCATCAGGATTATGCCGTTGTGAGACTAATTGCCAGGGTGCTTGGAAGCTTTAACAAGCAGCTTTCTTTCCCCCACCCCTTCTCTCTTTCAGCTAGTGCTTATATTTTATTTATTTATTTAGGTTTTAACACCTCCTCTTGTGATTTGCAGGCAAGAGGAATCAGTTTCAGTATCAGTACAATGCTTCATACAACACTCCTACAGCTGAACATCTGCTTGACAGAAGGCTGCTGAGAGCTACATGCCAGTTTTGGGACTCTTTCTTATAGTTTGTGTGGCAGAAGTAAAGTATTTCAAGTATTTAAGGGCTCATGGGACACACCAGAGAACAGGGATCTGTGAAGATACATAAGCTGTACAGAATCTCCAACCAAGATGAATGCAGCCTAGTGAGAGTAGCCAAAGGCTCTTACCAAGCAGGAGTGCTGGCCTGGCATCAGGGTGGTTCTGCTGACTGTGTTTGCTGCCCAACAGAAGCAGAAGAACCAGGCAGGTGCTTCTTAAAGACATCAGAAAGGCTTTTGACTTTTGTGCCTGGCAATTAAAGCTTGAGTATAGAGGCAATGAGGATATTAAAACACTGGCAAAGTTTGTCCTGAGAAGTGGTGGATGTCAGGTCCTTGGAAGTGTTCAAGGTCAGGCTGGATGGAGCTCTCAGTAACCTGGTCTAGTTGAAGATCTCCCTGCCCAAACTATTCCATGATTGTCTGATTGTCTGAAAAAAAAAAAAAAAAAGGAACATGTGGAGGAGGAAAATGTTCCTCCAGAAAGAGAGGCTGTAGTTTGGGATGTTTGGTTGAAGTGCACAAGAAAAAGGGAGAAGCTAGGAACAAAAATGGCCTAGAAAGCTAAAATCTTTGGCCATAAGGAGAACTGTGTTGCTGCAGAAGGCTCCCAAGAGCTGGGCAGGCAGCTGGGTTACAGTGTGGTGGGAGGGTGCCCTGTGATCCAGCTTTAAAATAAAAGTCACTCCATTAATTTTACCCTGCATGTATGGTGTCCTCAGCAGGTCACTCAGGGGCTGCATTTCCTCCACACCTTACTGGGTGGCAATGGAGGTTTCACAGTGGAACACAAACTTCTGGCATTTTACATACAGAGGTCCTGGTACTTAATTTTCATCTGAAACAGGAAAAGAAAAATAAAGCTGATACACATTTTTGAGCAATCAGTTGCAGGTAGATACTATTTTCAAGGTGCGGGAGAAACTCCTCTGCGATCTGCAGGAGGGTCATAGGCTATTGAGTAGCAGAATACTTGCACAAAAATTACAGGAGCTGATGGAATAGCACAGGGAGGAAGGGAGAGTGAACTCTGTTCCTTGTCACAGGCTTCTCTGTGTTTACTTAAAAAAAAAAAGCTAGGAGTAGGTGCAAGAATATATATCAGTCAGAAGGTGCTATCCATAATAATGTGCTTTTCAACCAGCTTCAGAAGAGGAAGTGGGAAAGCAGGAGTTGACTCAAGGGGAAAATAGAAATGTTTGAGAAAAATACTCCTAAGCTGGGAGCTGATGCAAATCATAGAATTACACAATGGTTTGGGTTGGAAGGGACCTTAAAGACCATCTAGTCCAGACCCCCCAGTCATGGGCAGGGACACTTTCCACTTCACCAGGTTCTTCAAAGCCGTGAACTCTTCCAGGGATGGGTCATCAACAACTTCTTGAGACAAACTGCACTGGTGTATGCCACCCTCAAAACAAAGAATTTCTTCCTAATATCTTATCTTAACCTTCTGTCACTTTGAAGCCATTCTCCCTGGTCCTATCACTCCATGCTCTTGTCAAAAGTCCCTCTCCAGCTCGCTTGGAGCCCCTTTAGGTACTGGAAGGTGCTACAGGGTCTTCTTGGAGCTTTCTTTTTCTCCAGGCTGAAAAGCTCCAACACTCCCAGCCTGTTTCCATAGCAGAGGTGCTCCAGCCCTCTGGTCAGCTGTGTGATCTCCTCTGGACTCACCTCAAGAGGTCCATGTCACTCATATGCTGGGGGCCCAGAGGAGGGCACAGAACTCCAGGTGGGGGGCTCACAAGAACGAAGTAGATGGATAGTTACAAATGAAAACCATCACTCTATAATAGGGATATCTCAATTTACAGCTTCAAAACTTAAAGTTGCATTTCCTCTCTTCTCTATCTCTGTTAGAAGATTCAGGTTTTCACTCTGGCAAGGCTGGATTGTGCTTATCAGCAGCTCAAGACTTTATGTCTCAGTGAGAGAAGTCAAAGATCTAAATGTAACTTTGTATTTAACTAAGGAGAAAATAAACCAGGACTGTGAAAATAAAACCTGTCCAGTTGGGATCAGATGAGAACGACAGCAATTCTATTGCCAGGTGAGACAGAGGTGCAACCTCTGGAAACAGATGGGGAGGCAGGGAACAAGGCTGGGGCTCTGGAGGCAGTGGGGTAATAGGCTTAGACCCTCCTGGTGTCTTCTGGAGTACTCAGTAATTAGTTCCCTGTGTTTGCTGTGTTGGTGTTCAGTGACATCCAGCAGCTCCAAGCAACGTTAAGGAGCACATACACGATTCCCATGGTGTGGAGGGAGAATTCCCATGTAGCAGAGCAGGGAACAGAGCCCTGTCCTGGTCATGGCTCAGCCCTTGGCTGCAGATCTGTCTCCAGTCAAAAGGTCTTGGTTTTTAAAGTCAGTTGTAATGCATGTCGTTGTGGGCTAACAGGTAACTGCGAGCACAGAGAAAGGACTTCTTATTTTAACTAATACCTATATATCTTTTTCCTTTTTAATGGATTTGTCTCTCATGTGTCTCTCAGTGATATAGAAGCATGTAAGTGCACTTGCAACATTCATTTTCTCTGAAACAAATTTCTCAAGATTTAATTCAGAGTTCATCATCTCTAAAAGCAGGTAAGTTTGTGAAGCTGAACTCTTGGAAATTTGTTCAAAACAGTGTAGTCTCAATCCATTTTCCAGGTTATCAAACTTAGAAACAGACAGTTTTTTTCCTGCAGCTGTTTGTGTAGCCAATGAAATGATTTGTGCATGTCTGTGTCACCAAACAAACGTACTGATGCCTTTTCAGTAACAAATAGTCTGCAAAAATGAAATCTACATTTGCAGTCAGACAAGCATGTGACGCTGATGCATGTTAGAGCATGCTGTAAGAGCCAAACTCTGTCCTGTATAAAACCCAGTAAAAATAAACTGCATCTTTGGGGTTACCTTCCCAAGCTAAACTAAGGAAAATTAATGAATGTAGTTCTATGACCAGGATTTATAGGATATTTACAATAGATTTTTTTTTTTTTAAATACCCAGGAGTCTTCAGGCTGATGTGATATTACGCCTTTGCTGGTCTTAATATTATTGTTTCTGTCTCATTTTAGGTTATTCTCCAGTGTTTATTATTAATTCAAATTCTCACTATTAAAGGGAAGATATTATCCATATGGTTGACGTGCTGCTCAGTATGTTCATAAGTTCTCCAACGTTTTGATTAACACTGACAGAAACCCCTTTGAAAACATATGGCCTTATATACATCCTGTCATTTCTAATAATAGGGTACATTCTTCAGTACACTTTCTTAAGAAGATGAATTCAGTCATATTTTAGAAACATGCTAATACTTTGTTAATTAGTCCTTTGAGGTCAGGGGGAAAGAAAAGACTGAATGAAAATAAACTTTTCCTTGAGCAGACACCATGAGCACTGAAGATAATTTGTGCAGCAGAAAAACGTGATATCTGTGAGTAATGGTCTCTATATACAGCCAGATTTCTTAAACCAATTAGTTTCTGGCATATTCCTGAAGATATTCATGCTCTGTTTGATATGCCAAACCCTTAAAGCTTTAGCATGAAGACTGATTTTGATGCTCATTTCACTGATTAGGTCAGCATTTTATGTCTGGTGTTGGATTCCCATATTTATATCAATTGTTTCCCTTTTCTAACACCTTTGGGATATCATAGGATCTCAACATTCTTTTCCCTTACACAGGCAGGTCTGATACCAAATCTAGTAGAGGTATTTTGGACTTAAATTCACTTTGGCTTGTGCGGTAACATGGCATATTTATATGTTAGAGTTTACCCCCCGAGACTATTTCCACCATGGCTATTCTGCTGGGATTTTCATCCATTCCTTTCACCATGATCATGGAAATTCTAATCTCCATGGTCTGCTTTAACCATATTTTTCCTCACATATATACTTGCACTATCCTCAGACTTCACTGGTTCTGTATTTGTTCAGAGAGAAGCTGCTCAGACACATATTCCTTAATATGACACTTTAGGCTGTGACCATGCCAGAACTAGTCAGCTAACTCTCTTGGAAACCTTGCAGCACAAAAACATAAATATATTTTTAAAATGCCAGATATCAATATTATGCTGTATAGATGTGAATATTTTCATATAGCTCACAAATGTTCAAAATAGATCTACTCAAGTTCTTTCCACCCAAAGTTGTATCATTATTGTTAATGCAGATGAAGGATGATGCTAACATTGCAGAACTAGTAATATGATTTCAGCTGCTCTACTTTTATTTCTTACTTTTCCCTTTTCCTCCTTGAGTAAAACCCAGAGACATACAATTGGAATCTCAAGAAAAAATTCAAAGAGGACTATAGTTCTTCTGCGG
>JAWWEE010000159.1:29016675-29213982 GCA_035221455.1 Xenops minutus
CCGCCCCCCCCCCCCCCCCCCCCCCCCCCCCCCCCCCCCTCCTCTTTTCTTCTCTGTCTCATCCCCCTCTGTTTGCTTCTGCTCTTTTTCCTTTGGGAAAAGTCCCAGTCTGGGCTACATCAGTGAAGCATTTCTGGGCAAAGAGCCATCAGTCCTTATGAAACTCCATCTCTATTATTACAGATAGATTTCTGTGAGCCCATCAAATCTCTCCTTCTCTAGATTCCTCTCACAGAAAATATCTAGCAAAATGCATGTGCTTTGTAGGGAGGCAGGTAGAAATAGCCAGGTGTGCCTGAAGATCTGTGGAAGCTGCAGGATGAGGTTATAAACCCTCCTGCTCCTTAAGGACAGGGAAGCTTTTCAACTCCCAACTAAATCTTACCCATACCAGAGAGCAGCTCTTCCACATCTTGTCTGTATAAACCTACTGTGTTCTTTGTCTACTCTAACATGCCTGTGACCTGGGTTTACATAAATAATGGTACCCAACCAAACACCTTCCATGAAATGGAATATCATCTTGCACGTGTAATATCATTTTTAGGACCTAATGAGAAAAAGAATGAAACACCTCTAATGGAAGTTAGCAAGGTCATTCAGAGCTCATCTACAAGAAAAGGAAGGTAAGATCATAAGAAGAGTAGTGCAAGAATGAGAATAGGTTGGAAACCTCCAACATTGATGGAAAATCAAAATAGTTATAAAAACCTCAGCAATCAAAATCATATTCATGGGGGTTTTTTTGGCAAGGCTTCTGTACACTTTCTGATGAAAAACTTTTCCCCATCGTAGAGAGATTCAAGAGCAGCACAAGTTTTGTTCAAGCTCTGTCATTCAGATAAAATATGCTCTGTTACGCTTTGTTTAGCACAGCTATTTTGTACCTCCCTTTTTGGAGTCTCCCCTCCTCCCCACCTGGTTTTTTCAGACATAGAGAGACAGGAATTGCCTTCAGACCACTAACATGCAGCTGCCTTGCAGATAACTACTTACTCCTATTAAAACTGTGCCTGTGCTATGCTGTTTATCTCATGATACTCCTTAAATTACAATACTGTCATTTCACTTTTTTTTCCCTTTGGTTCTACATTATTTAAACTGCTGCACATGATACTGAAAACTTGAAGACTGTTATCAGTTTAGGAAAAGGGTATTAAATGGAAAAGATTAAGATTTTGGCTTGAATCCAGTAAGCACTTAAATGCATGAATAACTTTACTCCCATGAGTAGTGTCTTTGACGCCAATGGGACCAGCCATGCATGGAGGAGCACATGTCTGTAGAGATACTGGGGAGAGCAGGCTCTGCTGCAAGAGCTTCAGGATCAAAACTTGGGCCTGCATTGAGCTACACATGTGTTTGTGTTCATAAGGCATTAATGTTCTGTACAAGTTGTCTACACCTTTTCCAAATGTCAGAGCTTTATCGATATGTTATTATTTCCCCACCACCACCACCACCGCAAAGGAGTTTGTTGTTTTGTTTTGGGAGGGTTTTTGTTTGTTTGTTCGTTTGTTTTACCAGAAATAAAAGAGCCAGCTTTCAGTCTTCCAGCGAAAATAAAACAATTCAGTGTTTCAGCACCACAGAATATGTTTTTTATTATGACCCATACTGCTTGAAAATGCCTAAGCAGGTTTTCTTCAGATTGTCAGAAAAGAGGGAACAGGCATAAAAAGCCAGTAGTGGACCATGGCAATTTTTATTCCCCTCCAGAAAAGTCACAGGTGTTTTTACCTCTGCATCTCTCCTGTCCCAGTGTTATCTATTGTTCTCCACCATTTCCATCTTATGTAAGAGATCTCACAAAGTTAATTTATATTCAGACATTTTATTTCAAGGTTTATGCTGGTCACCAGCACCACTGAAAGAGAGACAGCAATCAGGTTCTATGAAAGACACTGAAGTTAACCTTTATTTGTCTCAAATAAACAGCAGCTTGTAATATTTTAAAACATCATTTAATGAAAAGGTGTATTCCTAATTCAGGAGCATCAAAAAGTTAATTTTGGCAATTTTAACCAAACAAATCATTGCAGTACTACAGAATTTAAATACTTAATTTCAGTTTGTTGTGAAAAATTACTGATACGAGATATCCCCTAATGTTCTGTACAAACAGGGGTTTGGCAGCCCCTTACATGTCATTCTCAACTGCCCAGAAGATGCTGCAGGGATAAAACCACACAGTAACATAAGAGATGTAGCCCTAGCAAAGAAATTACCTTATAAAGGAAAAGGGCATTGTGAGATACCTGAATTAAAATTTTTGAAGCCAGGCCTAATTCAGCACAGCACGCTGGAGGCAGAACATCTGCACCTTCTGCAAATAAGGCACCACCCACAGCCCACATCACCAGGGCCTTTGCAAAATTAAACAGAACTATGAACGGCTAAAGGCAGCAGATTGACCTTATCTTACTGTGTCCCTCTCATGATGCAGCAACAGTGCAGGGTTGTCTTTAGTTTGTTTGTTTTAAATACCTTTTTAGTTCCTACATTGAAATTTACTACTTGTTCACACACACTCAGAGAGCACAGACCACTAAATAGAGTTTCCTCTGACAATATGTATTTCTGAAATGAAGTAGCCTTATATCCAGCTAGCTAATTCAGGACCAAAATAAAATCAATGTGCCTACAAAGCTTACTTCTTAGGGTGTTGAAGCCCCCTGCTATGGATTGTAGTGCCTAATTTGCCAGATATTTGTTTCCTAGCTATTATTGCCTGTTGAATAGTTTAAATCCATTGTAATCCAATATTCAGGCCAAGTCTAAAATAAACCCTTTATTTTTTTTCTTTTAATCATTTTCTTAAAAGATATTTTTGTCTTCAATCTTCCATTTCAATCTTGGCCTTTTACAAAGCCATCTTAAACTTTAAAAGCAGCCTTAATTACTAGACATTTTGTCTCCTACTTGGCAACATAATACAAGATGAGGAAAGTAGATGCAGAGTCTCATAAAACTGTAGTCCCATCCAAAAGAGGCAATAGGATGCTACATTCAGTTAAAAGTAGTAAAACACTTATATGAAGGCCCTGGAACAGATTATTGTAGCCCATTTTTCAGGTGTAAAAGCACCAGCTCGAATTTTCTAAAGCTGCCTAAAGGCAGAAGCATACTGAGTAATTTTAAAACAGTAGTCAATAGACTTGGTGCTTTATTTTGAAAACAGGATTTTGAAGGATTTAGGGTTTATGTAAATACTTGTGTGGTGAGAACTGCACACTTCCATCTGCATCTTTAGAGCAACTAGCTAACTAGCTACCTTTTGAAAAAATAAAAGGTGGCCTTCTCATTAGCTCATATGAGGAAAGTAAAGGAATTTAATACAATGTAATTCTCTCGTTAGAGAATATCACTATTCCCACAATCTGAGTCCTCTGCACAGCTTTAATAAGGTTAGAGGAACTGGAATTTAATGAGTTATAGCCCCTGTTCTATTTATAGAAAGATTATTTGTTTTCAAGAGCAAGGAAAAAAAAAGATTAATGATTTCAAGAAAAAAAACCCCTCATTTCTTTTTTAACATCTCTAAATAGTGGCAAAGATTGTAAGCAAGAGAGGACTGATGGCAACA
Source organism: Xenops minutus (assembly GCA_035221455.1). Lineage (NCBI taxonomy): Eukaryota > Metazoa > Chordata > Aves > Passeriformes > Furnariidae > Xenops > Xenops minutus. The sequence goes on from JAWWEE010000159.1 coordinate 29,020,262, forward strand.
AATACACCAACAGTCATATCTTCCTGCCCTCCAAAAGTGAGCTAAAAATGGGATGGGGACTAAGATTTGCTGTGTCACAGGTTCCTGTTCCCATGTCTTGTTCTAAGAAGAAGATAGAGACAGGCAACTGTAATAGGATTCCCTCCTTAACAACACCTATTTAGCTACCCAATCTTGCTGTGTCTTAAAGGAGTTACTGACTTAAAAGAGTGATTAACCTTTTTGCTCTGTTTAACGATTTTAAAGCATTGTTTTTGCTCAGCTGATGGGGTGACAGACATTGTATCGTGAGGCCTGAGGAAAAGCCTTAGTGATTGTTTTTGGGAAAATGTGTAAGAAATTGTAAAACATTGGCTTATTCCTTTCTCTGAGTTCAGTTGGCTTTAGGGATTTGGGAGTGGATTTAAACAAGGCTTTTAAAATAACTGTTCTCATTTTTAAAGCACTAAGGTGTGAGGTCTGGTGGTGGCCATGAGGAAATTGTGACTATCTCTGCAATACCCTGCTATGCATCCCAGTTTCAAATGCACTTGTTTTTTTCAGGTCAAGAGGTGGTTAGGGAAAACAAGAGAGAGAATTAACTTTATTTATACAGCCAATGTTGTCAATACTGGCTGTGCATTGGGTACTAGGCAAATACATCTATCTCATTTTTTTAATTTACAGTCATGGTGTGCCACCACATTGTCCCACTTCTAATATTGTTTTGCTACACAATGTCTACCTTGGTGGTGAGGGTTTCCTTCACACCTCTGCAAACTTTTTTATATCCAGACAACACATAAGATACATGCACTGTGTGTGATCTGCACATGCCTATCACAGCACTGATGCACAAATGGCACTGAAATTCCATAATTCCCAAGGGTCTCAAGGGGCATGGCAGAGAGAGATGGGGAGAACTCCAGGGAAGGCAGCAGGAGGAGTTGCTGTGTAGCCTATAGGGGACCATGGTGCTCTCTAAAGAAATTCATTGTGGAGATTGCACATCATTTTGTTCTTTAAAGCACTGTCCACGGATTTTCCTGTATTATTTGTGACACTGCCCATGTACCCAGGGAGGAGGAAGGGAGAAGGCTGGAGTAGCATTGACACACTCCACTTTAAGCACCAAATTTACTTTCTGCTTGGTAGTCATGCTGCTTTATCTAATCACCAAAGAGAGATTTGCTGCTCCAAAGGGCAACTCGCAGCAGCTGTATTAGGTCCTGGAGCTGAATTGCCCCCTGAGTGACAGCTGTCAAGTGATTTGTCACCAACACCAGTGAGCCCATAACGTCCCCAAATACCTCTCATTGAACAGAAAGTCTTCTGGCAGAACAGCTTTAATGATGGAAAAAAAAGATTTGATTTGGCTTCTGTATTAAGTCCATGATAGTGTTAATCCCATAAAAATACAAAACATCCAGAATTTCTCTCTAATAATTGTAAACACTGCTTCCTTTGTCAACTTTTTGATTTATTGGAACTTATTATAGAGCTAGACTTTATTGTATTTGCTTATGATACCACAGTAATCTTTTCCCAGGCTTTCACTTTATTTTGTTACATTTATCTAGCAAGCCAGATTCACACTCCCACAGTAACCATATGGAGAAAAGCCACAAAAGCTGTTAAGTACATTTAATTACTGTTTTGATGAGCTCATATTTTAATTATGTTTATTGATTCTGTGTGTGTTGAAATAGTTTTAGCATTTCAAGAAAAAAATGGAATCAATATACTGTAATTACTGGGCATTTTATAATTTTTCTGTGTAATTAAAACTTTCATATAATATTTTTAACACTTTTCACTAATCCTTTAGCTGTTATTGGCTGCATTTTCTCTGTGTTTAGTGAGCTTTAATTTTCATTCTTCCACAATGTGTAGCTAAGTTCAGGACTAAGCATCATTTCCATCAAATACTTTCCTTCCCCTTAGACCTTCTTAGGAAATAAAAAATAACATGCATAAGGTATTTATTAACACAACACCAGTTGTGACACATGGATACATCTTCCACTTGGAGCTGTCATAATGGTACTGGCTATCACTGTGTAACAGCTTGATGAGCAAGATAACTAAGAAAGAGGTTCTTCCCCATGTGAGGGTCACTGTCCTGTCTCATGACAGCTGGAATTTTATCTAAAATGGAAAAACAACTATTTGACTTAACAAAAAAAATCCATATATCTCTATTCAACTAAAAAAATCATTTAAGGCTGTTGTCAGATTTTTAAATTAAATTTTCCCTTGGATAGATCTAAACTTCTGGATTTCTTAAAATGGTAAACAAGATGTAAATATATGTGGCCCTGATCCTCTAGTGGTATAACTGGCAAAAGTTCTTTTCTTTGCATGGAGAGTAATTTTTGTTCCACGGGGAAAGGAAGTTACTTTGTGCACAAAGTTTGGCTGAAAGCAGGTACAGCCACACATCTGGGTGGAAATCAGCAGTGACACCATAGGCATTTTTAACAGGGGGACCTGAACAGAGGTGGCTTTCACCAGACACCAGTGACACGGTGCTTGAGTTTTGAAATTCCAGGATTTCTCACGTGATGAAAATTCCATCCTCAAGGGAGCTCTGATGTTTGTAGACATGAGATGGTGAGCTTCAGACCTTTCTCTTGTAACTTGTCCCTGGGTTTTAATTTCCACAGTATTAAAAGCAAGAAGTAGTGTCATGCCATTCAGCCATCAAGCTCAAGTTTCATTTATTTGCACCCTTGCATGCCACACATAGCAAATAAAGAAGAAAAAAAAAAAAGAAAGAAAAAAGTCAGCTGTTTGTATTTTAAGGCTCTGATTGTAAAAGGATAATTTTCAACCTTTCAGGGTACTTTCGAATCTCTGACAAAATGCTAGAAGGTTACTCTGTGCTCCTCACAGTCAAACTGGATTCGTTACATGAAGAGCTATTCTTCAATTATTGTACCCGTGCCTCTCTATTTCTATCTTAAATTACCAAAGAGAAAGAAATATCTTTTCTGTGGAACTCATCTTAACTTGACCCCAAGCACATAACATTAGCAGGGCTGGAAACTAGGTGCTGGCTGGGGAAAGAGAAAGGACTTCATCTATTTTAGTACTGTATATTACCTGAAGGTCAGGAGATTACTGTGAGAAGGGGCAGAATGTATGACTGGTAACAAAAAGAGGTACCAAGAGCTGAAAGAGAATATTTATGGGAAAAAAACACGTGATAGCAACAAATAGAGCTACCTGAAAGAAAAGTAGAAAGGATAGATAGGAGGAATACAGAAACAACACATAACTGTCCATTTGGAACGAGATAGGCCACAGTTAGAAAAGGTTCATGTGTCTTCTTGACCCCCAGAGAAAAGTCAGTGAAAGAGGTGGGAACAGGGAAATAGGGTGGAGGCACAGAAAGGTGGAAACCTCATTCGCTCTTCCTGGGAGCACTTAGCAGGAGGGTGACCCTTGGTTCTGGCCAGCTGCCCCTGTACAGAGCAGGACAGCCCCACAGGCATGTCCAGGAGCCAGAGCTGAAGTTGCTCCAGAGCCTCATCTGTCTGTTACAAAACAGATTCACCGAGTTTTCAAACCAGGCTGGAGAGCCCTGGGACAGCAGGAGGGCTGGGTATGGGTATGGAAGTCACTGACTGGGGCTGGTGCTGATGGTATCTGATATTTCAGTATTCACCCAAAGTCAATGGGAACAATTTCCTTTGATATCACCGATGTTTTCATCAACCCTTGATTCACCCTTTAGACAGACTCATTTCTGTGTGTATTTATAGACACTCTCTTTCATACTCTCTGCAGCATAATTCAAATATATTTCTTTTCTTTTTTCTAGGTTTTGTCTGCCATCATTTAATAACGGACTTTTCTCTTGACATAAAACATATGCTGCATATTTAAATATGAAAAACCTGATCAAATAGATATACCTGGGAAAATGAAATGGGGGAGGAGTTAAGCAATCCTAGTTATTTCCTAGCACCATGCAGAACTCTCTATTTCAGGATAAATGGCCAAAATCTCTGCAAATACACCACTATTAGACTCAGATCATTCTCTGAAATTAGGGGAAAGTATTTATGGTTTCTGCCACAGAAAAGATAGAAGAGCTGTTTGGTATCTCTCTGTTGACTTCTGTAGGAGTGGAGGGGACATGCAGGAGGATTTGTCAGGGTAGCGTGTCTGATTCATTTAAGCACACATTACTCACTGAAATAAAAGTTTTCAAATAATTGAGGTCGTAGTGGTGGAGTGATTTATTACATAAGAGATGTCAGCTACATCATTTAAGATCATTGTCATCCATACCTTTGAATTCCTTGGCTTTACTAGATGTAACAACATTAATGCTGTTTCAGGATAATTTCTTGGGGTTTTATTATAAAGGATTATAAAAATACACTGCTTCAGAAAGGCTCCTGTGCTTTCCTGGGCATTTACATGCAACTAGTTTTCAGACAGCTTGTTATTCACCCATTAGGCTGGTAAAATTCCTCCAAAGAGGTTTCCATCTAAGGGATAAATTTATAAACTTCTTTGCAACTCTATATAATTTACCTGAGAAGCCAAAACGGCTCCTGCAGAAATGGTACAATCCCAGACAACCACGGATACAATTTTCAAGAGAGCAGCTCCATATCAGAAAATCTTTTGAATGTTGGTAAATGTGTAAATGCAGCACATATGTTTCTCAGTGTAGTAACTCAGCTGTTTCATTTCTCTCTTTTGCTCAATATTCAGCCCCCTGAGAGTTCCGACCCTGGCTCCACTTTGGCAGTTTCACACACATAAAAGTCTTGTTCATGCAAGTTTCGTGAGACACCAGACAAAAATAAGATTTTTTTCCTTTTTTCTTTTTTTTTTTTTTTTTTTTGCATTACAACTCTAAATCAGAAACCCACAATTGCTTATGAGAAACATAATCAGGCCCAGCAGCACCCAGGAGGTAAATTCAGGACCTCTCTTTCCTTAACATATCTCCCCCTCTAAGATCCAAGGACAATTAGGACTAATAAGTTTAATAATTTTATCACATCTAACAGTTTTTTCATGGAAGCACTGAAGCTAAAGAGTTCAGGAGAATTTTGATACTTTAGCAATACCTTTTAAGACCACTGAATATTTCCACACTGTTCCATTGTAAGCATTAAACATTTAAGTTTTAAGATATTTTTCAAGCACTGCTCAGACCAGCCTTAATTTCTTGTTCACTGTATTTTATTCATTGGTTATTAGCAGAGTAATTAAGATTTACTAATTAGCACATTTAAAATTAGTACTGCTGCAGATTATTTTTTCTTGCCTGTGAGCAGATTCCCAAAATTTTACTTTGTATAAGATTAAGAGTCAAAGGAAATCACATCTCTTCTTTGAATAAGAAGTTGAGAGCTCAAACCGAATGACAACCTGATTCTTTATGTGTTGCTTGCTGGTGAGTCCTTGCCAGCTGAGGATCATTACTGGGCAGAATCTGTTTCCTTCACTTGGCTTATCCATGGAAAGTAATTGTGGCAGGTTAAAAACCAAAGGAAAACGAAAAACAAAACCCCCAAAAAAATTAAAAGGAGGAAAAGGAAAAAACAGCAAAAAGGAGGGAAAAAGCAAGCAAACCAACCACAATTATCAAAAATTTTAGCAAGAATCTGTCAGGGAGATTTCTCTGAATGAACCTGTAAATTTCAAAGGATGAGAAGGAATGATAGAAAAGTCACCAAAGTCTTCTTGACATCAACTGCTGCCCCAAACAGGTTCTCTCTCACGTAGACATTGATGTCACTAAATTTCACAAGGAGTTTCACAGCTGTGGTAAATGAAAATTTTCTAGAAAAAGAAAAGAAGATTACAAATGGTGTAAAAATTGTTATTACATCAGACTCTGTCTCAACAACAGTGAGACATCCCCATATCCTAGTCACTGCATGTTTCATGAACGTATCAGTACAGGAAGGCTCAGCTCTGTACCGTGCAAAGTCACACACATGGATCCCTTCTCCCCTTTCAGCATTATGAAAAGAGGTCGAGAGTGAGGGATGCACCATGTCCTCAGTGGATCTGCCTTTATAAACTGCTTCCTTCAGTATACTGAGAATTTTATTTCAGGGGTAAAAAAAAAAAAAGCAACCCACAAGAAACCAACATGAAAAATACAGGGCCCGATTCCTGTCACATCAAATTTCACTGCCAATATAGGAGCACAAGAAAAGTGTAAGAGCAGCAAAAGTGCTGGATTTCATTCAGTGGGAGATTTATCTGTGTCGGTACGTGCAATGCATTGAAAAATTCATGTGCCAAAGACCACCTTCAAAAGGACAGCATAAAAGTGGAGGAAAATCCAAACTAAAACCAGCTCCTAGGGAAAGAAGTGCCTGAATGCTTTTGCCATCCCTCAGTTAATAGGCTGTCAGCTGCCACAAATAACAATTCCTCTTACCTGGGGGTCACTTTCCTGCGTCCCTCTCCTTCCCCCTTTTCCCCAGCCACTCCAAGCAGGTCACTGGGGAAGGGGAAATCAGAGTGTTCCCCATCATAGGGAGAAATCAGAGAGGGTACAAAGTTTCACTTAGCTTTAGATTAGTCTAAATTAAATAGAGTGGCCTGGGGAGGGGTCTCAGCCTGCGGGGCAACCTGATAGTGAAGCTAGAATCACAGTCTATCTATGTTCTAAATTGATGGCAATGAAAATAATACTCCCCAGACACAAAAGTACACTTGTTTTCAGATTAATGCATCCTGAATGTGAGCTTTTCATCTCCTTTCTGAATGAGTTAACGTGTGCTTGTTCGCTTTGGACAGAAACTGAACTGCAGATTCATTATTTGGAAACTTATTTGTGCTGAAGTCCGTAAGACCAGTGGCTTGGGAAGATGAAAACAGCTTTCCACAGGCTCTCATTTGGGGAAAATCTGGTTGCCCAGGGCTGCCAAATGCATTCCCAATGAACTCCTCCATTTGCATGTTGTATTTGGGCTGAAATTGAGACAGTGAGTACCTAAATGCTTCCAGGCCTGATCCAAGGATCTCCAATAACCCTTCATGAGAGTAAATGATACAAATGAAAAACAATTCATACCACTCACTGAGAAGCCCAAGAATGCTGTCATCTTGCACTAGCACTGCATGTTCCCTCTTCTCAGAGAAGAGCCTTTCTGTCTGCCATGGCTTCCAGATCCCATGCTCATATCAATTAATTCCTGGAGTGCATTGCCAATTAATATGTGTAATGGATGATAATTTCACAAATGCTCTAGCTTCATTTTGTGTTTTCTAAACTGCCATTAGTACAGAATTAAGCTATTCTTTGATTAATAAAGCAGCACTTTTTTTTTGTGCTTTTGGATATTGCCTTTACAATAGTACAATTCTGCATTTTTCTCACTTATCTGTAGGTAGAAGATGTAAGATAGAAGAAAGTTGTAAAATACATCTGTCAAGATAAGCCTGAAACTACTGTTCCTTCAGTAACTGGAGAAAAATTACTCTAATTTAGACATAGATGTTTTGCTACACTTATCTTCAGTTCAACTTGCAATGGAACAGAATAATGAAAAAAAAATAAATTAAAAAGTTGGATTGAAAAGACAAAACAGCATCAACAGTTCATTCCAAAAGATATATTTTCATACTGTCGAAACATTTTCAGACATTCTGGCAACACCTGACTTTGTAAAGTATGCCAGTTCTGACAAATGGTTTGTTTTGATAGAGCACATCTTGTACACGGTCTCTTCAACGTTCTTCCAGTCTGATGTCATTTTGCATTTCTCTTTAACAACAGACTTCCAGTTAATGGGACTTAATTGCAATATGTTTTTTCACTGCTGTTAAAATGCTGCACAAACAACTGTGTTAGTCTCAGCTGATAGAAACTCCCCAAGCACTTCCAGTATCAACACTGTTAAATCAGACATACCATCCTTGGCCTTGTTCATTCACATACCTTGATCAAATGGCCTTCTTTTTCCAAGCATTAGGTCGTTATCTCCCTGCTGTCTGTGCCTGGGACTGTAACTTCATCCTGGAGAACACTAACTCCATACACTGAGAGCAAAAGCAAAGCCCCACGGCTGTTTGTTCAGAGCCCTTGACAAATGGCAGCTGATTCATTGATCCCAACCCACCTGAAATCCTCTGTATGCTTCATCTTGTCACTGCGAGTGCCATTCCTGGGCATGCAAGATTGCTGTGCACTCATACACATCTGCATGCCAATTCCACAACCAGCTCTGTTTTGAAAAACCCTGAAGAGGAAAGCCCAGTGTTACAAAAAACTGACTTTGGAAACTCACAAAGTCCCTCTGACACTTGGAAGAAAGATGTCGAGTGATCAGTTTTTTCCTATGATGCCTGCAGTGATGATATTCATGGGATAAATTGAAGATAAATTGAAGAACTGAGAAAAACCTCTGTCTCAGCTCTGGAATTCTCCCTCATACAGTGGCATTGCTGTTCACTCCAGGAAAAACAGTATCTGGGTTTGCATCTACGCAATAAGAACATTGTGCTGCAGGACAAGGATATAAAGACACAATTCACATTCCTTTACTGGTAACTCACAGAATATCATATGTTAAGATCACACTCTTCATAAATATATGAGCTGGGAATATTTAAGGGGGTTTCTGTAAGCTATTAATCTATTGTGGTTTATTTAGTGATTGCTCTGCACTGTAGGGCACATTTCACAGTTGTCTTGACTACAGAAAAATCATGAAAAATAAACAGAGATATTTTTATGCATTCATAAACAGAACAGATCTAAATTTATCTTAATAAGAGCTGGTTATTCAAGTAATAAAACACTTAGAATGAAATACTTATAACAATCATGTAAAACGTTAGACTTCAAGGTTGGCACAACTCTGACAGCTCATTTTTGACTTTTTCCATGGAGGTAAACTCACTCTGTTCCTCACCTTCATCACTGAAACCCTCTAACCAGAGCACATCATCACATCCAAACCAAGCCTTTTATGTTAAAGGCAAAATATGTAATACAAAATAAGTTAAAAATGGTGAGAAAAAAACTCCAATCAAACAACATTTCCAGTGGTATTTAAGCTTTGATTTTGGGAAGATGCACACAGGTATCTCCTCCTCTTTGTGGGATTTTTGTCTGCATTCCAGCATGTGTGATGGTGAAGCACTGTGAACTCAATGATCTTATCCAGTCAATTCTTTTAGACTTCATTTTTAGCAAAGCTTAAAATTAAAATTAGTCTCAACAATAAAAATGATCAGATATTTGAATTCACTGGAGCTTTTGGACACTGGTTAAATTTTAAAATCTAAGCTGGTTAAATATGAATTATCATTTTGCTTATGAATTACTTTTTAAAAATATTACAATATAGAACTGTAGAACTACACAGCCATCCACTAAAGTGAGAATATAAATTCCCCAATCTAATAGTTATTTGACTGAGCTAATATTGAAACACTTAATAGCATTTAAACAAAAAAATGTTCAAATTTCTTTTAAAAGTAGTACTCTGATCATGAGATTTAAATTATCATATTCATTAGAGAAATCCTGTGCTGGGAGCAAAACTCTAACATTGTATTGAACCAAATTGACACATAGAAATATATTTGCCTTCAAAAGAAGATAGACACTAATGTGGGATATATTGGCAGATGGAAATATTCTTTGTCTGGGCTACTGTATTTTTTTTCCTGGAGCAAGTTATCATTTAACTTTCCCTATTTTATTTTAATTGAAAAGACGATAATTTGAAAGAATAAAATAACAGTACTTGCACCCCACGCAGAAAAGGCACGTGCCTTCATTTTCATTCTAAATATAAATGAAAACATGAGTATTTACTTTTAAGCCCGCAGACCAAAGCATCTAATTGATCCTACCTGGGAGACAGGGGCCGAATAAAGGGCCATTATGTTTTGATGAGATATGCAATTGCCTTGAACTTGCCAGGAGTTCAGGTGTGGGTATATCTGTACCCCGAGCACTTGCAGGAATGTCGCTCCCTGCACTCCTGCTCATGCATCTGCCTCGTGTAGCCCTTGTAGGGACCAGCTCTATTTCACCAGAATAACTTCGCTATTCATGAACAATAAGGTTCAAATTGTACTTTTCTTTAACACAACATTAACTCTCAAAGAGCTGGAAACTCAGTATTCTGTTCCCTAAGCTTAGATTCCAAATCAGTCACTGAGAACATTATATGAGCAGTAATCCCATTAAATATATCATCTTGCAAATATCTAAATCCAGTTAATTAACTTGTATTGCAAAAGAACTCCAAGATATAGTTTTCAGTGAGCAAACTTACATTCTAGGTTTCTAATTATATCAGAAATAAGTTTCATATCTCCTTTTCACTTAAAAAAATAGAGTGAAATCACCTAAAAATCTATAAGCATTGGCAAAATAGGTGTTATACAGAAATAAAAAAAAAAAATGAGTGCTTTTTTTGTTAAACTCCATTCTTCAGGAGAGATTATATACAATAGAGGCCCCATAAAGTGGATAAAGAGGAACATTGACTAAGAAATTTGAAAACATTTTCCACTTACTAACTAAACAGGAACAAATGACTGGACAGGTAATAACTGAGGTAATTTTGTAGTTCAGGATGAATGCAGTATTACAACTCCTGTACTTGGAAATCAGTTTACTGAGGGCTAGCACTGGGGAGATCACAACACAAATATCAGAAAAAATTTTCTTTGTATCCCAAAGTGGTTAAAAAATGTAAAAAAAGAGATTTTTTCAGGAGATATGGACTAAGCTGTTTTATTTATGCCTCAAGTTAAGGGTGAGGCACTGTTCCACAGAGAATGTATTTAAATTAAACTGCAAATTTATGTCATCATGTGATTTCACTTTACAAACAAGTAGTAAAACAAAGCCAACAAAAGGCCAGCTCAGGCTATCTCAGGGTGTTGTTCATCAGGTTCTTTACTTAAAGTACTCACCTACAATGTCCCCTCCTTTCCCAAGGGTGACATTGCCTCACAGAGCCACCAGGACAGCTGTTTTATTCCAGAGCAGGATCAACATCAATCATCAGAAAGCAGTGAGAAGGGAGCAGAAGGGGCCAAGCAAACCTTGCTGTGTTACAGAGCAGGATCCTGCATGGGCATCAGGTAGGGATACATGAATGCTGTATTTTCAGGGCTGCCCACAACCATTTACTTTGCTTCCAGAAAGAACACTAGTTGGTAAGTTAAAAGACTTTCAAGTACTTTAAAATAATTTAACACCACTCCACGTTTAAAAAGAAAAACTGATCCTAAAAGGTCTTCTTAAAGACTATATTGGCTTACACTATACAAATAAATGATGTGTCATGAGCATCTCACCTTGTGGTCCTTTACAAAGGCTCAGCTTAAAATGTGTATCTCCCCAAGGTTTCAGTGCAAGAGAGGACAGAGGTTAAGTTAGACCCAGTCAAAGGCTGGGTTAGACCCAGCTAACATCTCATTCAGAAAGTACTCCATATGCCAACCAGCCATTCCCCTCTTCGCCCCTACCCCAAAGGCTGCACAGTGTAGGGTTATATTTGACAACGTCTCTCACAGCTATGTTTTGTTGCACCTGGTATTTTTGATTCCAAATGCAAACTCCCAGAAGTTTCAGACATAAAGGACTGGGCCCTTTGTTTTCAAATTATGGATAATGGCAAAGATTTTTAAAAAAAGAAATAATAATGGAGGGAAGGGATAAATCCTGCTGTCTTTTTAAAAGATTGACCACAACAGACAATATATTTGCCTATTAAAGTAGAAGAGAGAATATTTTAGAAACAAATCAGCCACAGTATGTGGTTTGGTGTTTTATTAATTGAATTCTGCCCATATTAACAAGTGTAACTACTTCTTTCCTTCAAATTATGCCAATTATGATTTCTCTTATGAAAATAATGATTCATGTTTTAGATTGAGCTGTGTGAACATGAAACAAAAGCAGCATGGAGTAAAACTGAAAAGAATTTTGAATTATTTCCCTCCAGTTTATCAGTACTTCAGGTCACAGTCCACTCACCAATTATCCAAATGGTACTCAATCTCAAAAGAGCTAATAACTACTTAGTCATCAAAGAAAAGCTTCTGGCATTCACAAAACCTCCATAGCCACATTCTCACTTTCAACTACCATGAGCTGTATCATGGTATTTCAGCGTCCCTGGCCGAGCATCACTAAAAAGTCACTCCCTCAAAATACAGAGATACATGAATAGTGTTTTTACTCCCAACTTCCACTGAAAGATTGTCATTTCATCCCAACAGTCAGGCCGTCTGCCTCAGGCATAATTCAGAGTTCAAAGTCTCCTTCTCTCTCTTTTCTTTGATGACAGGCTCCTAATTTTGGATCTCCAATGCACACCTCTGTTATGTGCCCAAAGCAGACCCTGAATGGGGACACCCCCATAGAGCTAAGTCATCCTGGTGGCAGAGCACCTACTTAATGCTCTTATTAATCTGTACACGTGGAACCCAGAACATTCAAGTCCCCTGCCACTGAAACAGTGAAGATGACAGGGTTTTTTTTGCATACTGCCAGGACAGGCTATGGTCCCACCATCTGCTCCTGAAGAACAAAACCTGAACTAAACTCCATCCAGAACAGTAAGAAATCCAGCCTGCACAGGACAGAGCAAGGCAATGGTGGTCCCCTCCAGGTTAGTTTTAGACAAGGGGGGCTGAGTCATCTGGGACCTGTGATCCAATGTCTAGCACTGGGTAAGCACTATGTAGGTTTCCTATAACAACATCTAATAAAACATAGTTTTTTACACCTTGGGCTGTAGCTGCAAGAATGTTTGTGATTTTGCTTCCATTTTGGATACAGGAGTTGGATGTCTAGTCCTCCAGCATAAAGTCTGGAGCTTACGTTATAGCATCATCTGCAGCTTGCAAGTAATAAAAGAAAAAAAGCCAAGTATTTTTCACATCATAGATTAAACAGCTGCTTCACGAGTTGAAAGTGACCTTGAACAGCACTGTTTTCTGCAGTCCAGTGCATTATCTGCTCTTGGTTCCTTTTCAATGGTTTGGACAACAATTTAGTACCAGAAACTTCATCTCACATTTTCTACTCAGGCATGACAATTAGATCAACAATAAAGCATATTTTCTTTCCCTTTTGGCTACCTTGAGAAACACACTTCATCATTTCTTCATCTCTGGCCTCTGGTAAGAATGCACATTGGCCAGATAATTTACTTTTCAGTATTGTTTACTACTCAAATTTAAAAAAAACCAACCAACCAAAACAAAACAATGAATTTTTCAGAAATCTCAAAAATTATATGCCTTGACTTTAAAAGAAAACATGTTCTTTCAGCTTGCCTAAATATTCAGCTTTATTTTCAGTGAAAGGGTTAATACCTGTATTTTACCCTTTTTGGATCAAGTTGTTGAAAGAGGGAAAACTTCATGCACCATAGGAACCTGCACTAGTACCCTAATGACAGTATAATTAGAAGTATCATTGTGGTAATGATTCTTTTCATCTGGCAAAAGGCCTTAACAAAAAAGATCTCTTATTCAGTTAGTTTCACCTGCCCATTCTCTTACCTCTGCAATACCCCTTTTCTAGGTCAGCATCAGAAGTTAATACTGGGTGTTTGACAAGGCTTCAGACTTTGTGCTCATCAAACTAATTAAAGAGAAACACATCCAAAGCCTAGTGAATTATTTTACTTTTTAAAAATGCTGCCCATTCATCTTGTTTAAAGATTTACCTGGCTCAGTGGGTTTGATTAATGAAAAGGACAATGGGGCTCTTGTCAGTGTAACCTGCAGTCACTTGGTTCAGGGTCAGCAGGTTGAGCGAGAGGCCTCCATGTCTATATTTAGTCTCTCTCTACTTTAAAAATCCAAAGGATTGAAACGTTACTGATTTTATCACTACGCCACAGTTTGGAGGAAAAGACAAGAACTGGCTTGATCTCAACCTTCATTCAACTCTTTTTTTGGTTTGTTTAAGTTAAATAGCATGCAGCAGATCCCTCATGGTTGTCCTGGATGTGGACAGGTAGCATGGCTTTATGATAACACTAAAACCAAATATAGAAGTGGGATATGGACTTCAAGTAGGCTTAAAATATAAATTCTTATAACTTGCTACCAGGAAAAATTTACACTAATATACAAATTTGCATAAACTCTGAAAGGACAAAAAAAAAAAAAACATAAAGGAGGTGATATGACGTATATTAAATATCAGTGGGCTTATAAAATAACCATAAATGCCTTGATCCTGCAAACATTTTGGCATACAATCAGTTATACTATCACAAATACTCTTATTATTAGATTGCAGCTTTGAGTCTGCCATAAATTAGAAACAAGGTCAAACATGAAAATCATACAATTCCAGAAACAGCAATAAACTAGATTTCTGCTAAAAGTCAGCGTGGCCCCTTTTATTTCAACAGAAGGATGCAACCTCCACCTGACTAGCTCACCTTGGGCTACTTCTCTGTGTCCTCCCTCCCTGTGCTGCTGCTGGGTGTGTTGGGAAGGGCTGAGGGTTGTTGTCTCCTTCTGTTCCCCACCTGCCTGCATGCCAGAGAGGAGGAAGCTGCTGAGAGCTGTTGCCTCCTTGTGACACAGGCAGCGAGCAGGGAAGTACCCAGCAGGGAAGTACCCAGCAGGGATTACAATCTGCCCTCTAGTGATTCATACAGTTAACATTTGGCAACATTTAACATTATTTATGCATTACATAATTACACGTTCATTACATAATTATTCCATTATGCAACAGTGACTGTGCTCATGCTTTACACCTTTCCAAGAGGTTCTTGAATATAATCAGTGGACTGAGCATCCAGCAGATTGCTGATAATTATGGGTTATGATCATTAATAACTCCTTCTACTGATATGTTTATAGCCATATAAGACACAAATCATGCCTATCGTCCTGGGACAGCTACTGTTGCACAAAGCCATCTGCAAGCACACACTGAGATTGTGCAAAACAACCATCCAGTTGCTTCACTTCAGTGCCTAGGGCCAGTGTTTTCAGCTGTGTGAGTTATTAAGCAATAATGCCCAGATTGTCTCCTGTGAGGCCTAGTAAGATTTTCTTACTGATTCAATGGCCTCAGAAGCACAGCTTTGGCCAAGGGACAAGAACAAAGGTGCTTGTAGTTTGGAGGGGAGGGTTTAGGAATAGGATGGTCCCTAATGTTTAGTCTTATGAGAAGTCTTTGATAAGTAAAAGGCTTTGTTATATGTTACTGTGCCTTGATTTTAAGACAATCCTTGATGTTCTTTATCAAGAATTAATTGCATCATGCCAGAATAATTAGCAGCATCATGGCAGTGCTTTACTGCCCCATAACAAGCTCTGTTTCAGGAATATGGCAGAGCTTCCTGAGCTGCCCTAAATGTCAAGCTGCCTTTAGTAAAAGCACCATAACCTTGCTGTGATCCTGCTAATTCAGCTGTGCAAAAATATGGGATATGGCGTCATGAGAGTCTTGGTCCTTAGTTCTGTCTGTGATGTACACTAGTCCCAGTGCAGAAATGGTAACAATAACTGGCTGTGCCTCCAGGAGTGCTGGGGCACAACTGAAAGGAACATACCCCGCCTCTCCCTGAACCCAGATCTGTTTTGTGCTTCATGTTCCATCTCCCTGAGTCAGCACAGACTTCAGTTACTGCCAATACAGCTACAGAAACCCACCCTCATTCTACAGTCACTTTATTCTTGCAAATAAAACACTTCTGGGCTTGATCATTTTATCTGCCCTATCATCTGGGAAATGCATTTGGATAAAGGGACATTTATTGAACTGTCTTTTATCACACAAGTATTTCTACCAAAGAAAGATTTTCAGGATTCAACTCTGTGTATTTAAAATGCAAAATTCAAAGAAGTTTTATTGCCAGACTTTCACTTCTCAATAATTATGTCTTAATTGTTCTGCAAGGGTGCATTAAAATTTATCATACATTGGGGGAATTAGCATAGAGAGAAATCCACCTTCTTTCTGCTTAATAAATTGAGAAATTGTATTCTAAACACTGCTTTTTAAATGTAGCCATGCTCTAGAACTCTCCTTAGATTTTTAAATGGGTAAATACTACACTGGGCTGTTTGAAAGGAAAAAAAAAATGAAAAAAAGAAAAAAAAGGACGAGAGATGAGATTGTTGGGGGAAAGAAGTGTCATCTTTTCTACATAGCAAGTTAGATAGCAAATATAGTCAGGTAGGAAAAAGGAGATCAGACATTGAAATCAATTTTTATTGTATTATATTTGAAATACCACTTCATTCCTATAGGAGAATTTTATGCAGTCCTTCGCACCGTACTTCTGCAAGAGCCATTTGCAACCATGCTGCCTCTGGCTTTTCAAGACCTGAATTTCCAGCATAGGAAGGTAAATTTTTTCAGTATGTCATCAGTCATAGTGCACCCACCCACCAAAGCCTAAACATTTCCTGCAGCGACTTGGAGATAAAGATCTCCTGATACCTTCAAGCCCTGTAAGAATAATATTGTTTACAAATGAGAAATTCTGATGTCTGATATTCCAGGCAGCACTAGGTGTTAGATCTTCTCTTTCGACATAGTTACATGCTTCCAGGTGTTAGATTTTTCATTATTTAAGAGCAGGTAAAAAAGCCAGACAATAAGTATTCATAAAATGTCAGACATTCTCCAAAGGGCTGTTTGAGTTAATACAGGCCATAAAGCTCTCACTTTTATTAGGTTTGAAAATGATAGTTATTTGAAGGAAATTATGTCACTACTTAAAATATTTTACCAGAAGAAACTGCTTAGCACCAAATCTTTAAATCACCAAGAAAGAAACTCCAGAGTTTCCACTACATTATATCCTTCTGACAGCTCTTGTTAGTGTTGCAAAGCAATACAGGTAAAATAAGGAATAATCTTCCTGTCCTGGGTCAAGAATATCAAGGCCATCAACACTATTATTGCTCAGGACATATTCCAAATGATTTTTTTTCCAAATCTGCTTGGTGTTTAGCCATACTACTAACCCTCTATGTGAAGTTATTGGCAAGCCTTCATCTGTATCATGACTTCTTTGGAGTACCTGAGCTGACTTAGCATCAGCTGAAGGCCAGCTCACTTCCAGGACACATATATAGTTGGGTGCAGACAAAAACTCAGTTTAAGAGCACAATTTTGAGCACAAAGGCAATATGAAACAGCTCCTGGCACTACTTTGCAGCTACACCATGTGCCTGCCTGTGTGCACACCTGAGCAGAGAGGTTTGCTATAACAACAGCATGGCAAACACATCCCTGCAGAGTGGCTCTTAATTTTCTTATTCAACCCCCATATGGGACTGGAGCAGCCAGTTTGTTCAGCTGGGGCAGGACCATGGAATCAGCCACGGGCACCTCGCCACTACCCCATTACAGCAAAGGGTGGTTCTCAGAGGGGAAGGGGCAAGATAGAAGAAAATGATGCACATGAAAGGTGACTCCAGGTCAAACAAACAGCAAGGATCAGGGAAGCAGAAGCCATGTAAAATATGTTCCTGCTTTGGTCAGGTGCGGGTATAAAACGAGAATCAAACTCTATGGGTTTGGGTATAGAACAGATTCCAGCTCCTGCTAGAACTTTGGGTCTGTGACAAATGCTTGCAGTGTATTTGTGTGAAGTCTTCAGATCAAAGCCAATGCCCAAACCATGCTGTCATTTATACCTTCACAAAATTCCCAAGATAATGAAAAACCCACACAGGTAGCACAAGAGGAAGGGAAGTATTTCTCTAAAATATCAGAAAACTATGGCTGTACTTAAGGATTTCATGCTGACATAAATAGATAGTAATTTACCTGTATAGTTTTACAATACTAGAAAGAGCTGTTCATCTCTTGGTGAAGGATTCTTGCTATTAGTACATCTACATTTTAAAATAGGATAGACAAATAAAAAGCACCAAAATATCCCATTACTATTCATTTTTCTGGCCTCCCAGCGTAGGGTCAGAAATCAGCTACGCTGCATAGGATATTAGCTAAGTAAGAGGTGGAAAGGGACATTAATTCTGCACAGTACATATTTTCTGAGCAGGGACAATCTAAGAGAACCTCTTTGTCTGTTATTATAAAATACTTTGAATTAACAAATAAATTCTGCAGCAGAGAATCTTTTTTGACATGTCTGTTCAAATACACCATCAAAATTGCTGGTGACACACTGGTTGTAATGGTTTGCCTTTGTGACTTTTGCTGGTTCCTTCAATATAGTCATTCTTAAGGCCCCAGATGTTCAGTCTAACAACTCACAGGCTTTATTTGTGTTACAAGCCCCTCACTCTTCAGTGTGGCTGTGCTAACTCCTGTAACGACAAAGTAGGTATTTCTTTCAATAACATTCACTTGTCATTAGAAAAATATCCTAATTATGAATTCAGAAGTGACAGATTGTGAGATTCAGTTTGCAAAGATGATGTCACTGGTGGGGAATTGGTGGGTAACCTGCAATTACCTCTTCGAATAAAGACATCAGTGTTGTATCTCGAGAAATAATGGCTAATGATATGTCTTCCAAAAGGAAATAGCGTTATTAATTACCTTACTGTGAACACACCACTTATTGACAGCTTTGAAGGCCATTCAACCAATTAAATATAATGACTAAAAGCTTCATTTGGCCTTCATGGTTATACAGATGGGCTAAGAACAGAGAGCAAGATTCTGATTTCATTTATAACCTTCATAAATATTCAGAGAAAGTCACAAACACCCATGGAGCTACCCTGGTTTCTTTTGCTGTGATTAGAGTGAGATTGTGGCAGGTAATGATGGTATAGAAAGCGCTGTAAATTGATACCTCTAATACCTTGAAGACTTATTGTTGTGCAATAATACAATCTGTCATCTCTTCTGATTGTTACTAAGCACTTTGCTTCCAAGCACTTTCCTATCAACATTTAGGGGGTTTTTCTTTCCCCAGTTATCGTCCAGACCTGCATACATTTAGGTGACAGATGATTTAGTTGCAACCCATGCCCTAAGTTATTCTTAGTAACCCAGCTAATTTTTGCAATATTTTACAGTTTCCACATTTTTTTCTCCCTCAGATTAATCTAACAATCATTCTAAAATTCAGTCATTTGTATTATACTTCCCCTCAGTTTTATGGATCTGCTTCTGATTATATTCACACTCTGCTGTTAAGAATAACACATCTGAAGCCAACAGAACTTCTTTGGAAAACAGAATCTGGCCTCAGATATAAAAGATCATTTTTATGGACCCATCTAGGCATCTCTAAAGTTCTCATTAACATGCCATTTTGCTGATTAATTATTTTAATGGATGGTAAGACAAATCCTTGTGCACGGGACAACTCAGCGAGATGTCTCTAAGATAACAGTGTGGCTTTTAACATTGCTTCTGCCATCACTGGCTTTTATCTCTGAACAGCAACAGGTTGCTAATGATATGTAGTTATCGTTTTCACATTTTGGAACATGAAAAATTCTGACAGACTTAGGTGGCAACAGTTTGTAAGCACTCAGGTAGAACATCAAAGACCACACTAAAGGTTTAGCACACATCAACAGTAGCAACAGTTTTAGATCTACCTGTACCACCGGTCTAATCACTCAGAAATCTGACACTGATGCTCATATGACATCCAAGAAATGCTTGCTTTTTTTGTTAAGTGGAAAGCAACATTACAGCCAAATGGCAAAGCGTCTGCAAGTGCTTTGTTTCTATGCGACACTGAAGAGCCAAGAAACTCACAACCTTGTAACAGCTGACATTGTCGAATAACTTAATGCTGCCAACAGGTCTTGAGAGAATGCAGAATTATATGTAAATATATCAAGTAAATGTTTCTAAGTGATAGGTCTTCACCTTGTGCAAACAAGTTGCAACAGCAGTATTTATCGAAAGGGTGCCTGATGCAAAGAAGTCAGATTAATTGTTTATGCAGAGGCATTCAGTCTGCATTGCAATGAGTGCCAGCACAGAAATGTTTCTAGAAACCACCTCCTTCACGGGAACGACTGTGAATGAAGTAAATGTGGTGGCAGCGATTTAAAGCATGATTTTAATACCTTCTGCCACTTTGCATTGGCTGAGTGTACATTTGAGTGCACTTAGAGCTGACATGTAAAAGGGAGAGTAACTGTTACTAAACAGGTCTGAAATATGACCAATTTGCAGATGAGCCTCCCACATCAGGATACCAAACTGTGGAAAAACACAGTCTTGCCTGAGGATGCCTGGAAACCCATCAACCCAGGGACAGATTTATTGTCTTGAATTTTGAAGCCAGTAGATATTAATCTGTTTTTGCTTGTTACCTTATTTCTGTTACTAAGGTCTCAACTGTGGCAGACAACGCTAAGGATTGGACCACTTTGCTTTTCCTGGCTATTCTTCAGGAGCTACACCTGGCCCCGTAGTTTCCAAGGCAAGATAACCATTTCTGCTACTAAGAAAATGGGATGTGGGCATAATCAAAATACAAATAAAACACAAAGATAGCAGGTGGAGCCAAGTGAGACTGTGGACTTTGTTCTTTAGAGCCATGCAGTGCTGCAGGATCAGCTCCACAGCAGGTTTTTGCAACCTGGCGAGTGACAATGGAGATTCAGACTCAGCTGTTGCTCAGGGTTTATTTGTCTGAGACATCCTCATCTATGAAAGCAGGAGTGAAAGTCTACCCTAAAATATTCTTTGCAGCTTTGAAACTATTTAAGTAACAGGCCCGTCAAGTGACTTCACTGCCACCATACCATGTGCCAACATCAGTGAAGCACAGTGACTGTGGAACGGGGGTGAGACACCTTCCAGCCCTATGTGTGTCTCCATAAGGGACGTTACCTGCCAAAACCAGGAAAGGACAAACAAGACATTACATTTCCTTAGGGTTACAGCTGGCTGACACTGAAAGCCGAAAAATGAGTCTCATCAGCATGACTGGCCCCCCAAGGCAAACAGAAATGTCATGGCCTCTCCGTGTGTTATCCTGCTGCCCCCAACTCCTTCCATTCAAGGACATCAGAGGACACTGAGGAAGGCAGCAATGACATAGTTTCTTCAATACTTTGACTCTTCCAGTGACATAGCTCTCTGATTCTCTGTTTAGCCCACAGGAAAACAAAACCAATCACCCCACTCCTCATAATAAATACCATTGGATGGTAAAGCTCACACTGGAACTTTACCAGTGACAAATTGAAAAGGATAAGGTCACTGTTCCTCATAACATGTGCAATGAGCAAAACTATCTTTTGATCCTGCAGTTGGTTACATGTCAGTAACTACACATAATGAGGAAAAAAGATTCAAAAACCTCATAAAATCACCAGGGGAATTGTTCTAAATTGGTCATGTCATTAAAAAAAAAAAAAAATCAAAACTTATTTCCAAGAAGGAAACAGAAAATATTTTCCAATAAAGCATTTAATTATGACAGCTACCATGATGAGTTAAATAAAAAAATCATTGCCAATGAAAATCTAATTTTTCTATAGTATCTTAATTCTTATTTTTCAAAGCTCTTTAGTAGCAAAATAACAGCAGCAATTTCATATGCTCTTTTCTGTTACTAAAGGTAATCATAAACACAGGCTTTTTCAAGAGTGGAATTTAAAGTCAGCAAATACATGCTAAAATTTAGGGCTGTCTCCACGGTACAAAAGGAAGCGCTTAATAACTTGGTACCTTCCACAGTCTACAATACTAAGGCAAGGTTTACGTAGGCTTTCAATTTCTTAAACCAAGTCACTATCGAAGTGCCTTTGTAGCAAAAAAGGGATGGATTTGAAGCAAATATTGTAAGTGCCAATGCGAATGAAGAAAAAAAATGATTGATAATAGCAATGCTTCCAGCCAAAAATTACTCAACTCAGTCCCTATGCACAAAAACCACCATAAAAAAATAAAGTTAGAAGCAAAGCATAGGAGAAAGAATCACATTTCCTGATATACAAGTGCATGGCATGTTATACATTTGTGATGCAAACACCTGCCCTACATTCAACTATACATTTCCTACTGACCACAATAATACTGTCAATGTCCTATTAACTTTGGGTACCACTAAGCAATTGGTGGCAGACAATGTTTTAAGAAGTCTAATGCAATACTTACACTTCCATAATTTACACCAGTAACGAGGCTATCTATTTATCATCCATGGCAGGTGTTAAAGCATGGCTGAAACAACAGTGTAGAAAACATATCCAAATAAATTATTTCTGCTGCATCACTGAGACAGAAATGAAAATGAAAAAAGAGATACAGAATTAAAAAATTTGTCAGAAGCACATTAAAAATAAAATAAAATCTGTGTTCTGTTTAATGTTCTTGTCATAAGAAGATCTCCCAGTGGAGTCAATGAGAGATTATCTTGGGCAGGGAGTACTGAGCTGGCCTTAACACATTAAAAGATAAATCATATATAGCTGATGCAAGTCAAGGGGGGAAAAAGGTGTTACGGGAAATGTTTATCTTTTCCAAATCTTTCTTGAGGGCAGTGTAAAAAAAAGGTTGATGGGATTGAAGCATAATGTCTTTACTTGCCAGGGGAAATACAGGATGTTAGGAGGCTGTTTAACCTGCTTCCACAGTGCAAGCATGAGGCCCTAAATTTGTATCATATTAACTTTATCTTCTGAAGTTCTCCGACTGAAAACATACAGGTAAACTCAAAAGGTGAGTTCAGTGCAGTTAGTGAGTGAGGTGGAAGCTGTGGGCCCCACTTAAAGCCAGAGCTCATCCAAAATTTTTGTAGATGTGAGAAGGGTCAGCTGTGAGAATTTAGTTTAGATCCATGCTTAGCTAAAGGTAATTGAGGGCAAATTACAACCCCTTCAGTCAGAGGAACTACAGAGCAACGCAGCTTTTGACAGTGTTGCTTGGGCTTGCACTGCATTTCTTGATGTGAAGAACATAATCTGATTTTAAACTTGCATATTTATAATCTCATAGACTATAAGTCTATGAACTGTGTGTATAATTTTTTAATGCTCCAGAATAGACCTACTGCTAAATAACTATTTTTCTGTGGCCTCCCCCAGCTTTGTAACTAACACTTTTCTTTGATTTACAAAACAAAGTTCTCACCCTTGGCTGTTTGGGCTTTCTATTTTGGGCTGGGGCAGCACTCCTGGAATGCAGAAGAGCACGACTGGGTGTTGTACCTTCACTCCATGCAGGGAATACTCTCTCAGGAGCAGCACCCAAAGGTTTGAGGAGAGCCTGACAAAGTGCATCACTCCAGCAGAAAGCACCAGAGGCAAATATATGCTTGCCAGCTCATGCCTCTTAAAACTGTAAGAACAGGCTGTTCCAGAGCATATATCATGAGATCCTCAACCTTGCTGACACCTTGATGCCTGTTGGAACACCAGTGAACAGCATCATTAGTCTCAAATTCGTTAATAAGGTCGCTTGCTCTTGGGTGACTGTGCAAAGATGTAAGATTATCCACCTGCATTAGAGTGAGTCTGTTAACTTCTCCCAGTGCCAGTAGAAAATAGCCTTATGGTAAAATTATACGTAATTATGGATTAAGAAATGTTAAGAATATGAGTTTATAAAGTCAAGTGTTCCAAAGATGAAAAGTAACAGAATTAGGATTGCCCTATTATTCTCATCTGATTTTTTCACAGGATGTACTGTGCTCACATTAAAAGCTGAAATTATACCTCTTGCTTTCACCCTGCCCTTCTCAGCTGGCAGGAGAAGAGCTTTAAAGACTCATTTCTCAGAGACACTTATAGGCCCCTCAACTGTCTCACTGTGTTTTGTACTTAACTATTTTACAACCTCCAAGTGCCATGAACTGATGCCAACACCCCAGCAGCAGAGCTGGAAGCTCAGAGCCCACCATCAGTTTGGGCTGATGGGCGAACAAAGAAGAGATTTTTCAGGAAAAGGAAAAATATGTGACGTGTAATTGAAGACTCTGTCACGCTGGGAGAATACGAGTCTCAAGGCAGGTAACTCAGACTGTGGAGCCCATTTGATTTTTTTTTTCCTTCACTTCTCCCAGTCCACGTGGCTGTAACCACTCCAAGACAGCTGTCAGTGTCCCTAAAAGCTTCTCTGCCCTGCTGGACTTGCAGATTTTTACCACACCTGTTTGTAAATAGCTGTTTGGTCACACCAGTGGGTCCTAATTAAGCCTTTTAGAATTCTCCATTGCAGAGTCCCTGAGATCTGTCATGGAGACGATAACTTACAGACAAACCTGATACTCTTCCTAGGGATCATGCAGATGAGAACAGCAGGGCCAGAGGATGACTTGCTAATTATGTCCCTAGCCTAAAAGACGGTGGCTTTGGTTCAGTTTCCCTCTTCATTACAGCTTTCTGCATGATTTGTGGCAAATCGCCAAAGCTATCACCTGCCAAAGGATGCAAGCACAGAAAGTAGGAAAAGAATAAAATGCTGTCACTCAGGTACAGCAGTATGACGACCCAGGTCACAGGTACACCTGTGTTTTCAACAGCAAAATTTCCTCAGTGTTTATGGCCCAGCACCACCATCCTCCAAGGCTTCCATACCCAGCTCTAATACTATGATTAAACATTGGGCGGCATTGCCTTCAACACTGAGCATTCACCAAGAGCTCTTGCAGCTTTAAGGCATCAAATACCATCATCACAGTTAGAGAACTGAGATTCTGCTTCCTGCCTTTACCAGCCCTGTACTTTGTGTGCTTTCTGCAATGCTGGCAATGCTTTAGCTACACAAGTGGAGTGTCCTTGTGCCCAGGACTATGACAGCCACTGGCAAGAGCATCTTCCTGCAGAACAGGACAAAGAACCTGAATTTCTTATGGCTTGGCCAAGGCCTCTAACCACTAATGTCTTTTTTACCCTACTCACATTCCTCTTTCCCTTCATTAAAATAAAATTTGAACAAGGCCAGTATTACTTCCATTTTTTTAAGGAACTACAGAAGCATGTTAATTACAGAAAAGAGTCTAGCTGAGTGGAGTGTACTCATTATTTTGGCCCAATAAATTAAATTACCAGCTTAAATATTTCATACTGTCCTTACATTCACTTGCATCAATGAATAGCCTGCAGTGTACTGCAAAAAAACTTTTCTACATATGCCAGTGAATGTAAGAAAACTCTATAACTACATACAAAGTGGGTGGTGCCACCAAAGTGGATCTAGAGAAACAGAAGTGGTGTGATTTTCATGTTATAGAGTGCATTTTATGTTAGATTATCAAAACCTTTATTCCATTTGCTGTAACAAAGGCTCCAAAATTGGAGTGCACCCATGGGACCACTGTTTACAGGATTCACTCAGAGACATATCATTAGTTTGAATCCACCACATACAGGAGAACATTGTTGAACATTCACAGTTCATAAACCCTAATATAACAACTGCCAAGCCCTATAATATCTTGCTTTCAGAAGAACAATTCACTCCTTTATACATCAAACAGCAATTTTCCTAACTGCGGTAATTTTGTAAGTGATGATAAATTTGGGTGGAAATCAGCCCAACAGTTTCTCAGGAAATGTAATGCAAAGAAATTCCCTAAACTTACAGGTGCCAATTTTTCAATATTCTTGTATAATTTAAATACTTAAATAGACTTTCATTTCTTTGGAAAAACTGGATACCTGTGCTCTTGACACTTGCACAGGTCTTTCTCTCCCAGGATTAGTCTCACTGTAGTTTGCAGGATTTACCATGACTACTTATAATCACTGGTTGAAAAATTGACAGGCAAGGGATTTTTCCCAAGAAAAGTACTTTCTAGGGCTTAAGAAATAGATATCTTGGTAATCGAATTCAGAAAGGGAAGCCACATATACGTAAAGAAAGGTTATTGTTAGCTGAAGTGTGACAGATCTAGTCCATATTAATTTATACTGACTTAATGAAAATCCATGACTTCACTGAATTTTGGACTGACTCCTAACAATTGCAGATCCCAGCCAAATATAACAAGATCTTACCACGGTGACTTTCAGATTGACCCATTTGGGATAATACGCTTCACAAAAAACTAGACTGCGAAACTTAGGAGTTTTTCCTAACTTAAACAGCTCCAAGGAACCAGACCAATTGCAATTTGAATTCTGGTTTGCATAAGCTTTTACGATATCTTGCAGTATCACAACAAATCCTCAGTTTTTTAATTACTGTACATTAAGTGCCCTAAGTCCTGCTTAGGGAAAAAAACCTCACCAAACACTAAGTCCATCAAATCCAAATAATAAAGTACATTTCAAAAGATTTGCTATTTTCTTTTTGGTTTTGCTTTCTTTGTGTGAAAATACCCCTTTCTGAACCAGGATTTTTGCTTCAGTCCAGTGACTTGGGATTTCAAGGGTCAGTTACAAGTTATATCCTAAACCTGTATCAGTTTACTTAGGGGAGTGAGTTTGAAGGCCACTGGTTCTGATTAGTAATTAGTTCATCCTTAGAAAAAATGTAAAAAAAAAAAAATTCAAACAGGAATTGAAAAATGGAAGAGATATTATTTTCTTCTTTCTTTCTAACAATACAGTGTAAGAGGGAGATATTTATCATCACTAAAATGATGAAGGATAAGGATGAATGTAAGTAAATTGATTCCATTTTCTAATTAAATACAATATTCCCTTTGTTTAATAATTGAATTTAAATGAATTTATATTGTTTCCTTATGTCTCTAGCATACTCAAGATAATGTATTTCAGTAGCATCAAGATTAATTCCTAGATTTTTATCCATTGGAATTATAATTTCTACACAAATGAGGATACAATCATAATCCAACCCATAATAAATGCAAAGAGAAACAAATCTATGCAAGAGCCTAAATAATAGATACAAGATAAAGCATGCCCCATATGTAAACAAATCTAAGACAAAGTTATGGCAGCCTTAAAGGTGTTCTCCTTACTTATCAATATCAATTAAATTACTTTTTTACTATTTTGGTTTAAATCAGCTCAACATGGCTTGGTCTTTCTCGGCTTTATTGCAAACCCCTCATAGTTCATCTCCATTCTTACCAGAGGACCGGGATGGAGAAACCTCAGTGCTCCCAGTGTGTTTAAACTCACAATCTTTTAATTTCTGTACCTGTTGCAGTATTTTCCATCTTTACCCGCTTAACCTCATTAGCTATCATACCCTAACTATGCCATACAGACTTTGTTATCAATATCTGTACATCAGATTTGGGGTTTGGTTCATAAAATTTCATAACATTATTCTGATACAATTTGTGTATGACCATGATTTTTGCCAGCCTAAGGAATGCATTGATTAACTTACACGATATCCAGATCTTTATGGGATAACAGAATATCATTTTCCAGTTTGCTTCTTGAATTTACTCATTCACTTTTGTTCAAATAGACATTATTTCAGTTCTGTCAGCTCAGCTCCCTTTATTTCCTCTGACTTTTGGGTAACACCAATGTTGTGGTAACCTCACAACATTTTAAATTATTTCCCAAATTATTCTAATCTCTCTAATATTAGCAGGTAAAACAATAGACTGAACATCCCATGTTGTGTTCTACGACTAAATCTGTTTATAGGTCCTAGGTGATTTTTTTCTCCCTTATTATCAATAAGAACTTTTTTTGACAGGATATTTAGATACAGTTTTATCCTTTTTCCAAGCTGGGCCTTTCTAACATGACCCTTGGAGAACACATTACCATACAGTATAATAATTTTTTATAAAGCCTGTGGATGTCTTATCAGAATAAAAACCTAAATCTTAATATTCCCTTTTATTATCATCCATATTAGTTTTTATTAAAGTTTTCTTTTAGATTTCTAGAAGTAGGAGTTACTTTTACCATCAGCATGGAGGCAATACTTACTTTTACACATCTCTGGGGCGTTCAGTAATGTCAGTTTGAATTCATTATTATCAGACCATTCAGCTAACTAGAAGATGACCTAATCCCACTCCCATTACTGACAAACATAATCCTGTTAACACAAATGGGACAATGTAGAAAAATTACAGATTAAAACGGGACTTGTTTGCTAGTTTTTACGTCTTAAAAGATGTTAGCCAGTGCAATTCTGCATTTTAAGATACAAAAACATGAGAGCTGGTTACGTTCTTGTGAAGAAACTATTTAATTACCACAGATTTCCTGGAAAGGTGATGTTGCCTGAAGGTGTTGGAAGCTGGACTAGATGATCCAATCTGAGGGCCCTTCCAACCTGAATTATTCTGTGATAGAGACATCCCATCCTAGTGGGTCACTACATGTTTTTAAAGCTGACTGGGAATTTCTTTCCCCCAGTGCTTTGGTCGTGAAGAAATAATTCAGCTTTCTTGGTTAGATTTGCTAAGGGCCTTATTGCACACACCGTTTCTTCTAGAAGGGACATGAAGAAGACAAGATGCTTATATTCAGCTTTTTCTCCTCTCCAAGACTGTCATTATCTTCTCAGTGGTAATTTTTCCTAATGCCTCACCAGAGAGCCCTCTGACTCCAAAAGGATACACAGGCAGCAGAGGAAAGTGTTTCTGATGTGGCAGATCCTGGAGGGGGAAGGAAAAGCTACTGATGCAAGGAAGAGCTTAAACCAGGAGTTCACCTGCAAGCTGTGAAAGGCAGAAGAGATGTCTTGGGGGATAAACAACATCTAAAGATGAGAGTAGATCCTGGAGGGTGACAGGAGTTAGGGTTTGAATTTATTTCCTTTGCCAATGACTCGATGGAATTTCAGTAATACTCACAAATACACACACTTCCCTTGCATCAGAAAAAGCAAGGCTGTTTGGCTCAGTAGAACTTCTATAGAATTAACTGGACAGCAAATTCCCAAGTACTTGGCTAATTACCCAGATGCACAAAACATTCCTTACGGGTGCCTTAGCCCTGCGTAGTAGGAAGCATCACTGTCAGAAACATTTGAACAATTACTGCAGTAAATTTGTCAGTTTTGAAACTCAGTTTCTTGGCTACTTGAAAGAGAAATGCTCTGCAAAAGCAACACGGGTTTTTTTTTTCCTTGTACTTAAAGAAGATATTTACAATAACTTATTATTTGTTCAAGTGGTGAAAATCCCTTTTAATTACATATATTTTCTGAAAAACTTCATAGCTACACTAGTTTTATGAGTCATTTATTAGAAAAGATTGAGGTTTTTAAGAGGATCCAGCTGTAACTTGCCCTGAGCACTGTAAAAATTCTTTAGTAAGTTACTCTTTTTGTCTCCAAGATTGAAAAAAATACTCAGTAGTTTTGTTTATCAATGCAAAAACTTGTTTAAACATATTCAGAATTGTTTCTGTTTTTACTGAACATAATCTCTCTGTTTCTCTTATTAAGAATGCTTTCATACAAAAGATCAAAATGATGAAACCTTACACCTCAGATTCACACAGAATTTGAGAAAATGTAATGGTGGTAACATTTGATGTTTTCTGAAGTAGGAAAACTACAAAATATCTCTATCTCTGTTTTAGCTTGGGGATAAGTAGTTTAAAAGCATAGCACATGATGTTCTTTCTCACAGAGAAGTAAAATAGACTTTTTTGGCAAAATAATTATCCTACTTCCACACAAATCACCCAAAGAAACTGAGTCTGATCTCTTCATTGCATCCTTTCTGGGAGTCACTATTTGGCACCACTGCATGCTTGTGCTTTCCAATTATTTAAAGTTACAGGAAAAAAAAAAGAGGGAAAGTTAAGATCTTATAAAAAACCACCTAGTAGTGATGTTTTGTGGTTTAAATATTAAGAACATAAATAGTAAAATCTGCTCTGCTTTCATGGGTCACTTGCTGTGCCTCAACTGATTTATTTCTGGATTCAGAGGTGTTTGAATGTTCTACCTGTGCAAGGCAATAAAATGCAACAAGGTGCCAAATGTCTCCAAAATTTTGTGCTGGGCCTGCTGCCTTCACCAAAATGCACTTACTAAACATTCCTGGAACAGTTTTCCTTTGGAGTTACTAACCTAAAACCCATGAGTACTGCCAGAATTGCATCATTCTCTATCAAGATAAAGGGAGAAACAAGAGAAAACCCCTCCTGAAATTCCTCTGATATTTTTACCTAGGCAACCTCCCAGATCCCAATGGAGACTCGAGGCTGTAACTCAACACATGATTTTGCATAATTGGACTCATCTTAAATTGCAGTCTTCTAGTGTTGCTAACCCTGGAGTGTGACCTTGGCTTTAATTTTTAAAAGTTTACTTTGCTGAAGCTTCTCCTTCTCAACTTCAGTGATATTCAAAACAATGACAGAGCAGCTAATAACTACCAAGTGGGCAAACAACAGAGCAATCATCCAACTTTTCTGTACTCGGATACCATTTTAAACACAAGTGATATTAGGAACAGAGCATGACTTAAATGTGCTTTGACATGGGAGATGATACTGGGGAAGATAAATGTTTTAAATCAAACTCTATTTAAGATAAGCAGAGCATACAAAGTAGCTACTTGACTCTTGATTTAAAAGTGCAGTTATTCAGATACAGACTTAAATATACAGAACTGTATCTGGAAAATAATTTCAATGAGGTATTATATTAGTAATGAAAATACAACATGGTTGGGCAGGATGCCATTTTGTTATTACTCTTCAACTAATTTTACAACCTACCAAAGTGCATGCTCTGTACTTATTTGAAGCCAAATTTTAAATACAGGTGCACCAATAGGTAAGAAAGTATTTCCATAGCTGAAGAAAAAGCTTATATCCAGACCTGAAGCTGTGCAAATTGATGTCTTCGACCACTTAGCTGTGCGCCAGAAGAAGAAAAAGACTCAGAAACAGACTGATGCTACTGCCAATTCACAGAAATCCTGGGCTGCAAACACAGTATTTTTTTGTGCAACTTGAATACAGACAAGCCAAAATATTTCATTCCCAAGGACCAGGGTTTATATTCAGCCCTAAATTTTCCTCTATGACAGCAAAGCAAATTGCTACTTTGAAAACAGGTGGGATAAGAGTCCACTGCCCTGGATGTAAGTTAGTCATTTAAACCAGGGCAAACTGGGACAAACTGTTAATATTGGGATTTAGTAGCCTTTTAAGCTCACTTTGACCTGGTATAACACCAAATCTTTGCATTAATGTCAAAGCTTGAAAAAAATAATTATGCTTATTAAGAATTTCATAACTTTATACTTAGCAAGGGTCTGGAGACAAAAAAAGAAAAAAATGAACAGGACGAGTCTTCTGAGTTTTGCTGCTCATGAGAAGTGGTCTGAGAAAAAGAGATTCATATTTTTTAGCAGATATGCTGCCAGTTTTAATTCCAGGAAGCAATTGGCAGTGTAAACTCCAGGGCCACATCAAAACAAACACATTTATACCTGTGGGAAGCAGGGAGGTTCAGTTCTCCAGTAGTCTAAATAATTAATATCCAGCAGTTTAGTTGATAGATTAGGTATTAGGGAGGAATTCTTCCCTGTGAGGGTGGGCAGGCCCTGGCACAGGTTGGACAGAGAAGCTGTGGCTGCTCCATCCCTAGAAGTGTCCAAGGCCAGGCTGGACAAGGCTTGGAGCAACCTGGTCCAGCAGAAAGTCGGAACTAGACGATCTTTGAGGTCCCTTCCAACCCAAACCATTTTGAGATTCTATGATACAGGCTGATAAAATATATAGTGGTGCCACTGGGTACCATAGGAAAAGGGTAACAATAATCCAAATGTCATGCTGAGATTTGCTACTGTGCAAACTTCAAGGGCTACAAACTGATTGTTCAAAGATTTTCAGGCACTGACTTTGCTGTCCAAGTACCAGTCCTAGGTTAGCAAGGAGAAAAAGATGAAATGCAGCAAATTTAAAATGTGATGATCTTATCCCTCAGTACTTTTGAAAGGGCTCTAATCAGAAAGCGTTGCCCTCTAATACATGTCAGAAAAGGCCTTGCCTTGTGTCTGGGACTGCAGTGAGGGGTTATTTCAGCTGGCCAGTATCATGCCAGTAACACTTCCCAAGCTACAATGTCAGCTGCTTTGTATGGGGATTTATGGAGGGAAGCATAATCCCAGGACATTGCCAAAAGCACTCCTGGCAGAGGATCAACATTTCACTGAAAGATTTTAATTGTAAAAATAACTCTACTAGCCCAGCATCTCCCCTTCATAACTGTATCACTTTGCTTATATGTCAGTCAGAACCAACCACCGACCCCATTAGCCTTTAGTTAGACTAAAATTCACAATTTTTCTTCCCCAAACAAGTCCAAGGCGGAATAAAATAAAGAAGTAAAAGATTTAATATTTTGTGTATCTCCTATTGCCCTTCGGGTAACAAATAAATAAATAAAAGCAAGAACTTGTACTTTAAGCAATTTACATTGGAGGACAATTCGTGTGCTTGTCTTTCCAGGCCCTAGGAAAATCTGAGATATCTGTTGCTGTTTGTGTTCAACACAAAAAACACTCCTCCTTGTGTTCAACACTCCTCGAGCACGATGCTCACCACAGCCAGTCAGTTATTGCCTCCTGTAAGGAAGCAGTTATTGCTTCTCATGTCTACCACTGGAAAACTCAACACACTCATTCTTCACCTTTTATATTCTGAGAGAGCTGCTGCTCCCTTCTACAGCTACTTTATATATTAGCATTCGATCAACTTCAACACAGCAACTGGCTAAAAACTGTCTTACTTCCCCTCCTAAAATCAGTGTTTCTCTTTACAACTTCCTATTGCTAAAGACCATCACCACTGAATGGTTTTCTCCAGCTATTTCTGAAGGCCTTAAATTCTTGTGACTTTGAGAGTTCCTGTGGTTGTGAGAGAGGCTTGGGTTTTTCACAGAACTTTCTTTTCTCCAAATGCCAGCTTTTTTAAACAGACACTCAACCACAAAGTACAGCCATCCCCTCAGTTCCAGCTGCTGCCTTCTGCAAGTCTACATGTTTGTCTGGAGGATTCAGGGAAAAATGTGGTCTCCTCTTTATTCAGGTGAACTGCCTAAAACCAATGAATCAAAGCTGAATGTCCTCACAGTTTTAAGTGCGACGAGGAAGACACTGAGCATATTTACAGAATATATGCTCAGATTTGGCAACTCTTCAAACCAAGTTAATGATGCCCCACATGATGTGATCAACAAATGTTACCTTTCAGTTTGAATGCTCTTTGACTACCACACTTCTGTGTAGTAAGCCCAAACAGGAACTGCAAAGGTTTGTGAGTCTGCAGACACAGAACACCCTGACCAACCCACCCTGACTGATTTGCATTTGGAAATTCATCTGCTTATTTGCCACCTTTCCCCTAAGACTAAAGCGACTGTCTCATCTAGGGACACACACACCTTATTCAAGGAATCTTCTCACCTTGATGTTTATTTCACTGTGGTTTGCTCTATTTAGAATGTGGCTTGGAGTCATCCTTCCAAAGTTCAAGATAGTTTTCCAATGAGCTCTTCAGAAATTTGCTTTGATCCCAGTTTTGGCAGTCAGCTCTCGTCACATATTTCATTTGTTACTTTAGACGTAAGTCCCCATCCAAAACAGTCCAAGAGCAAAGACGAGGAACAGCCTCCAAATATGGTGAGAGCGAAGCCAGTTTCTGGAGTAGTTTAACACATCAGCGTGCGTAAGAATGAAGAGAACTGGAACAAGTTTTAAATAACGCTCTAAACAGACTGTGGTGAAATATTCAGAACTCAAAACTACACAGAAAATCCTGAAACAGATAAAAGAATAACCATGTCCCATGTAAGCAAATATAACTGTCGTCATCATCTCCTGCAATAAAATGCTGCTTAAACACTCTGAAATCATATCCAATGAAACAAAGGTTAAGCCCAAGTCCTTAATTCAGTATTTGGTTTATACAGAGCTAGTAAAGTTTGTATCATGAAACACAAAGGATGACTTTTTTTCCAAAGCAATTATACCGGACAGTTATAATAAAAATACTTACCCGAAAAAATACAGATTAAGTATCCACCAACTGAATCTTAATTCAGATCACACAATTCCTTTGTTTTTAATTAGGATTATTTTATTTCTCCCCACTATTGATGGATGTTCCTTTCATCAGTCTCTCAGCTTCAAATTCACACTGTTTCACAGTATTCTGTGTGTGGATTATGAGGCCAATTACAAGAGGGTCTCAAACAGCAGTAACATTAATCAAGTGAAATGTCACATGCATTGCAGCCAAATATAATCTGGCCACTAACAATAAAATTTATACAAGCTTTTCAATGTGAAAATGTAAGAAAATAGGAAGTTTTCTATATCTGACCCTGGAAACACATGAGCCTCATATTCACATACAATGTAGTTCACAAACACCAAAAAGCCAAGACCATATCTCACAAAGCAGTAACATTTTTTAACTTGGTCCTTACAACCAGTATCCAGCAACTGCTGCAAACTGATTCCTATTCTCTTGTTCTCCAGCTGTGAAGAAATCAAACAGATTTGATGTTAGGCTGTTGGATAAAGGAGTGCCTGAGGCTGCATACCCGAATCTATCTGCACTGCAGTTCAACACAAAGGCTTGCACAACTTTTTAGAAAAACCTTACTTCTCCCAGAGCTCACTTTTAACTTTTACAAAAGACAGAAGAGTGTATCAGATACTCTGCCTTTGTGTACTTTCGAAAAGAATAATTTGGAAGAGCACGATTGCAATTTAAAATATGTAACTGTGGTAGCTTTTGAATCATAACTATAAAATATTGGAGCACATATCTATAAAGGAATTAAAACTATAAATTGCATGAACACTTCAAATTGTTTCTTGTTCCATGTTTAATTATTTAGTTTAAAATAGCATGCAAAAACTTCTTAAAAACAGCATATTTAAAAATGCTTATCCAAATGCAATTGCTATGCATAAGGCAAGACTCTTCTTTTAAAAAAAACCTTGACATTTTGTATTTTGTGCTTCAGTGTTCCTTAAAAATAAGCACTAAGTAATCTACAATTAGCAAAATATAAGCATATTTAAGCTATGCATTATAAGTTAATGAAATAAGCTGCTTTAATGGGAAAACATTTTATTGGGAAATGGAAAATACTCATAGCTGGAGAGTCAGCAGTTGCTTCTAAAGGACGCCATTAAGCTGCCATTGTTTTGGCAAAGCTCTGGTCTCAAAGAGGCAGATTTTTTTAATGCACTGTAGAAGTCCTTGACAAATTACATAATATCCATTAAATTTAAATGGAGACCCTTGATGTCTCCTGTAAAGATGTCCCAGAGAGTCAATTTTCAAGGAATTCATAATGTAAGCAGCAAGTTATCGGAGAAGGAGACATTCACCACCTAAGAAGGCCCCAAATGAATGATTTAGAGAAGGAGGTGATGTGACACATTTTGGTGACTCCACAAGACCCTGAGCCAGATATCTACTTCAAGTAACAGCAGAGGCAATCTGGCCAGCCACATGCTGCATACAATAAATTTCCTCAGACACCTAACTTTCCTAGGAAATCAGACTCCTAGCCCTATTACTTTTTGGGTTTAATGGGTTTTTTTGATTCTCAACAGTGGAATCTCCCCCAGTGCTGCTTCTACTCATTCCCTGAATGTCACACAGCAGATACTGTTTAGGCTGAAACAAAAAAGCATCCCACAAAGTTTTCCCTCTTTTTAATATTCAGCTTCATTTAAATGTTGGATGCCCCTAAAACCTTTATAAGCTGCTTACTTTTAAAGTATAAACATGTCAGTGTTCAGCCATGGAGGGTACTTTTCTGTCTTAAATCATCATCCATTTATCAAAGACTGATCTACATTACTAAATGCTGTAAAAACACATTATAAATACATTGCAATAATCCCCATGTAATAGCCACTGGCTTCCAGCACTGAATATACTGATATTTATATAAACATTACACAATCAATGCCACACAGTTTCCAGGTTGGGCTGTACTCAGTGTGTCGGCCTTCTGTTGCCATTACTCAATAAGTAGTACAGACAAGAGAAAACAGCTTACTTTAGCAGATAGTCTTATTTCCATCTCTCATAAAATGACACTGTTACAAAACAATCCAAAAAAATAATCCAACATTTAATTCATTAATGCAGAATACGAGATGGGATTTGTTTTCCATCATCATTATTTATAACTTTACAAATATGCCCAGTGTTACACAAAAGGGCAACGTATCCCAAGTGAGCTGCAGCCAGAACTTGCACAACACTCCCATAAAAACAAATTAACTTAAAATATGGAAATGAAATCCTGATTTTTACTCTGTATGGCTCCACAAAAAATTAACTTTAATACATGCAACTGGAGAGAGAATTGTCCTTAATGATACATGTAATGTTAAGAGTTTTTTAACTGCTAAACTGTATTTAAAATATCCTTGAAAGCCTTTACTAGGGGGTTGAGATGGCTAATAATAAAAACTCAAAAACCAACTCCAAGCTGGGGAAATGGGGAGCTATTTAATCAAGTTGGGCTCTTATATTGTTAATAGAACCACAGTTGGTATCAACTAACAAACATTATGCCTCTGAGGTAGGGAAATTGTGCTGGCTCCATTTTCAAATGGGCATAGGAACTGAGTTTAGTTACCAGATGTGAATTACAGATGGAAACCAGTCTGTAATACGCAGCATGGGGCTTTCAGAAACCTGCCTTCCTCCTCTGTCCTCATTCCTCACCTGCTCACGCGCCGGGACAGTTGCAAAATCAGTGAGCCATGGGGTGAGAGAGCTGATGGAAACCTGCGTAACAACACGTGTAAGTACAATTACATCTTAAAAATTGGCTATGACTTCCCATAGCCACCATATTCACAGATACCTCAAAGAGAAGAACCCTTTCTAAGTCTTTTAAGTCCATAGTTGTATGACAGAGGTTCCAGTCATGAAGCAAGTTAACAGCAAGGAAAGGAATCGCACCCCTGTGAAATTCAAGGCTAGAAGTAACTGGGGGAACTATTCACAATGGTCTTTTACGGAGCCAGGACTATTCTCCACACCTCCCTTACCATCCAAAAAACCTACTTTTCTCAGGGGACAGACTTTGCTGTTTTGCTGCTTCATGAAAGAGGAAAAGAAGACAGGCAAAAGTATATTTTTTTCTGAGAAAAGTGTGTTGAAAAACTTGTGGGCACATTGAAAAAATACCATTGGGGCAGGGCGGTGGGGGAGAATGCTCAAGCTTTCTGTCATTGTGGCCGGGTTTTTTCTGTCAAGAATGGAGAAATATGTGCCATATTTCCCATACCAAAATTTGAAGTGCTTGTCCTCGTGCTAAATGCAGTTCTGGCCTGCAGTGCCAAAGATCTCCTGGTAATATTTACACAACCATGGATTCAGAGGAATAGTGCATTTAAAGGGATTGCAGATACAATATAAAAAAAAGGTAATAGAGATTAATACACTTAAGAATAAGCTATTTTTTTTAATGGCTACCCTGCAAACATCTGGGATATTCACTTAGAGCTGTTCTTAAGGAAACACCCCTCTCTGTGGTCTGAGAGCCTTAAGAGCTTCGCTCTTACAAACACATAGCTAAGCAGAGCTTAGGAGTTACATGCTTTACATAACACAGATTAATATCACAATTCCAGAAATACTGCGGTAGTGCATTGTGGTGCTTTATTAGTGTTAGACATGCAATATTTATTTAATGAACAGAAATTAAAATATTAACATTTTAATCAAATTAAAAGGATCTGAAGTTGCAATAATGAAACAAAAATAAAGTTTTTCATGCATTCTAAGTTTATAGTTCTCATAAGTGCATATAGTTATGACTCTGTACCATTATTAAATGCAGACAAACTACCACTGATTGCACGAGACAAAATAAACCCTTAAGTTATAAGTAATGTTCGTATCTTTTACAGACTTGCTATATAACCTGGATCTTCAGCTTTTATAGTACATTGTAATACAAGACATCTGGAAGCTTCTAAGATGAATAGGAATGGCTCTACCACTTGTAACATACAGTGGCTTCTTCAACATAAAAATTATAAAAGATAAAGTAAATGCCCACCATGCGTTAGGAGACCACGATTTTTTCAACAGAAACAAATCTCAAAACCCTTCATAAACAGATTAAAGTGCTACCTATTGCATATTAAATACTTCCAGTGACTGTATCTACATTTTTAAGTCATAAATCCCTGAAAATAGGGTTTCATAGCGAAAGTGCTGACAGACCCTCAAATCTAGCATCCTCAACACAGCAGCTCTATGATCCTTCACCAAGTACTTCAAAGAGAAGAAGTTAGTCAACATGCTTTAAATATCACCATTGTAAAAGCCTGCAGCTAACGCCCCTACCATATCGACAACAGCAATGGGTACATGAAGAGCAAAAAGCATGAGCTTACTTTACATACTTGATGTAGGACAACAATCTTTCTTTAAAGCTGGAAGTGTAAATAAACCTCCAGTGCAGCAGTAAATACATTAAGACAGCAATTCTGTTTGTTTTAAAATGTATCTAAGAAAGGGCACCCTGTACAGAAAGAAATGCATGAATTTCATTAGGTCCCCAAATCATGAAACATTTCTAAATGCAAGGCAACATTTTCACAGCTGTAAAATAACAAATAATTCTTGACACAAATCCAACAGCAATAAAAGTAGTTATGTATAATCTAGAGAGAATGCTACATTCATTAGTAGGTGGAAAACCAAGCTCAACATAAAATACAGCAGCAACAGGTAACATATATAAATATTAAACATCCTTCTTGAATGGCAGAAAGTTTAAATATGTTACTTACAACACTAAAGTATGGCCTTCATTTTTGTCCTTTAAAGTAAGCAAAATATATGGCTATGAGCAGAGCTGTTTCAAAGGGTAATTTCAAAGTATAGTGCATGCATGTGTCAACTCCTATACTAATATTTGAGAGAAAACATCAAAATAATATGGAGATGTTCAAAATTTTCATCCCTACATTTTAAAGGCAAGAAAGACTAATGAAGTGGCAAGTTATTATGATTTTAAAATGATCTGCAAGAAAGTTTTACAATTTTATTCTATGGAAGAAACTTTTTTGGTTTCGACATATAAATTACTCTGTATGAAATGCTTTAATTTGAAAGCTGCAGGATTCAAAAAATACATATGGGGTGAAGATGCTTTTCAAAAATAATCTCAAAATATAGAAACTAAACAGAAAACATGTATGTAATCTTTCAAGAACGGCTCCAAAAGCAGCCTATATTTTTACCTGTAAGAACTCTATAAAAATGTTTTCATAGTTGTAAATGTCCCATTCTGCCTCTCTAACTAACTTTATCTTTTCCTGAATTGCATCTTTCGTTCTTCCCTCTTACTTGACAAACTGTTAGAAACAAAAGGTGCTTTTATTCAACATACAAATCAGATAAAGACTAGATAGTACATTCAAAGCTTCACTAAATTTCTTCACTAATGCACAAAAATTGATCTTTTCGCTACCTTTAATCTGCTTATCGTTCTTGGTATGCAAATATGTCAAATGATCTGCTTTTAGTCAATTATGCAGTTTGATATTCTACATTTACATTCTAAAAGAAGTGATTTCAGAGGTGCTAAATATAGTAGATTTCCATTTTAATAATTATAAGTTGGCTTGCATGTGAGAAGCCATTGGAGCATATTCTCTGCTTCGTTTAGTTGTGAATCCCCACTGGTGGGTATGACTAAAGCACTGTAGATATTTGAGATGGTCTCATACCAGTTAGTTGAAAATTACTGTGGAATTCCAAACAATTGCACAACACTTCCCCTTTTACATGAGAAAACCACTTGCTTCGGCCAAACATTTGAAAATGTTTAAGAACTTTTATGGAAATACTGAGTAACTGAAATACATCTTGGTGTAATTAGGAAATTAAAATCTAATTGAGTGCAAAACCTAAATTCCAACAGTAAACGTACCATAACCTAGTACATAACCTTTGGCACTTCAAATACATTACAACAAATTTACAGTCATTTAGATCTTAAGTGGGTCAAAAAGAACATTCACATGTTTTATGAGGTACAGAACTTGATAAATCCTTAGACAAAAGAGAAACCGCCTGATGTGTGAGTGGGTTTCTGCACTCTCAACATCTAAATGCAGAGCTCTACAGTTGGGTAGGGCTGGAATCACTCAGGCTCAATCCAGGCACAAGGATCTGCTCTGAGGGTCCCAACATGGGCTGGGAACACTCAGGCTGCATACATTTCAGGGACAGCACCAGGGGATGGGAGGTAAAGAAGAAAATAAAGGAGGAAAAGCCAAAACTAGGTAAAATGAAATGTGAGAACACCTGTACAAAGAAGCTTTTTCTCTAACAGGAATAACTCTGTGCTGTCATACAATACTAACGACGTCAAAGGCATTCAGAACTTTTTCACATATAATTATTCAAGATGTTACGAATTTTTTCAGTTTTAAAAACGAAAATATATTTAAGTCTTTACAACAACAACAAAAAAACTAGAATTTAATTTCAAACCTTTTCTGCCACCTCACCAACAGTTCAACATATCAAGTAAAGAAAAGGAGGAAAAAACAGGGTCTTTTAAATCTGAATCTAAAATATTCTCTGTACTTTTTTGTTAAAATCATCTTACTGTTTTGCAGCAACAGACAATCCAACTGAGAGTCTTATTAAGGAGATTAAAATTAAAATCTATTTATGATAATATTTTGAGGATTCTTCTCCTACAGTATTTTCCCATTATATGTACATCACTACATTTTGCCAATTCATTGAATAACAGATGCCTTTTCCATTTGTCATTCTATAAACAACTATGAAATTATCAGGAAGATACTTACTACATTCTTCTTTCATTTACCTCAATGAAAACTGACTTTTAGAACTATTTACATGGAATACAGGTATTTTTAATGAAAAGTCTAAGTACTCTATATGTGTTTAAGCAACATGACCTATTTCTAAAGGCATATACTTCGCTGTCATAAGATTTAAAAAGTTAAGACAGATACATCATGTAAAACTCAACTTTACATTGAGTCAGTTCTACATTTTTTGAATTATCGTGTCTTATTTAAGTCAGCCTCTCCATTTCTGCTACATTTGCATTGCAGTGGACTTTGACTGAACAAAAGTATTCATATCTTCATTCCATACTCTTCTCCAGTCCTACCTCTGACTCTGTTAACACTGTCCAAAGTACTTTAACACATAAAAAGCCATGCAGTAACTTCATACAAAAAGATCCTCAAAACAATCTTATGTCATGAGCTCACTACCAAAGTTCACTCATTATACACAAAATTCAGCATTTAAGAGTAAAATAACTGGTTTCAGCATGTGCCATCACAGAAATGGCACAGGGGTTTTTACATCGCAATATAAAAAGCACATTGTATAGAATACAGCATTTACTCTGCAAAGATTGTGCATCACTGTTCTCCTCTAATATGTGTAGCACTACACTCCATTGCAACAAACCACACTTAGGTTTAGTAGAATACTACACTGGCTTGGAAACAGTGGTCTTGATGGCATGCTGTAATAAAAGAATTGACATATTTGCCTAATACCAATAATCATTCAAGAAAACATCCATAACAGCAGAGGCTTCCCAGCTGAAAGTGCCATATGGTGAACATTAAGATATTATATGAACTGCATGGACATATTTAATGTGTATTATTAACTCTATTTTAAGTACTCTGTACCTAAAGGTGTTTTCAAAAAGAAAAAAAAACGTTACATATTACTTTTGGCAGTCCCTGCTAGTGTTTGGAATGCAAACAGAAAAAACCCACACCATTGTCCCTTTTTCCTGGAAAGTGACTCCTGGAATTTCTTAGGAGAAAAGGAATGAAGAGAAGTCAAATATATTAAAGTGTGATTTCCTT
The DNA here is from genome assembly GCA_035221455.1 of Xenops minutus. Taxonomy (NCBI): domain Eukaryota; kingdom Metazoa; phylum Chordata; class Aves; order Passeriformes; family Furnariidae; genus Xenops; species Xenops minutus. Next base: position 29,061,940 of record JAWWEE010000159.1, read on the forward strand.
CCACTAATGTATTCAGCAGAAAGTACCATCAAGTACCACTATCTCAGCTTTTGGAAAATTTTCCAGCTTTTCGAGAAGGTTCATATGGCACTCTGAGAATACTGGGGGTTTCTTCCATTACTCGTACAAGAAGATTATCAATGTAATCCTCAAGTTCACGAATATGGGTGTCCTTCTTCTTAAGTTGCTCTTTGTGTTTCACCAGCTCCTGCAGAACCTCTTCGTAAGTAAGGTTACGGTATCCTGCAGTGGCGTCAAAAGGATTTCCTTCCTACAAGTAAGTTCAGAAAAAACACCACATTTTATTAAACAGTTCAGAAAATTGATGGGTTATTGTTTTACATATGGTTCTCATTGGCGTCTCTTGACAGAAGCAACTTCTTTCAGACAACACACCTCCATTTGCTCTAGATCTTTTGCCTCCAATGTCCCCGCTGGACCAGACAACCACAGTTTGCACAGTTTGATGTAAATTTCCCACACTGTCACCTCAGAAAAAAATATTCTTCTCATTGAGGTGGACATGCAGTTAATGACCATATGAGCAGTAACCACAAGAATGGTAGGTCCATTTTAGGAAATCAACTATGTGGTAACCTTAATTATTGAAGAACAAGAGAAGAGTCCTGAAAATTCAAGTCCTACTGTAGCTTCCTCAAGTTCTTGCCTTTGGAGCACAAAGTAGCAAAGCATTTACTTAGCTCTAAATGCATCAGCCCTCATATGTCTTTCATATTCTATTTTTAGTCATCAGTGGTTCTCCGTGCCTTGGCTTCTGAATCACATAATAAAATTTTCAATTTTAAATTTCAGGTAAAGGCAAAAGGCTGCATCCTATTTTCACCAGAGCACTGAAAACAGAAATGTGTACTTATAAAAGACCTTGCTTGCTGCATGTTTGCTATAAAGCAGGAGGGGCCCAAAAATTAAGCAGTAGGGAAAATTGTTTCTGTAATGATTTCTGATGATTCAGTAAGGTATTAGCAGAAATGGAGAAATTAGTCTCCATTTTACATCACAAGGGCAACATGTGATCCAAAACACTATAAACTTGAATGTCTTACTCTTTGTCAGGAATTAGCAGTGACCTTAAGCAACCAGACAGTGAAAGATTTGGAAATGTATAACTGAGAAAAAGATTGGGAGAGTTAGTTTATAAAAGCGTTATCACTGCTAAACATGCCAAGCAGCAAGCTGTATCTCATTCAGAAATGTAGACATTTAGAAGATATGGAACCTAAAAACCCTACACCTCTAACAGGGCAGAAGAACATAAGACAGTTTTTGTTTACAGTAGAAACATGTAATCAAAATTATAAAGCTTGCACAGCTAAGAAGCACACCACATAATAAAGTTATAGTCATTCCTTTTCCATGCTCCACTCCTTTTCTTCCCATACAGCTCCATATTTGCACCTTGGCATGTGCCGAACCATTAAAATACGCAGCTGGCCAAAGTTTTCAAATAAACCTAATTAAAAGCGATGGTGTTCCGAAAATAGGCTGAAGTGCAACAGATCAGCCTCTCTCCAGCAATTATATTCTAGTGGTAGGAGCTCTCAAAAATACGTGCTTCTAAGGGTTTCTCCCTACATTTGAGACATTTAATGCCATGTTTATGTACATGTAGTCAGTATTTTAAACTTAGCAAATTACAGGATTATAAGCAATCAGTAACACCCACTTCATTAAAATGGTTAACATGATGAAATTTATAAATTGGTTCACAATTGACTTCCAACAAGTATAGAAGAGAAAAATCACTTTATGGCCACACTTTTAACAGATTTTCTTCTATAAGAAGGAAGAAAATTTTCTCTTTATATTAATACATTTTTGTACACATTGGAAAAGATATCACTAACACTTACATGTCTGAAATAGAGTTTTCCTAATCTTTTGATTTAGCAAAGGATCAGGAATTAAGATGCAATGATGTCTTTAATTATTCTATCGAGTTTACTGGCAAATTGTGTGCAATACATATGCTTCAAAAATGTTTCATCATACACATGCTCCATATACATCTTTGGGGGGAACACATTAATTATGCAAGAAAATTCTAGTGCAATATGTTAATACTTAAAAATAAGTTATTGTTAAAATTAAGAAGGTTTTAAATGTTCAATTTGAGCCAATAGATGATATTTAAATGTATAAGGAAAACCTATGTCTTTACAAAAACAAATACCACAATTTTAATTCAAAATATTAATCTTACAATGATTTATTAAGGAAAAAATATTCTAAACAAGTAGTTATGGAAGTTATTGTCTGAACTATAAAATACTATTGGGGTACACACTAAGCAGCCAGAGGAAATGGCACTAGATAAAATGAAGGCCTGGCAAACTCTGATCATCTCTTCATTGTTCTAATGAGGAATTCAGCTCTGGGAATATCACCTAAGCTACTTTCACATCTTTTGTCCTACTTACTTCATCTTCCTTTCAGTCCTTAATTAGGCCTTAAAGAGCTCATGCTGCCCTTTCAACTGGCTACTGCTCCCATTTAAACACTGCTTTCAGAGACAGGTGTTGGCATCAGAGTAGAAGACATGCAAACATAATTACTAAATAATATGCACAAGGAAGAAATATAATAACTTGGTGAGGGCTATTACTGCAGAACCTAATAATAAATTACTTCAAACACCTTAGAAAGCAATCTTGAATACCTAAAGAAAAAAATCAAATGGTTTCATTCAAAACTACGGTTGAGATACACTTTCTTCCCCACCTAATTTGTATTTTGTATTAAATGAGCACCACCTCATAATCCTACAACTGACATTTAGGATAGCTGGTATTCCAAAAGAAAAATCATCAAGGATTTCTTTTATCACCTTTAAATCCTTTAAATAAAACAATTCACATCTTATTTCTTAAAAGAATTAAACTGATGCTTTTACCAGCAATAAATTACATGATTTGCAGTAGTACATTTGTGAGCACACAGAAACTGTAATTATGGTTACTTTACAGACAATGGCTGCTAAGTTAAATCAATTTTTTTGATGTCGCTTTTTGTCAGAGATTAAGTAACTGCCTGGTAGAATTCAGTTTACTATCTGATCAAAGGCAGCCTTCAAATACTCTGACATCTCCCACCAATAACTCATATTATAAAAACTTGGACATTTACAATAACATCAAATGTTATTACAAATCATTTACATAAACCAGTGAAAAACAAACAGTACAAAGTCATATTTGCTTGTGAACCTTGTTTTCTATATATTTTAAAGATTGAAAACAAACCCACTTTTAAAGATTTCATCTATTCACAGAACAAATTCAAGTAAGACCACATTTTCCTTCAAACAAAGACACTGCCTAGGATTTTTTTTGTCTTTTCTTCTTGGTGCTTTTACAATGAAGAGCATTTTGAATAATATCTTCTACTATTTCTATTTTGTTAGTGTGTTCTGAGAGGTTGTTAATTTATTATGTGTATTATTAATCCTATGATATATCAGTTAATTATTTCCATTTTTATTTGCCATCTAAAGACTGTCCTCAAGTCTTTGATTAAAGTGACAGCAAACTCCTGTTTGGTCCATTAATACATCACTGCCTAACGCAGAGTTCCTCACCTGACCATTACTTCTCTAGAACAGTCATGTAAAACACCCCCAAAGCAACAGTTTGATTTTTTTCCTTTTACTTTTTGTGCAAAGATCTAAATTTTTCCTTCTTCTTCATCAAATCACAGGTACACTGCATATGGAGTGTTAAATTATTCTTTATTTCCAAATTTACATTAAACGTGTGATTTCCTAATTAGATTTCCTGGGTATGTCAAAAGAAAAAATTCCAATATTTCCTTATAGGAAACTTAAAAAGAATAAAAGCTTATATTGTGTCAAGCATCAATTAGTTGCATTTACGGATGGCTTTCCATGGTATTCATAACTCACCATTTTTTTCCTGAGATCCTCAATGCCAGAAGGATTCATATTAAAACTGTGGGGAAAAAAACCACCAAAACAAACAAATATTAGCAGGGCACACTTATTTGACCAAAACACCTAATAGAAGAGAGTACTGAATTAGGGATATAGCTACAAAATATTTAACACATTTGCTTGATTTGTTGAACTCATGAAAAGAAAATATTCAAAATTAAAGGAAATTTTACTATCTTCTTTGTTCACAATTATCTGTATTTTTCATACTCTTTTTGTCATAAAATTTCAATAAATAATGAAGAAATGCAAGAAAGGCTATTATGGATTGGGCTTCCCTATCTCTCCTCTTATCTCCATACTCAGCTTGAGCTTCTAAGCAAAAAGTGATGCTTTAAATGAAATATCCTGGAAACAGGTCCCTGGGATGAGACTGTTGAAAAACAACCACCAAACCCTGCAGACCAACATGTATTCCCAGCTTCCATGGCAGCTCCTAGAGGACAAATGTCCCTTGGAAATTCCAGTGAGATCACCAGCTTAACTCAGAAGCTGAAAAGCCACTTTCTGTCAGCAACACTTAAAACTGAGTCAATAATTTATTATTTTATAAACCTGGTGATTATCCTACAAATCCAAAAAGCAACACTATTTCATGATAAAATGATAAGATGATAAAAGCAGCCACTATTTAAGTTTAAGAAAGTGTCCACTTGTCTCTCAGGCTGCTGTAATTATTACAAGCACCTTCAAAAATCAGTGTTGCTATGTTCTTATGGCCTTGCTACAGCAAGTGTGGACAGAAAATATTATGTGAAAATATATTCAGGATTTGGATATGGCTCACAAATACTATTAGCTCCACAGCATCAGAGTAGACATCATTCTTTCACATCACAGAATCTACATTTTGTTAGACTGCATGTAGTGGGCTCTGAGGGTCATATTTGTTGACTGAGAGTTACATAAACATGTCTAGACTTTTTTTTTTTTTTTAAATTAAAAATAATTTAAAGCAAGAAACGTGTATTTTGTGACTGTTCATTACTCTTTGTTATCTGAATTTATAAGCCACATATTTCATGGCCTAAAAGTGAAATGGACAAAATTTACAAACTTAAATTATGTAAAACATAAAACATTAATTTTCCTGTAAATATTTTTGTTTATATTACATTTAAAAAACCCAAACCATTTCTTTTATTCTGTACAAGATTTTTCATTTCCAAAGCAGGCAGCCTTTTGATGATACAGAAGCCCAGTGAACCATCTGCTGGGCTGAGGATATTAGACAGACTGGATTACATGAACAGTCACAACCAGAACTCAAGAGGTGTTTGACGAAACAAGTTCTGGCTAATTCCCATTATACCTGTTTGTAACAGTGGTCCACAGCAGTCTGCCTTGTTTGCAGGATACCAGTTTTGAATGAGGGGCCTCTTTCATCGGGTATTGTCTGAAAACCCAAAGGCAGGTCCCCTCCCTCCCAGCCCGCCTTTCATCCTCACACTGATGTGTCAAACACATGATGAACTTGCTTCATTCATGGCTGCCTTTTGTGATCCCAGCACAAAAAAACTGAGTTAACTGAACTGGATCGAATTAGCTTGGTGAAAACCAAGAATGTCTCTATTTAACGAAGTGTGGCGTTAATTTGGGATATCTTTCTTTTGGGACTGTTTCCTCATGTTAGACAAGATATAGAATAATACGGCCTGACTGCTCAACTGAGTGACTTTCTGAAAGGTTAAAAAAGCAAGATCTTTCATTGCCTTGAATGACTTTATAGTTTCTGTGAAATAAGTTCTAGGACTCTTTTGCAAAGCAGCAGCTTAAAAGCAGTGGTTCTGACTATGAAAAGCTACTCTTTGAAAATTACAAATATAAATCTTTGGGAATATGGACTAATTTTTTTTTTTTTTAAGCAGTAAAAAACCTGCAATCATTTCTGTAACATTGCAGACATCACAACTGCAGTTACAAAAGAACACATCTGCGTATTTTACATGAAGAAATTTGAATGCACTTGCAAAAAAATGAAAAACTATTAAAATATTCCCCAACAAAAACCCCAAGCCCCATGAATACACTTACTCATATTTTAAAGAGATATGTGGAAAATATACTGCTTCTCAAGGAAGAAACAGGTGCTGAGATTGCATATAACATTTTTAAAAATCAAAGTGTCTGTTCAGCAAGGTGGGAGCTCGTTGGCCTCACTGAGCCCGCGGGGTTTCCTGCCAGTGCTCCCAGCCTGAGGTGAGTGTGAGCAGATGCAGACTCCCACCCCTGTACCCATATTTCACTGTCTCAGGACCATGTAATACCTCAGAAGAAAATACTGTAAAATTATAAATGCATTGAAGCTGGGGGAGTTGTCTGCTTGGTGCGCTGAAATTAATGAGAGCATTTATTTTTTAATTTAAGTTTCATCATAATAATACACCCCTGAAGTTACCTTTCTCACTTGATTACTGGCAATAATTGCAGAAAACATGCCTCTAGGACTGCAGTCTGCATGCTGTACAACCATTACAAGCCTCCTTCAAGCAGCCACTATCTTGACTTCCTGAGAGCATTCTGTAATCATTGATCTAAGCAGTTATAAAAAATAACGTTGTTTTCCTGTGTTACAGTCCTGATTCATAGTGATAATACTATTCATAGTCCCATCCTGGTTTTTATCACAGGTTTTGACAAACTGACAGGGAACTTCTGCTATGGAAGAAGTTCATATGTTCACAGCTTCTTGGATTTTTGAGGCGGTTTTGCTTGCAGCTTACTGTGAACAGTAAAAATCTAGCATTGTGGGATTCTATCATTATTGTTTCTCAATTATGCCCCAACTAAATCTGCTCAGTTTACAAGTAAAATAAAGTTTCTTTTCTAACAAATGGACTTTCTGCCCACTCACTCTGAGAACTACAGTCAGACTGGGTTTCTCTGGCTCATCAATTTTCGCCCTGTGTTTAACCCCCAGGTGGTGTCAACTCTTAACTCCTCCTCACTGGACACCCCTTCCACCCTACACAAACTGACTAAATTGCTCCTCTTCCTGCTCTCTTAAAGAGAGCTCATCTACCTTCTTGCTCCTGTATCCTTCATCAAAAAGTCAAATAGTTTTCTACCTCTTCCACGTACCTAGACAGGGCAATAAATCCCCTCTCTCCACCACTGGGAAGTCTCCTGTGTCTCAAGGCGATGTCCCAGGTCCCATACTGATTTTTAACAGGTTTTCTCTTACAAGTAATAAATTTTCACTCACTTGAATCACCTTTAAGACAATTAGGAGCTACTAAAGGGGATGCAAATCACACTATCACAGATTAAAAATCAGCTGCAGTAGCATCATGGAAGTGACACTGACCAAGTAAGCCACCCAACTTCTACACTGCCCTTACCCCGCTACAGGGAGAACGGACTGCTCCAGTCTAGCACAGCAATTAGGCATGTCCCTCATCTCACTCATCTGGGAATTCAATTACTTTCTTTAACAGTTACTTTATAACACGTATTTTTATCAGATTAAATCAGACCCATTATTTTATTGCTTGAATATAACTTTTTCTTGTTTTTACCTGAACAATAAAATTTATTTGAATTTCTAGGGGTTTATTAGCTTGGATGTCAATTTTAGCTCATCTGAGATGAATGCTTTCCTATCACCATATTCTTGAGGGATGAAAGCAATGAGAAATAAAAATAGTATAAGCTAATAATGGAGACAGACATACTGCAATGCTGATTCTGTAGAGTGTCTTCGATTACTATTTCATAATCGTAGCAAGCATATTGTTTTATACTTTATTGCTGTTTTCCCTATTTAAATACATTTCATTAGAATCACATGAAACTTTTTTTTTACTAACACTTATTTTTTATGGTAGTTAAATACGTACACTGCATGTTGATAATTTATGGTTTGTATAGAAACTGCAACCCACTGCAGTTGTATTTGGGATGTATCACAAGTTCAAGTTTATGACTGCAGCTTGTAATTTTGTCTTTTGAAGTTTAATGGTAGTTAAAAATTCAAACATTAGGTCTAGTGGCTGCTTAAATATTTAGCTTCTGAATGCCTGGAGATTAAAACAATCTTTATGAAATCTTTCCTATAACTGATTTAAACATTTTAGTGCCTGAATCATTTACTCTGACAACATAATGAATGGGAATCAGACTCCTAAATTATGCTCCATGGAAAGTGTATTTTCTTAAGGAGTAAAAGCTTTTTACTTATCTCTTGGTATTCGTATTAGTTATGTGATCACTGTACTATATACTATTAGAAATTAAAATTAGGATATTTACATCAATCATTACTATTCAAAGTATTGAAATCTATGTTAATATTATGTAAAATATCCATTATACCAATAAGCTCAGGTTTCAGGGTTTTTTCTTTAATATGGGACGTCTGCACACTGGTAATTAACAAAGCTCTACCATATTAATTTTCGATTAGAATTGAAATATCAGTCCTATTCTTACTTCTTGGTCTTTGGACTGATTCTTACTACAGTGCTTATGCATTTTTCTTTGGATTCTCACAACACACATCAAAACGTTAAAGTATCAGGATGCCATTTAAGTTATTACCAATGCACTAGGAAAAAAACCCAAAATACAGAAGAAATTAATAAAATCAGATACAGTAATGAAATTCAGAAACTTAGCCTTCAACAGAATATTGTTAGCCTGCTGTGCCTGGCAATGCAGACCCCACTTTATGTTCTGAGATGGAATGACTGTCATGTCTGGCAGCTAAGCAAGTACCAAAATAAGCATATTACCACTTACTTTGCAATTCAATTTTGGGGAACACCACTTAAGATGCCTCACTATATAAATTATTTTGCTGTCAAGTCATGTTCCATGGCCTTGTGGAGCTTGTGTGCCCAGGAGGACACAAGCAGAGTATCAGGTTTGGTGCTATCCCTCTGTTTTCTTAATATTACTATAAAGTCTTATGCCAAGAGTGAAGAAAATGGACCAAAAAACCTGAACTCTGCTTGTAAGACACACTTTTCTTGCAAATCATTTGTTCTCATGCTACATGTTCTTTCCATAGACTCCTCTGGAAATGGTCCATTCATGAGTACAGTGCTGCCCTTCAAAGATGGCACAAGGTTCCAGGAGATAAAGAAGTTACAGTCTTAGAACACAATGCTCCATAATGGTCCTGAACAACATGTCCTTCAGGGAAGCAGCCTTTTCTCTTGGGACTCACATGTATTTCAGATTTAGTGCAGCAAAAACACAACAATGCAACTATAGAGAAGCACAAAACCTTTCAGTTAAAGTAACTCAAAGAATTTAACAAAATTTTGGCTTTATGTATAAACACCTTCATTTTGAAAAGACATGAACTGCGATCCACAATAGGCTGGTGGCCAAATCTGAGGTGCCTGAGACTGCTGAAGACAGGCCAAGTGAAGTGGAGGCACACAGGGCTGCCTGCATGAGCCCCACCACAATGCTGGGCTTCTCCTGCCAAAATACAAGTATTTTAAAACAACGGCACTTGTACTTGCACACTGCTGGACACACTACTAGTGCAAATACATTTGTTATTCAGGACTTAGAAGACATTTTAATATCAAAAGTGATCTCACACAGTGTACTCAGCTGAATTGTAAAGTTTCTGGAAACAAACAACAGTGGTTTTACATAAAAGGTTAGTATTTTTCAATATATAAATATTTCTCCTTTTACTAAGCAATTGCGCTATGGCTAAAAAAGCTAATGAAGTTTTATTCTCAAGAGACCACTAAAGAACTGTTATACTAAAAGTTGTGCCAGCATCTCCACTAGAAGACCCTATTATTAGAGATCTGTAAGTCAACAAAAAAAAAACCAAAAACAAAAAAACCAAACAAACAAAAAAAACAACCCTAGAGTAAAATTTTATCCTGAAACTTCCAGAACCATTTTTGAATTATTAAAAATATACAACTTATTTTTAGTTCTTATAACGAAACAGAAAAAAAATTGTACATCATTTTAACATAGCTTCTGCCCTTATTAATAAAGAAACTGGATAAAACTATTAGAGTACCCTTTTGTTAAAATAAAATAGAACAGGCAGTGCCTTTTCCCTTGGGGAAGATAATGTGCCTTATGTATCCTCTCAAAAAAAGATTGCACATGTCCTAATGTGCACCAACACAGTGAAAGCTTAAAAAAATCTTGTCATTGAGCCAGCAGGATGAACTTTCCTAACGCTATTCCTAAAACAGTAAACTAATTAGGAGTGATTTCTGGTGAAGAGTCTGTAAAAGTCAAGATTAATGCTAAGTAGTTCTACAATATTTCTCTAAGAATTGATTGCTCCAACGCACCTTAGTAATGTCCCAAATGCTGCGACCATTGCTTTGTAGGAGCTTTGCAAAAGATTTCATTATTCTCTCATCACATGCAGTGATCCCTGCATGACTTCTGCTTGCTTTGTAACTTCCCTTTACCTCTCATTTACCAACAATTTATTCTTTTGTTGAAATCATACTCTACTGACAGCTTTACCACATTGAATTAACAAATATTAACAGTCTACAGTAAATTAAAGCACTGTCATGGGCCATCAATATTCTACCTTGGCTTGAGATCACACTGACTAAACTCTAGTCAAATTTCAGTAGAGAACTGAAAAAAATCCATTCATTTCAAGAAAAGCAATGCAGAAGTGCATTTCTCTTAAAATAAGACATGCTAACATGACAGAAGAAACATGGTTCTGAGAACAGCATAGGTCACCTGACGTCATTTTTCGACTAACAGAGAAATAAATAGAATAAAATGTCAGAACAGACTTTATGACTCCAGCAAGCACAGTAATAAACTTGTTAGAGAAGATCTCTGAAAAAGGTACGTGAAAATTAGAAATAGTGAATTGCAGTGTACATTGGATGATCTATTCAGCAATAAATATACAGCCATTACAACCCTTTGCTCTCATCAGGCAACCTTTGGGGTTAATTCCAAGGGAGCTGCAGCCAGTAACTACACATGATTAAAACCATTTAAGAGTCACTTATCTTTGATGATGTTGAAGTTATTTCATTATTAACTTACTTTAGTGTGGTTTAAGGCAACAACTTTTACTTTACAACTGAAGGTGACTAGGGACAGGCATCTGCTCTACCAAACTCAGCTCAACTAACAAGCAGGAACCTAGACAGGGTAACACCCTGATTTTGCAAAAGCTTCTTTATGACGATCACATACACAAAATGTTAATGTCTGTTGAAATGTAATAGACATCAGCTGTTCTTCAGACTTAACATGATCCAAACACATCACTCTTATCCAGAGCCTCATGTTTTCATGGCACCTCACTTATTTTTTTAAGAAAACTAGGAATAAGCATAACACAATGCAGATATTGCTTATTTCAAATATTGTTTTCATTGGGAAAAATGAAACTGCAGACCCTGATTTGTTTGGAACAGGGGACACTGGAGAGGCAGGCAGCTCTACCAGCCACATGTGATGAGAGTACAGGGGAGAGAGGCTGGAGAAAATAACCTCATTCAGAAATGACAAAGCAGAAAGATGCAAAAGAGTTTAAGGGTTGGGTAGGTGTTTTTTTTTCTTTTCTGAGCTGCAAATTTTAGAAGCAGTAAGAGAACACAGAAAAAAAAAAGTGATATATTTATAATTTATGCCCCAATTCACCAGTGACTAATGTTATAAATATGAGTATTGTTCATAATTGTTACAGTGAATCCCAGCAAGATACACATTTCTTTCTCCTCCACTATTCCATCTTCCACATTGCTCAGAATGGAACGTACTTACTGTCAGAATTGAGATAATGTGTAATTGGTATGGAGGCACAAGTTTTATCTCCTTTTCTCTGAAGTTTAACAATAGTTAAGTCATACTTTAAAAGGGTTTTTTTCAATGCCTCTCTCTGTATGTGTATACATATATGTATATAGAGACACACACACAGTTTGTGTATTTTGTATACATAATTATATATAACGTTATATATAATGTTTACTAGAAAGCTCCCAAACACCTAGCAATTCAGTTTCCCAGATGTGGAATTTGATCAGACCAGTAACAACCTGTCAGCTTTAAATATTGGACTGTTTGTCTCCCTGTGTCCAGTGCCTAAGATCTTGTTAATTACCTAAACTCTCTTTCTGTAGGTCTTGTTAATTACCCGTCTCCTGTCTCAGAGGACCTTGTTAATAACTTGTACAATCTCTCTAAAAAGGTCCTAATAACACATTAAAATTAAACATGCTTTTCTTTTAGCACTTGTCAAGTGGTGTAAATTGAGAAATTTTCACATCAGTTTATTAGCCTGTAGTGTAGTGTCATGTATTTTCCTAAACAAAAACAATTTCAGAAAAGCAATGCACGAGGTTTGGTTATGGCACAAAACAATCTTTGTTTTCCAGGAGGACCCTCAGTTTCTTTAACTGTGTTCAATACAAAATCCTCGTGGCTTCTGACTGCAAATTAACCTCTTGAGAGCCATGGCAATAGCAGTGATTGTAAGAATGAATTCAATTTAAGGCAATATTAGGTCAAAGTTTCAAAGCAATGGATTAAGCAGTACGAAGACAAAGCTATTATTGGTAAATGCTAACTAGAAGAACACTAGACATATTGTTTGCTTAAAAATTCTTCATTGGCTCTATGATATAAAAACCTTTGGAACTAACAGATTTTGTAGTATTTGCAAAAACAGCATTTTTTGTTTCAATATGAGACTTCTGCATTTTTGTCAGCTCATAAATATCTGTATTAGGTCTACACCAGACAACAAAACCCCCCAGTGTTAACACTTTTGTAATACTGCAATACCGTATCTATGAAAACCTTAAAAAATACTCATTTATCCACTCAGGCTTTGCAGGAGGTAACAAAGTATCATCCCCATTTTACAGATCTCAGTGATTTAGCCCAAGCCAAAAAACAACCCTTTCACAGATCAGAGAGATTAATAGAAGTTAGGGGTCCATATTTTGTGATTTCCCAACAACTACTATTATATACAAACCAAGCAGGTTTTGTTTTGCTTTTCCAAAATATTTCTTAAACCTTCCTGAAATAACAGTAATAAATAATAGTTAAAAAAAAGAAAGATTTTAAAAAAATTCTCTGACATTTGCTTTTAGAAAAAAAAATCCTGTAACTGTTCCTGAACCACTTCTAGATTTCTGTATCATCAGCTGAGAAACACGTGGTGGATGTACTAATCTTTACTCTTTTAATTAGTAAATCAGAGTAATTACTGACAGAGTATGCATACAGCCAGCTAGAGCAAAGGATGGGCTGGGTGAAGGGCTATTCAGTAACTCTCTTCTAAAACTCAGCCAGCCAGCAGCTGATGTTATGATGTTCTTCACGTTACCAAACACAACGGACTTGAGATTGATGCAGAGCTCACCAAAGTCACTGAATACTCCCACTAAGGTTACAGCCACAGCTTCATCTGTGCTACGAACTTGACACTCACACTATAGACAAGAAGGAGCTGGTTTTGATCAATTTTTTTGAGGGTGGATGGAGAGGATTGCTGTGGTTTGGTGTTTTTTTTTTTTTTTTTTTCCCTTCAACTTTGCTCTATCTCCAGCTTGGTCCCACCGACCGAATGGCCTTTTGTGGCTATAGTGTGCTCCTGGAATATATTTTCCAGCTGAATTTCATTAGACCAGGACTGTTCCATCACTCAAACCAAGGCTTAATTGGTTAATTGGGGTTAATTGGGAGATCCACCTGCAAAGCAAACACCTTACCCACAGCAGAACACTGATTTTGGACACACCTTAACAAAAACATCCTGCCTGGTTTACTTGCAGAAATGCTATCCATTCAAAACAGCTTAATAGCACGCTGAGTAAATAAAAACTCAAAGTCTAAGTTCCATGTCTATGCTTTCTGCATACTGAATTTGTTACCCAACATCATTCATTTTGTGCCCACAGAGTCACACAACTCTTTCTTCACAGTATCGCTAGTTCAAAAAATAAAAAATGGACCCTCTTCAACAAACCTTCCACAGATAAAAGGTAAACTGAAACTGTAAACTTATTAAATATGCACATTTTGTATTAGTTTCTACTTCAAAAGAAAATAATTGTACAAGATACATTTGAAAGAAAGTAAACTAAGTCTAAAAGGTTTGCACAGAACATAATCATGGAACATATAAAAATCAAGAGCTTCTAACTTAACTTATTGCATGCTAGATGCTATTCCATAATAGCTGTCTTATAGTAAAGGTCAAAATGTTTATTATTGTTTTGCTTTTTGAAAATAAAATAATATCCACTTGTCTTATCAAAAGTTTATGTTTACATAGAAGTCAAGAACTAGTAAGAGACTCTCATACAAAGAGGAAAACAAATGACTAGAGTCCTCCTGAATGGGCATTGTGATGAGCTTTTTAATTACAAAAAAAAAAGAAAAAAAAAGTCCATCATTACTATTAAAGATTTATATTTATCAAGATCTCCGGCATTCAAGAACTTCAAAATATTTCACTACTTATATCTAGCATCTGTCTGAATACAGTGTTTCATTTTAAAAAATTTAAATGCTATGTAGTTGTAATTGTTATTTAAATTATTTCTCTTTAAAGGAGTTTATTTAAATGGAAGTTTAACTTCTGACAAACCAAGCTACAGCCTAACCTTCCTCTAGTCTAGAGCTATCCTTTATTAACAAAATAATATTCTAGGACAGCCTGTAAACATATTACTTAAGACATTTGGAACTGACTTGACTCAGAGAAGACACTAAGAAGAAAATATATTAAATAAGCTTCTAGTAACCAAATTTCTTCTACAGCAGTTACATTTCAGTTCATTTATCTAAATCACATCCACGATTAGTTCTGTTAAGAAAATGATTCTAAGTTTAAATCAGCAGTGCATGCATTCTAACCAGTGAATAAAACTGAGTTCACATACAGTAAGATCACTCTGTTCTAAATTCTTAAAGAACGAGATAACAAGAAACAACTTATTATTTAATTTTAAGAAACTACTATTATTGTGCCATTTATTAAGGAATTAACACACAGGAAAAGGAAAAATTGTTAGAACCATGTTTTCCATTTAAAACTGATTTATTTTACAACCTTAAGATTCCAGTTTGGAGCATTTTAATTTTAAATGCATTCTCTATAAAATTTAAGTCATTAAATAGAAATTAATCATTACCTTGAAAAAACAAGGACAGTAATATACAATATACAATAAGAAAAAAAGAATGCAAATGAATAAAAGTTAATTATTTAACTTCTTAAGCATTTATCTATTTGGAACAGTACATGTGAGTGTGTGTGTACAGAGAAAGACAGAGAGACTGACAGAAGAGACAAGAAGACTAACTGTGGGTTGCACTTCTTTTTTCCTTAAGGAAAACAAGTAAAGTGTTGATAGACAAACAAAGATTAAAACAGATTTTTTTAAATCGAAATTTCTTATCAGCCCTGGTAACCTCATTCTCCTCAGCACACAAACTGCTGCCTTGTGCAATGGTTTGAATACACAGAACTCAGCAAAGCTAAAATGAGCCAAATGAATTCAAGCGAGGTAAGTGGCCATGTGGGAGTCCCCATTCAGAAACAGAATGGTCTATAATTCTTGCACTCTAACATAGAGAACTTAAATATTCTTTTTTTCCCAAATAGTGAAATGCACAGGAATTGTTTTCATTACTCACATTTTCTTCACTCTTTTATTTATTTCATTTCATCCTTCTCTTAGACTTGAAATTCTTCCCTGTAAAAACCTGACTTAGGGCAATGTAATAATTAGGAATAAGTGCTCAGCAGCAGCAGAAAACTTCCAGGAAGAACCCATTCTGAAGCACAA
Source organism: Xenops minutus (assembly GCA_035221455.1). Classification (NCBI taxonomy): domain Eukaryota; kingdom Metazoa; phylum Chordata; class Aves; order Passeriformes; family Furnariidae; genus Xenops; species Xenops minutus. Next base: position 29,077,687 of record JAWWEE010000159.1, read on the forward strand.
ACAAGGTCTTCCACAGATGCAAGTACCCAAGATCATTCACAGTACATACTAGTAATAAAAAAGCAACTTCAAAATGAAGAAAAGATCAAATTATATAAAGTTTTAACTTCTGCTTCGAAACAGACAATGATATAAAGCAAACCAGCAATGATATAAAGGTATATAAAGCACAAAGATTGTGTTCCTCAACACTTCACATTTTCATTTATATAACAAGTTCAAGATATCAGATTGAAATACAGCAAAAGCCTACCTTGAAGATGGCAACATGCTTGTGGGCTTGAAGTTTGTCACAAACGGATTAGTCGACTCATAATCAAAACTCTCCTGATGAGCTTCACCGAACGCACTAGGTGATTTCAAGTCAGTAGAACTGTCTGATCCCCCATTGCTAAGTTTATCTGACCTCCTGCTATCTTTTTTTCCAGTCACTCTTTCAAAAAGACTAACCTTCTCTTTTTTCTCTTTTTTAATTTCTTTCCTGATTTCCACAGGTTTCGAAAACAGACTTATATTTTGATCCCATGTTGCTGGGCTTTCTTCAAATGGATTCTTCTGTCTTGGCAGTGTAGCAAATTTTTGGGGTAACGAAGCACTCACATTTGTAAATGGGTCATTTTGAGCATCAAGTGCAGCTTCATCAACTGTGCTGTCAAGCTGGTTCATTTTAGAAGTATCAACACTTAATGTCCTTCTGTGTGGAGATTTTAGACTCCCTGCAAACAATCTGTCATTAGTATATTATCAACAGACACAATATCACAATTTATGACATGCAGAAAACCCATCTGAGCTTCGATCTAAAAGCTTTGCAAATGAGTGTCAGTTCAAAATTCTGATGAGTAACTAAGCTATTTGAAAAAAAATAAAAATTAACAGCTTGATTTTGTGGTTCGGAAACGTTTATAGATAGATACTACAGCAAATTTTTGTTTCCTGTGTGAAAACTGAGTTCTGCAGAGAAGACAGCTATGACTAAGTGTGGCATTCCAGAAAGAGACAATAGTCTATTGCTGCATAATAACTATGAAAAAAACAAAGTATTTTCAGTTCTCTGTATAAATCAGATTTAAAAATTGGTGATAGTTTTCAACTTTTTAATTAAACTTACTACTCACAAGGTGCAATTTTGCCTGCAGTCCCCTCTAGAATGCAATGCTTTGCTACGATATACTCTTAAATGAGAACATAAGAAAAAAATGCTAAATTATCATAAGTTTTCACCAAAATAAGCTGTTTCTTATGCTCAGAAACAGAAATTATGAGTTATCACCAACTAAAGGAATTGAAAAAATAGGCCAGCAATATCTTTTTTGGCCTTGTAATTGCTTCATAAACTGAAGAAACAGATTTTGAATGCTCTAATAGCAGTGAACTGTGATGGCAATGGTCATGAGTTTTACTTACCACCTTCATCAACTGAACCAAAAGACTCCAGCTGACGCCTGAAAAGGTGAGAGTAGCCAACAGGGCCGGATTTCATCTTTTCTGAGGTGACATGCGGTCCTGTTAAATCTGACATCGAATGTGCCGAGGACAGACGCTGGGGCCCCAAAAGGAAAGGCTTTTTTGGTTTTGATTTCATTTGTACTTCACCACTACACACCTCTACGCTTGCATCAGGTATGTGAGTACTTGGGATGATTGCAGAGGATGTATCTGAAAACGTCCCATCGTTTTTTCGACCCTTCATTTTGTCTTTTAGTTTAGCAAAAGGGGATTTGGTTTTGTCCTTCATTGACAAATCAAACATACTTGCTGTCATGTTATTCCTCATAAACTGAATATTGACCTTTATTTCTCCTCTGTCTTTAGTTCTCTTCCCTTGTCTGGACTCTAGGGGAAACCACCTTAAAGGAGAAAAAGAGCAAATTAAGTTGTGCTCTCTGGAGGCAACTCATTAAGCTCTGGTGAGTTGGTTAACACATCTGGTTAGTACAGTTCTAAACCATGAAAACCCAAAGCCTCTATCAAAGGTTCAACTATTCCTGTACTGAAAAACTTCTTTGTTTATATTTGTTTGTGAAGTGGAAACTTAGTAACCAAGCAAGTATGAAGCTCTTTACAGTGTTCACCTGTTTTGAAAACCAGAATCAGCTCTGGAAGCTTACTGAATGTCATCAAAGCTAATGGGCTCACATCTGCTTATGATGGAGAACTTGCCCCTATGTTAATTATAAATACAAATACATTTTATTCTGCTATTTAAAAGAACACTTGTTAGTTTTCAACTGTTCTATATTTAGCAGTGATGGATATTAATGTATACTGTGTGGCAACTACCTCATCTGGTAACCTTTTCTCCTTTGATTTTGCTCAGGTTTATACATGAGCAAACATTTTCCCCTCTGTCCTTTCCTTCTAACCACTGGTTAAGATTTATGTCAACTGCACAAGCAAAGAAATATCTGAGACCCCTGAACAGCAAACTACCATTTTAGTTCTGCAACTGCATCCCTGTGGATGCTGACAGTAACTCCAGGAGCACCAGGTGCAGAACTGTGAACTTGGAGGTGTGTCTACAGTCATCCTCTCTTTTGCAGGTCACCCATAGGAATAACTTCAGAAATATTTCCAGAGGCTTTGGAACCATGATGTAAATCCCCACTCCTTGAAAAGAGATCAAAGGTGTGATCATCTGCTTCAAAAAGCCAAGTGTGCTTCCTTGCCAGCTCCAACAAAAGCTTTTTCATTATCTAAGTGTCTTATTCATTCTGTATTGTGCTCCATTGTCCCATGGAAGCATCTGCAGAATTATGGCTCAATCTTCCCTCCACAGCTTCACCCAAATGAATGACCAACAGACAATCCCTTCTCCACAACCATCACCCACAGCCCTTCCTATTTCAAAAGGGGCACAAGAGCATATTTCAGATCTACCAGCTCCAAAGAAGTGCTCTAAACCCATTGTCAGGAGAATTGCATGCACACAGACTAACACAACAGCTCATCACCACAAGGAAGTAACTTCTGATTTGGAGACCAAGAAATCCAATGGTCTATTGGCACAGATGCAAAATTGATTGTACAGTTACACATACATTATTCAATCCTGCCAAATACAGAAAACAAGGTCAGGAAAAGAGAAAAATAATCCTCTATTTCCTTTCAGATTTCATAAACATTTTTAAAGGTGACAGCTGAAATCAAATTTTCAGGCAGAGATACTGTTACCTGAGTTGAGAAAATACTTCCAGAAGTGACACACCAAAAAAATAACTAAAGGATGGAGAGTATTAAACATTTTTTTGATGCTTTGTGATGTCCACAAGATTTTATGTTTCATACTGAACCAGAATAATTAAGAAATATCAGACCTCCTCTGTCCTGGCACTGAACAACATGAATCCAGACAAGTAGGCTCAGAGGTTCAAACCAGTTAGGAGGATAATTAAACATTTAGAAAGAAAGCTTTTCTTGTGCTGTGAGGTAACTTCATTTATGTATTTTAAATGAAATGCAAGACCTGGAATATGTGTCTGAAGAAGATGGATCGTTTTTCCTTTTAGTTAATAACGTTTCACTTCTTTGGTAACTGATTCCAGAAACACTTCAAGTCATCTATAGAGTCATTACAGAAAACACACAAAACAGAACCAAGAATTTTTTTTGTGCTATATAATGTTGCAAAAAAGGAAGACAAGACAACCTATTTTCTTTAAAAGAAAATATGTTCACATCTTCTCCTAAAAAAATACAAACAATACACAGTCCTAATGGGCAAGCCCTTGCTCAGACAGATCCTGCCTGTGCAGGTAAAAAAAAAACAAAACAAAAATCCCCCTAAGACTGAGAAAGTCCTCCCGTGATTCCTTAGACAGACACTAACACACACATAACTACAAATAAGGCTCATGAGTGTTTCAAGAGACTTAACAGTCAGAGAGGACCTCAATTTTGACATTTAAATTTAATGGCTTGGCCTACACTGTGACAAAACATTCCCATTTCCCATCTCTCCCTCTCCCCACAGGTCTCAAACATTAATACTGTATCTCTGACAAGATTGCTGAATTTTCATATGTTCTTACTTAGGAACTACCAAAACTTTCAACTGATGTATGACACTTGTTAACTTGTTTTAGAACAATATCAATATACAAATTTTTAAGCTTTTGCTGTGTGGAAGAAAGTATTTTAACAATTAATTTAACTCAATTATTGGCATTCTTACCATCAATCACCAACAACACTGTGTCACTACCACCTGCTAACAGCAGTACCTCAACTTACTCTTTTGAAATTCACCTCTTCACCACTAAAAATAAGTTCAGCTGGGAAAACAAAGACAACAGGACAGCAAAACAGACTGAACCTCATATCTGCTGGAACCAGGTTCAACTCTACTACTCATTCCAACAGAATTTAATCATAAACTCTTTTACTCCAGCAAAATTCCTCTGGACTTCAGTGGAATTTCTATTTGAATAATGATTGCTGGATCAAATCTTTGTATAAAAGACAGATATTTAATTTTCATAGGCATTTCAAGGAGGTTTCTTTGTTACCTTGGAGAGTTTATCTTGTTTTAGTTATAATGAAGGTTCCATATGCTTCAGCTCATAACAAGACGATATGAGAAGCAGACTTGAATCATGATTTCCTTCAAATTCAAAGGCAACTAATTACTTTTTTTAAACAGATGAGAACAAATGCAGGCAATGCATTTGTGTGGAGCTGCACGTGAATGAGCAACTGAGTCTGTAAATGTTTCTTATTAGAATCTGTTTCGACAACACATGGGCGTGAGCAACAAACAGAAAAAACAGCACTGTACATAATAGAAAAAAGAACTGGAAAATGAAGTCCGCTGTTTTCAGATAACATCATTTCAGCCCTAAAATACTAAATTCCACTATACCGCTGCCAATTTAAAAAATTGTAATGTATTATAAAAGCCAATAAAACTTGCTATTTTGGTTTTGTTTACAATACTTTTAGCCACAATAAATGCTCCATTTGTCCGGCTGCCATGAGCTTATTCTATAGAAAGCCTGTACAAAGTAGAAAAATAGCCAATAACATACATGAACTAAACAGGGTGGCTTTTATGAGAGCAGATGCCCTTTTATTTAATAACCAAATATTACATCCAGTCTTGCAGACAGTCTTGATTTAAACAGACCTTGTACAAAGTCTGGCAAATTTTCCCAACTTCAAAGGAAGCCCTATTGCCTTCTGAATCACATTCATACTTCTTGCTCTCACCTTCAAATGCTCTGTAGGGCAATGTCCTCCATACACCCCCTAATTTCAAATTTTCCCCTATGGCTTCCATCAGGACAACCCTCTCGTCTGTTTTTGAGTGTGCTAATGGGCTTTGCCTGCCTTGCACAGGGTTCTAATAATTTTTATTTTTATTTACTTGCCCCTCTGTATACTGACTATTTTTTGAACATGCAAAGAGATGATCAACTTGCAAGGCTAAAGAGGAAAAATCCTGCTAACCAGGCAGCCCTGAAAAACTAAACCTCTATCTGAAGAAAGATGGCTATTTTCTAGCCATGACAAAATTACCTAATTTTGTCCATACCTACAATTCAGGTAAGTTTGCAATAAAGCAAACTCCCTTTTTTTCTAGGAAAGACAATAACCATCTTCTGCACGCTATTAAAGTAAATTGATCAGCATTAGCAGTGGTGAACCCTCTGCCTTAGTAAAGATAGGCAGGAAGAGTGAAGGAGAAAACTGAAATAAGCTACTATAAATGAGTAGGTTACAAAATTCTAGCATGTCTATTCCATTTAAATAGCTAGTGATCTACAAAAGTCTTTATATTTCCCACATATTTTTTGCAACTGGGGTTTTTTTTCCTCCCCTTTTCTAATTTCATTTGTCTTCCAAATCTGCCATGGAATTTGACAGTTCCAAGTCATATCCCTCTATTTCCTTTGAAGAAGCATTACTCAGCCTAATTTGCTCACCATGTAACAATGACCAGAACAGGCTGACAGTATGGGTAAGAAAAACAGTAACAGCATGGGTAAGATAAACCACTACATAATTTATTTTTAATAATATACTTTAACTGCATCCAAAACCACTGGGTAACTTGTCTCCCAATTTCAACAGGAATCGTAAGTCTTTTAGCCAGCACATTCAACCTGTGCATGACAGATGATCTCCTGACTCTGTCTTCCTGCCAGTGCCAAAGATGAAAAGTATTGAAGGAATTTTCCCACTCATTTTCCTGCTTCTCAAATACACTGTTTTGCCTTAACTCTACTCAATAATTATCTGTTGAGCTGGTATAGTTTTGTTTTGCTGGAAGCATTAGATTGCACCCAAAGAATCTTTAATTTCATTCACAAATTACTGAAGGAGTTCTGCTAAAAGCCATGTAATCATCACAGCATCCATAAGGCTTCTAATCTTGATTTTACATGTGAAAATCAGCATCCTGATCTAGGCACCTTTCATCTGCTATGAGGGGAATTTTCTATACCATCAGATACTTCTAAACCCATCCTTATAAAAGACCATCAGAATCCCAGTGACAGAACATGTCCATCAGCTGTCACAGGAAAGAAGCACTTCATCTTAGCTACACTGAAGAAACTTGCTTCACAAAACCCCACTAACATAATTGTCCACAGCTAATTGATAAAAAACAACATCCAAAGCCCAGAACTGTCTGACATTTTCATTAGCAGCATATGCACTTTGAAAAATGCAGAAATATGTTTGGTGATAAATCATTCTGATACCATACTGTGCGACTGCCCCAAAAGTCAGCAAGTAGGAAAATTAAGGCAAGGGGCTGAGCACAGACTACATCATGCATGACGGGAAGTTAAGAAGAAAACAGATTATTTATTAAAGTAAGTGATGACACTCAAAAAGATGAATACTGTTACTTTTTGGAAGCCAACTGAAATGACATATTCAAAGTAGAGTTTAAAATAAATATTACAGAGGGACATTGTAACATCACAAAACATATGGGAACTGACAGATAACACCCTCACTATGGGGTTACCTAACATAAACTGGAATCAAAGCAATTAAAGTGATCTTAGTTTACTTATTATTTTGGCTAAAGGCTATGTGTGAATACTTTTATTTTAGAAACAAAATAACTGAAGGTATGAGAATTAAGGCCAGTTTTTTCAGTTGAGTGTGTGTGCAAGTGTGTGTGTCTGTGTGTGTGTGTGCACAGACAACGGGGAAGCATTTCAATCCACATGGCACTTCAACTGACTCAGAATTATGACTTATTCATAGGATATGCATGCATTTGTTGTCAAAATGTAAATGCTGGAAATATTACTAGGTAATTTGAAAATATCACTGCAATTCCATAAAGTTACAACCTCGTAGAACTTTTCTCCCATAACCATCTTTCTCCTCTGTTCCTCAGTACTAACCTTCCTTCATTTTTTTCACATGTACTGAGTGGTGCAACAAAACAACTCGTATGGAATCTCCAGACTGCTCTTTATTTCTGTGCCTTTATCAAATTTCTCAGTTACTACTCTTCCCACTTTTGACTTGAGTGGAACATTATTTTCTTGCTTAAACCATAACGTTTTGACAGTTTCTGTTACAGTCTGCCATTTCCACTACTACTGAGACCTATCACTTAAAATGTGTTTTTCTGGTAAATTTAAATTTAAGACAGAAAATTAGAAAATGATATTATATTATGTTTTGTAGAAATATTACTTAAAAGGCACTACTCATTAATAAGCACTGAGCCCATAACATACTAACTATTTATACTTGTTTGCTTGTTCATAATTCAAGTTGTATTTGAAGCCCCCTACTCATGCGTCGCCCTCTTGCTTATGCTGCTGCAGGTGAGAGAGGGGACTAAGCAGAGGCAGCTGAAGAGGGAACCTGTCCATATCCAAGAGGGAGGCTGCCAAGAAAGAATTCATATTCATTTGGAGGAAGACACACTATTTGCATATCTTTCAGGAAGCTCAGCAGAACTAAAGAGTAAGTGCCTACAACACAGGGGTATTGATCGTAGTCAATCGTTAGTTCTTTTTGTTTTCTTGCTGAGAAACTGGTTTTGACTATTTTTTATGATCGATATAAGAAGAGAAGTATCTTTGATGAGGCCAAGATTCCTTCATTGTATTATCCTCAAATAAGCATTTTTTTAACAACAGTGCTGCAATTTTCACATGTGTGTGTAAAGGGGTATTGTTGAGGTATTAAGACTCCAGAGAGAAGAGGAACTAAATCACAAATAAAAGATGTCTCCTTCAACATTTCCATAAGAAATAGCAACTCTACATTGCCTGCCTCTTCAAATTTATAACATTCCACGCAAGTGGTGCATCTTAAATCAGCTGAACATCCAATAAAATTAGCTGTCCAGGAAAGCTAATAAAGGAACGGACAGGAATTAGTAACAAGGATGAAGCAAAAGCTGATGAAATAAAAAACATTATGGTGAATGTTAACAGAAATTTGTTCTTCTACTGCTGTGTTCCTTTAGCCCATAGGTGAAAAAAACCTGACGCAGAGTCAGTATGAAAAGAACTAGAAAATACTTCAGTAAATTAAGACATGTCAGTAAATATTTTTTTTATTCCATAGTAATGCTAAAAATTTGTTTTGATTCTATGCAGTCAGACTACCAGCAGCATTAAGGCAACTATGAATTGTAACTGAACTGAAATTACTACAAAAAAGTACATATGCTTTAAAACAATACATTTGTTGCTCATAATTTACATTTCAAATGCAAGAGCATTTTGCAAGAGCAGACCACAAAACTTGCCATGTATTTCTCAGGATGAATTAAAAAACCCACACAATGCTACTGCAAGAAATAAAAGTCATGTCAGAAATCTAACATTCGAAAACTTATGCTAAATACACTTCCAATAAAGCAGTAACTCCCAAGCTTTTTGAACTGTTAAAAAAACCTCAGTAAAATCTCTCAGCATCTGGAGCCAAGTTTTCAGCTCTGAGAAAACAGAAGCAAAAAGTCCCTGTCCATTTCCAGCTACAGCAGAGACACAAATTTATGAACTTGCATAGTGTGATGGGCATCTTTGCACTAAGACAGAAAGAAAATGAACCAGGATCCTGCAGATACTTTGGAAGAAGCCTCTGAAAGAGTCCTAGTCAGGGACCATCTGAGCGGCATCTGGATCTAACTGTTCCAGGAATTTTTATTTTTAATAATTTGAAAAATCTTCAGTTTCAGAAAGGAAAAGGACACTCACTGCATGGTGGTGCGTACGAAATTTTCACTATCAAGTTATAGTAAATAAACCACTCTGTTTCATTAAGTCTTGGGCCAGAGCAAGTTTATTAGAACGCAAGATGTGCAAATCCTATCATGAGGCCTCTGCCTGAAAACTTAACTGTGGGGAATATTTTTCGTAAGATGTGATGAATAACAAAAAAAGCTACACAGGGAAAAAAAAAAAAGGATTCTTTTTCCCTAACATAATGTTCCTGAATTCGCAATGATTTTTGAGATTTATTTCTTCCAAATTACAAAATATTCAATTAAAAAAATATATAAAAAGCCAAATGTCACACACTCCACGGTCTTCCTAGGAATTCAAAATCAGCTGGTAGCCTTCACTTCTCGTACCTCCTTACTAAAAAAGCACTAGGGAATTGCTGACAGGGTTCAGCATTGTGCAGAATATTAAATATCTTTTTTGCAATACCCTGGTGACTCTTGAGTCTGTCTCTTACAGCACCATATGTACAGCTGTGTTGGAAAGAGGAAGCTATTAAATATATTAAAAAGTAGAAATATTACCAATAGACACTTCATCAAATAACTGGATCTCATTCATCCCCAAACAAAGCAAGAAATGTTAAGGTTACATCAACATAAGAAAATAACTCTGGATTTAATAACGGCACAAGCCTGTTGAACATATTTGAAAGTAAAAACATTGCTTAATAAAACAGATTAGTGTTTCTGAAACAATGAATATAGCTTTCAACCATCAGAATACTTTGGTAACAAAGACATTGGACTTAGTCTTGAAAGGCACTGGGTGTATCAGTTCCCACACCACAGTCACAGCTAGAAGGCCTTCAGGTCCAAATATATTACCCTCAGTTTACTGCCAACACAGGGCTAGGAATATTTTGTATCAAAAAGGATTTAATAAAGGGAAAGAGAAAAAAAGAGCGCTTTGTTTGAGATTGCATTTGCAAATATATTGCTGCAAGTTTGCCCTCCTCCTGCACACATGTACCAATATTGCATCCACATCTCCAAGTAACACAGAAAGGAGACAGCAACAGCACAAGCAGCCAGCCATGAAAACTTTGAAAAACATCTAAGCACTTAAGGGCTCACAGTTATTTGTTTTGTTTTTCAAAAGGGGGTTTCAGAAAGGACATTTCTTAGGCCCCCAAGCACCCAAAGACACCAGCGGGAAAACTGGATTTTCAGTGGCTCCTTTCTTCCTAAGAATTTAAATCGGCATTAAGTGAGTACAGGCTGCCAAAAATCCCACAAGCCGCACTTTTACACTTACATAAGACTTTTACAAGTACGGCTGCTCGGCCCCAGAAGCCTAACACCCATCAACTTTTAATAAGATTTGCAATCTTAAATGCTCAAGTAACTTCTGAAGAAAGGACTTGGGCTGTTTGTAAAAGCTCCCCCACAGGCCCCCATCTTGTGCAGCACAGCTCACAGGCAACGCGAGGATTGCTCGGGGAGCCCTGGTGAGTTCTGCGGTGGTCTGGGAAGAACTGCTTCACGTTCACATAGCAGGAGTTCCTCCCTCTCACTTCAGTGAAAGAAATGAAAAAGTAAAGAACACCTATGAAGCCCTGCTAAGTGTAACTTCTTATAAAAATAGGGCAGAGAACTGAATGTTTGCTTAACTATCACAAGGACTATGTTAATTACCCCACTTAAAAATTTCTGGAATAATTTTGTAAGTCTCCAGTGCTACTTTCACTAAAGTCAGTGCAGGAGCCTACGACGTTTTGTTACTCACAGTAACACATGAATAATTACATCTTTTCCTCCAATTTCTGAAGACATATTTCTAACTAGATTCACAGTCTTTACACGTAGTAGCATTCCTTCCTCATTCATTCACCTTTTTTTCTGTAGAGCATCTAGGTGTTGCAACTAAGGCAGTTGCCTACTGACCTGCAAGAAAATTACAACTCATGACTGAAGAATTTTTAAGATGCATGCCTAAAGTGCACTGAAGTTTCTTGAATCAAGTGTAAATAGAAATTAAGATCCCATGGCTATGGGCATTACCATGTATTGCATCAAGATAACTGATCTGTCCCTAAAAAGATAAGCAATTAAAAAGCGTAATACTCCAGACAATGACCAAAAGAGATCCTGCACAGGCCTCTTCTTTCCTATTATATGGTTTGTGAACACACTAAAAATTTAGTTTACAAATGCAAACAAACATCAGGGCAAAGACAGCTTGGACTTGTCTTTGGTGCTCCTTCAACCACAGCCCCTGCACAGAAGCAGGACCCGGTTCCGAGGTGGTTTCTGCAGAAACAGTTGTCTCGTCAACAAGACATGGCTGGTGCTGCCGCATGGATTTCCACCTCCAACTGCCCGACCTGACTCTGCTGGAAGTTCACACCCCAGCACAGCAACAGACAAGTGATGCCAGTCTTTCAGTCACTTTCATGCAAAGTCCAGCAGCTCACCATAGACCCACCATCGCTATAAATACCAGACTTCAATTTCAACAGCTGAGATTTGGGCACAGGAGCCTTTCTACTCTACTGAAGAGACACTAGAGGAGGAAAAGCACCTGGAGCAGGAACTTTTTAACCTCTGTAGAAAGATCTGTCAGTGTTCACATGCCACTGCCTACATGGAGCTCACTTGGAGGTCTCCATGCTGTTCTGCGTCAACTTCTGTGGAACAACCACAATTAAAACAAACCCAAACCGTGCAGTCCCAGGCATGCCTGCAGTACACTCATACCTGGAGTTTATCCCCACACACTTTGGAGGATACCAGAGTGGTACCAAACACCTTTGTGTAACCATGTCCTAACTAGGAATTTTAACAACTTTACTAATTTAGTTGAAAAACCCAGAAAATTAGCTAAGTTTACAGTTCAGCTTAATGAACTGCTATGATGCCTTTTTTTTTTTTTCTGTTTTTGCATTCCAGCACCTGAATTTGCTGGCAAACAGCAATTTTATTTGACAAAGGCTTATGTGGGCAATGATGGAAGCTACCATAAGAGCTGAAATTTCTCCTCAGTCTTCTCTGTTGAGGCCTGCTGTAGAGCACAGAGGCAGGATCGTGGCCTAAGATTAATCAGGATCAGCAAAGCACTGCGCTGTTGTGGTAAGCCTTCATTAAGTCACAGTTCATTGACCACTAAAACATAAATATAAAATATTTATAAGGACGCTTGGTTGCAGTAACTGAAGGAAAACAGTTTTAAAGGGAACACCACCAGGCTTCGAGGGCATCCGAGTCTCATGCATGGTTCAAACTGAGGTAGGGACTGCATGGGGATATGGCCCTGTGCAGAACAAACCAAAATCCTTAGAAAAGCCAACTGTAATGAGTTCACATTACACAGAAGAATTTGTAAAAAGAGTTAGTGTTACTGACACACCTTCCCTGTGCAAGGTAACCACTGTGATTAAACTTCTCTAGAGCGGTCAGGCCAAAATGACATAATTACATATGTTAAAGGGTTTGATCACAGCACTGAAGACAGAAATGCTGTAATTTCATTTCAGAGTACGTCGATAGTAAGGCTACTCTTTCCCACGCTCCCCAAGTACCACTGTACAAGGAATACAAATTATAATGAAACAAAACCAACCATCACTTACTCAGTTTTTCGCCTTTGTTTGTCTTCAAATATATCGTTCAGACTTATGGCCACCTGTCCCAAAAACCTGTCCAGCCCCACCAGTGACCTGTGCATGACAATGAGGTACAGGATGTACTTCTCTGGATTCTCCTGCATGAGCAATCCAGGGAGCTCGAAGGAGGCCTCTTCCTTCCAGGTGGGATCCAGGGTCTTCTCAGCCACCGACGTGGAGTACTTCTCCTTGCCCAGCTGGATGATGGTGTAGGCATCGTTGCTGCCATTTTTACCTTTCGGCTTCAGCCCTTTGGCTTGGAGGACCGTCACTTGCACGTGAGTTGGGAACCACTTCTGGGCTTGCTCTGCCAGCATCATCTCTGCGGATCGCGGCGGCGGCGGCGAACACAAACACAAACACAAACCCGGCCCGGGCCCCCCGCGGGGCTGTGTGCGGGGCTGTGTGCGGGGCTGTGTGCGGGGCTGTGTGCGGGCCCCGGCGGGCCCACCCGTGGGGCTGGCCCTGCCCCTGCCCCTGCCCCGGCCCTACCGCCCCTGCCCCGGCCCTGCCCCTGCCCCGGCCCTACCGCCGCTGCCCGCGGCCCTGCGCGGCCCTGCCCGCCCCGCGGGGCTCCATGCCCGGGGGCGCCGCTCTCCCGGCCCGGCCCGGCCCCCAGGGCATGCCCCTGCCCGCCGGGGGGTGCTCCGCCGCGCTGCCCTCCCTCCTCCTGCCCTCCTTCTCTCCCTCCCTCCCTCAGCCTCTCCCCGCGCTGCCCGCCCGCCCGGCCTCACGGGCCGGCTCCGCCGCTTCCGCCTTCCCCATGCTGCCGGCGGCGGTCAGAGGGCGGAGGGCAGGGTTCGCCCCCTCCTCCGGAGCTGGGCTGCCCTCCTTCCCCGCCCGGGGTTCGCCCCCTGCTCCTGAGCTGCCCTCGGTTCCCCGGGCAGGGTTGGCCCCCTGATCCCGGGCTGCCCCCCGGCCCGGCCCGGCCCGGCCCGGCTCCATCGCTGCCCTCCCGGCGGACAGCCCCGTCCCGGTAATTAACTCGGCGCTGGTTTTATTCCCGGAGCGGCGGAGGGGAGGGAGCCGCAGTGGAGAGAGACCTCTGGGTTTGTTATTATTATTGTTGTTATTGTTATTGTCATCATCATTATTGTTCTTATTATTTGGTGACCGCGGACGGGTGCGGCTCCAGAGCGAGGTTTGGGAGAGCACATCCTGCTGCCAGCGCATCGGGAACTTCTTGATTTCCCACCATGGCCATTCTGCTGGATTTAAAGGAGAAAGTGAAAGTAATGCAATATATAACAATATGAGTAGAAATATAATGCATAATAATAAAAGATAAAATGTAATAAAAGGTGCTCTAAGAACACTTAATTTTGTCTATGAAGACCGTGTTTACGTGCACACCTGTAAGCAAAGTCACCTGTATTGACTTCTACAAAAATTAAAATAATAAAACAGAATTAGGGTGGCAAGAATGCATATCTCACCCCTGCAAACCATAACAAGCAGGGAAACCAGCATCCAAGTCAGATAAATCTTCATCCACCACCCCTTGCTCATGAGTCCCCAGTCCAGGGCTCACAGGTGAGTAAGCAGCAAAAACCTTGGGAGACCTTCTCATACTGCTGAGAGCTACAGAAAATTAAAAAGTTAAGGCTCAAGACCATTAGAGAGAGTACAGTGTGATGCTGCCCAGAATTCTTAATGCCAAACAAGTTATTGCCCAGGGTCAGAGCATGTAGGGGATCACCAGTCTACACACAATCATTAGCCCAGGTCCCAGCTCACGTTATCTCTGTACACAATTTAAATAACTACTTCATTGACCCTTAAATTTTGCCTGTCAGTGATAGCTGTCTGCATGCTGTGATAATTAACACAATGCTGGCAATTTCTTTCCTCTTCCATTTGTGTCTGATTTTTGTTATTACTGGAAAATAGATTGTCCAGTTGGAAATGGTAACTTCAGGACATGGCTTGGGACCATATTTAGACAAAAACATGTAAATGGATTATCCAGAGTAGTAATTTCTGAAAAGAGTTACAAATGCTATGGTTATCTGCCTGGATTTGCAATGCTGAGATACTAATGGTCACTTAAGGCAGCACATCAACTCTCTGGGATAAATCACCATCCTTCTCACCTGAAAGCCCCTTCCCCTACTCTGCAGCTGCCACTGTCCCACATCCTCAGGTATCTTTCCCAAATGTTTCACAGTGAAGCTCCCAGGGTGGGCAGCTGTGCATGTAGAAAGAGCATTTCAGGGTGGAAGAGCCAGAAGGGATTATGGTGGAAGTGTTCTGCAAGAGACTTAGGCCATGGGGGGAAACACACGGGGTTCTTGTTGGAAACCAGAGACACATATACACATCAGAATATTTCTTAAAAGAATTTTACTACATACAAATTCCATTTTAATCTAATATTCTTCATTGCGCTAAATAGAAACTGAGCATGATGCACTCATCAAATTAAAACAAGAAATGAATTTTAGGTAGGCAGAATGTATTTATTTAATCAGAAATTTAAGTCAAACATCATGTCTCACATGCTGTGTTATAGGAAAAGTTTTATGAGTTTTTAAAACAAGCGGGATTTGTGCTTTTATTAGTGTTCTCTAATTTCTTATGGTTTTCTCTTCCTAAACAGGAGCTGACTGCAATACATGTGTAGGCAGCTGAACAGGGGAAGGTGGAAGAACTTTTGTACCTCTGCAGACAATATATCAATACAATACTCAATCTGCCTTTTCTGCTTTCAAAAATAAACAGATTATTAGTTCTCTACTCCTTATGTGCAATCTGGTATGTAAGGAGTGTGCAGCCTTTCTCCCTTTCTCATATCTCTTCTCTCTGCTCAGCTGGTGGAGCAGGCTTTGGGGAGATGTCCTTTCAACTGCTCCACCATTGTGCTTCATAAAAAATCCTGCTCAAAGGTGCACTAGATACGCTTTTTTTCCCTTTTATACCCCTCTAGGGTCAAGTTGTAAGCTGGCCTTTTGATTTTGTCCTCTTTGGAATAGAGTAATTGTCATCTTCTGGAATGAAATGTGCAATATCAATGACAAAGTATCTCAGAGAAATAATGGTATCTCCAGCAACACAGTATCCCCCTGGCACTGTCTTAGAGCATTATTCCAGAAATGACTCAGACTCCCATTCACTTAGCCACCACCACTGCTCAGTGTCTGCACGCTCATCACTGTCCATGATTTAGTGAATATTACCTTAGAAAATCCATTTTATATTCTATGCACCATTTTGTTAAAAAGACTGTGCCAGTCCTTCAGCACACCATAGATATCCACTGTTGTTTTGTAAAAATAATTTTTTAAACTCACTGTTATTGCTGTATCATGTTTTCTGTCCAAGTCCACTCACTCTGAGGATGTTCTATCAGAAATTTTCTACTTCTTGATTTCTTCTAGAGGATTTTGTGCTCAAAACATTACATTTGGAGCTTGCACTCAAATGTAGCTCCCTTGAATGCTACATTGTGGTGAAAAGGATTTCTCCCTAGGATGGTTGGTGGCTCTTGTATTGTTCTCTGCCTTGTCCCCTTTCTCTGTTCTGCCACTACCTGTGTAGCATTGGAGAAAGCCAGGTGATGAAAGCAAGCCCAGAATTCTTGCTGATGAAGCCATCAAAGCTGGAATCTCTGGACTAGAAAAACTGTTTCTGCATTTCTCATTTGCAATAGCTGTCCTACGCTCTTGGTGGCTACTCCAACACCACATCTCCTTGTAGATAATTATGAGAGTGAATTTAAAAAATGATTGTTTATTGCAGAACAGTGGATATCTGTGGCATGTTTAATATGGAGCCTTAAACCTCATGTTCTGTCTATCTCTATTACATGGTCTTCCAGTCATTTCTGACCCAGGAGATCAACACTTTCTTAAAGAGGGAATTCCAAGAATTATGGTGGATTTTTTTCAATTTCAGTAATTTATACTCAGCTCTCAGTTCTCCCTTCTGAGCCTACAGGACATCTGTTAGGGCTTGATACTCTGCCCTTGTGAAAGAAAATGTAAGAAAGTCTTTTTGGCTGTCCTGTGAGACAGTTCCACATTCTGCTTCTCATTTCTACCTGTGTACTTGCTAAAGAGGATCAGAGTAGTTGTGCTTACAGTGGTAAACTGGAGCAGATAATCTGGTGACTTCATTTCTCCCTGATTTCTGTTTATGAAACAGGAAGCATTTTTAATCTGGTGACTTAATTTCTCCCTGATTTCTGTTTATGAAACAGGAAGCCTTTTGTTATTTTTTTTTATTTTTTTTTAATGAAAATGCTCTCTCTTCTTTGAAATTATTTGC
Source organism: Xenops minutus (assembly GCA_035221455.1). Classification (NCBI taxonomy): domain Eukaryota; kingdom Metazoa; phylum Chordata; class Aves; order Passeriformes; family Furnariidae; genus Xenops; species Xenops minutus. The sequence goes on from JAWWEE010000159.1 coordinate 29,094,769, forward strand.
TGAATAATTCTTTGTTGGCAGATCTCAGGCGATGTGCTTGCTTTGAATATTACATCCTTGCGAGGAACAAGCTGGTGTTGTGTAGACAAGTGACAAGCTTCTGCTTTCTGCCTTGCTTAGTTAACTTTCAGTAGCTGTTGCAACTGTCCAGACTGCATGTTTTCCGGAAACACTATGCAATTTTTGAGACTGAACATTGTTGCCTGTTAACTTTATTGAAGCTGTCACTAATTTTTGCAATTAGTGACTTCTTCAGGAATTCAGTAGAATTAATTGACTGCAGAAATCAAATAGCTGGGCTCAAACCCACCACTGTGAATAAGGAGGCTTTTCTCAAGCTACTGTTTTTGTCTGCTCTCTTGGTTGGAGAAACACTCATTAAACTGGAAGCATTTTGATGTAAAAAGCTAGATGAATATTCATGAAATTTCTGTCCTGAACCCAAGTTTGCATCCCAAAATTTTTAAGGTTTTCTGAGACTGGGTGAGTTAGACCACTGTCCTGCTCTGTGTGCTTTCTTTTACATTTCACATTCACCCTTATGGGATGTCTCCTCAGAAGGGGGAGACCTTTGGCCTCATCCCTAGGACTGAATTTTCTCTGATAATCTGATTTCTCTGATTTTCTTGAAAATCCTACACACACCTCAGTGGTCCTGGGCTCTCAGGTACTGCCACTATTATCTCTCCTGTGCCATTGTTCTCTCTAGACAGCTATGGGATCATCCTACCCTCTGCTTAGGGTGCAATTTTTGTCTCTCCTGCCTCACTCTTCACCTGTCTTTCATGCATTACTGCAACGAACAGAATCATACAAGAAACAGCAAAGGAAATGTGTTTCTGAAGAGAGGAGTGGGGGCTTGAAATCAGGCAAACACCCATAGAATTGTCCATTGTTATAATAGAAATCCAGTGCTTTCCAAGTGGAAACCTGGAGTCAAAGATATGACAGTACTGTGTGCAATATCAGACTTCAAATAAATGCCAGGTACCACTAGGAGTGTTGGAAGCATCATCTTTTTTGTTCATTTTTAGCTGAACATGTTTCACAGCCTTTCAACACTCTCATCCATTGTGAAGTTCAAAGAGCCTTAAGTGCTGTAAAACAGTCATCAAATGCTATAATTAAACTTGCCAGTCATCCAGATTTGACCCAAACTGCCTGTGTCTCAAGATGTTAGTCAGCTGTCTGGGTTAGATTTCAATTCCATCCTTTAAAAACATGAAAACACGTAGTTCTCAGCATCTTTTGCACAAATTGTAAACAGGCTAACCATTGTGCTCTTCTGTAAAAGCCTCCCCACCGTGCAAAGTCCTGGAGCACTTCTGACCTGGCATGACCATGGGATATTTCAGGGACAGTGAAAGGCCATTGCCTTGCCCTATGCCTGGTAGGATTCAGGCCGTCTTCAGCAATACCTCCATGAGGGATGGCACCAGTCACACAAAACTCTTCCAAAACTAACCCCTCAGGGCTAGATTCAGATTTGCCCTTGGCTCTCCTGAAACTTCAAGGAAACCTCCAAGTTGACCATTGGAGAAGGACCCATTCAAAAATCATAGAAACAGAAACGGGGGCTCAGACTGAAACGTTACATTAGAAGTGGAAATTGTCTATATGGCATCTATTTCTGGACTTAAATATGCTTGTTCTTTTCTTGTTTTGGGCACATGTCAATGCTTGAAAGACACAAGTAACTTTTATGCATTAGAAATGGACATGAGTAGTATAGGGAGAGTTGAGGATAATTTTGTCATCTCTGCAGAGAATGATAGTTTTTTGTGCTTGACAGTACCTAAGAAACATTAACAACAGAAGCAAACAACTTCAAAACTTCAAAATTATTGCCTTCTTTCTGGTTTCCTAATGAAATTGGCGGGGATGGGGGGGGGGGGGGAAGAGATATTTTTATCATTGTCTGAGTATGAGACTTCTTCCTTTAGAGGTACTTTTTCCTGAGTTTAAATAACTCCTGCATTTATTCTCTAGGTCATTTATTCTTTGTGGGATCTCTAAGGTTCTCAGCCATTACCTCACAAATTCTCCAAAGTTATCTACACTCTTAAGGAGAGCCTCAGCAAACACCAGAAAATTACATCCTCAAAGAAGTTCTTACTAACAGAAGTTATGAACTTCTCCACTGGTTCTCCCTCTTTAGGACCTACACATTCAACATCAGTAGGCTGCCCTATGAGGACAGACCAAAGGGAATTATTTTTAAGGAGATTAAATTGTCATATTTATATAATTTGTTTGCATAATAAGTTAGCAGCAAGTAGGGGAAATACCTAAGCAACTTAAAGAGTAGTGTATGCCTTTAAATGAGTGAGAAGTCCTCACTGAAGTTTGGTCTTCCTAACTAAAACAACACACTTAAAATTCCTGCTCATTCCCAAGACTTTTTCCCAGGCTTAGCTGCCCCCAAAATTTCTTCCCAGGGCTTTTCTTCTATCACAGGACTACCCTGTGTCTCTTCTGTTGTTGAAGGGTCTAATGGAATCCACCTGCAGCACTGAGTCAGCCGTGATTAATCTGCAGTTAACTGCAGGGTCTCAACACCTCCTGCCTGTTTGTAACAGGAGAACTCCTCTTCCCTGATGATACAAAGAAAAACCCCAAACAACCAACTAAACAAAAGAATTAAATAATGTAAAATATTCAATGAATGAGGGAAGAAGGATTGATGTGTTTGTTACACTTAGACTTAACATGTCTCCTTTCAAGCCCTGATAAACCGAGACATGGATTTTCTAACTCTTCACCCCACTTTGCAGAGCTGATATAAAGCCCAGAACAATATTTGGTATTTTTGCAGAATTTTTTTCTCTTGCTAAGTTGATGAATAATTTGGATTTTTATATTGTCTTTGCCTCCTAGCAATATAAATTTCAGTTTAGCTTCAGCAAGGTCTTAATATAAATATGTGATTAGAGAAGGAATCTGAATTAAATTGCAGTAGTTAAGTTTTATGTGTGTTAAATGTATGTACTCCAAGCACTCTTCTCCAGTGTTACTTAAAACCCTCCTTTCTTTGAAGTGTGGTTTATTCTTAGAAAACTCAAGCTGCTCCTAGAATTCTGCTCCCAGTAAGAGACAAATTAGATAAAAACAACTTCTTGAGAGGAGAGAGCTTGCAGAGCTCATGCAAGTAGGCATGGAGTGCTGCTTGACAGCCTTCTATGCCCTTTTGGTAAGAATTATCCAATAACTAATAATATAACAGATAGAATTTCACTTTTCAAAAATATCTGTAGTGCATCTTCTTCCCAAAACCAGAAGTTGGAAGGATTGTGAGGGCTATGGGAATACTGAAGATTTATTTTGGCACTGCCTAGTGCTTCAAGCGTCCTGGAAATCAGCACTGGATATGTTCTCATAGTCTGGATGTAAATTAGCCATATGTGCATTAGAGGCATTATTTACAGATTGAATTGTGCAACTAGCTATACTTAGGGCCTTAGATAAATTATTTCTATATTGGGTCCAATTTTTGCTGTCATTTACAGTAACATAAATCTAGGATCACTCCACTGCAGTCAGTGGGGTAATTACTTTGAATTTTCTCCAGTGTGATGGAGAGCAGAATTGAGTCACTGATTATTATTTGCAGCTCTGAAGGCCTTTCCCTTAGACTAGTGATCTACTGAGGCTCTTCTGTCACTTTGTCCACTATTGCTTTAGAATTGTGCTCAGAAAGTGTACCTGCACATGCAAGCAAAGCAATACAGTCAGATTTAGTCAAGTTTGGAGTAAATAAAAATGAGAACAGTTACCTGGTGTTACAACCTCTTGTTGCATTGTTTTTCATGCTACTTTGTCTTTGCTTCCAAAAGTTTGCCACTGGAGCTCTTTCTGGTTAAGTCTGACTATAGACATCACCCTCTGAGCTTCTTCACCCACCACTTTAAATGGACTAGCTTTTAAAAAAGTGATTTGTCCTTACCTTAGGGTTTTCAGTGTATCTTCATGGCTTAAACCAATGTTGCTCCCTCTTTTTCTGCTGATGTTTGACTGCATTGTCTATCTAACTGTGAAAAGGCAGTGAATAACAGTAAAAGCTCTCTACAGCAGCTCTTCTGAAGTTCCCATCTGCTAGAAAATTATCAAATCAAAGGTGGAGCGTACTTGTCTCAGTAGAAAATTAGAAACCATGCTAGCTCATCAGCATTTGTTCTCTAGGAACACTCTCCTTGACATTGGGGTAAATGGGATTGTCCATGTAAGAACACAGATGTCTCATCATCCAGCCACATATGATATTAAGGCATACCAATGTTGGATGCAACTTCGTAGCTGCGGTTCAAAAGCTCATGTTAGAGGAACACACTGGGATACTGGTTATATCTTTTTCAACTCAGTATTTCTAATGAGAAGAAGATGTCTGAATGTATTTTCTGTAAGTCATAATCATTTGAAAAAATGCATTAGCAGGCACAGGTCTCAAAAGTGATTTTAAATCATCTCCATATTTTGTTTTCCTTCAGTTTCTCCTTTGTTTCTTTGCTGCTGCTCAGTCTCATTTTTTCTCTCCCAGTATTAGTGAAACAGCATGTCCACCCTCATTTCCAGTGACAGAAAAGGCTATACGATTAAATGCTTCACTTTGGCAATCAGGTATTCTTGCTATTTATTTATTTAAGGATCTTTTATGCAGTGTCCTACCACTACCTGGGTCCTTCCATTGCTAGTGACAATATCAAGATGTCACAGAAACCAATAATCACACGATTGCTGAGTTTGAGCAGCATGATAATGCCTGGATAGTGCTGACTAGAGGCACAAAACTAACATTACTGTGCAAATAACCTTCACTCAGCAAAACTCACAGGCAGTTGTAGGTACCAGCTCAAATATCACCCTAGCCAAGGTACAGCTTCTCAGGGTCATTACTAGAATTACTTAAACGGCAGAAACAGAGATTCACTTCTACATTCAAGTATCCAGTGTATGTTCCCAAAGAAGACATTATTTCAGACTTTTCTGTCTAGCAGCAAGCCTGAAGTTTTAAGTGTCTGTGAGAAAATAAAGAGGTAGAAGAAAGATCAGAGTAGTTGGTTTGTGCATGGCACTAGTGGCATTGGACAAAGCAGATTACCTGGCTCCTTTTTGTAGTATCTACAGGAAAGCATGGGCATGGAGGGGATCAGGAAGGAAAGAAGGAGCTGTTCACCAAGCCAAGCACAGGTGACAGGGCTTCCCAGAGTATCAGCATTGCTGTGAAGGGTGCACTCTTCAAGTAGGTTCATATACCACTGTTGATTTTGCCGGTTAGCTCAGCAAATAAGACCTGCCCCAGCACATCCCTGGCCATAAGGATCATCAGGATTAAACCTGGGCAGAAGGCCTCACCTGGGAACCCTGCACCCAGCCCAGTTCGCAGCTCTCCTTATGTCAAAGAGCCATCCAGTCCTGACTGAAAACCTGCTGGGCTGAAGAACCCACAATCCTTTTGTAGAAGTTTTCCTGATGACTAATTAACCTCACTGTTAATAATCCTATCTGCTTTATCTATGATCAGAATTTGACCATATCCAGCTTCTAGGTCTTGATTTATTTTTATATGCTAAATTACGGAGCCATTACAAATTTTCTCCACACATAGGTATTAATGTATCAATCAAGTCTCTTAAGCTTTCTTTTGATAAAGTAAACAGATTAGGCTGCAAACATCTAGCCCTAAAAGGCAGATACTCCAGATCTTGAAATCATTCTTTTCTGATCTATTTTCAATTTTCCATGGCTTCTTTGAAGTGTGAACACCAAGACTAGTCATGATATTCCAGTAGTTTTCCCACCAGCTCACACACAGCTGTACTTCTTGTGCCAGATTCCCTGGCCCAGTAATTCTGCTGCTAGCTTAGGTTTAGGAAATTCAATCTAGGGTATTAAAACTCTTGCCATATATTTTCCCTGCATAATTGGAAAGCAGTGAGAGATCAAGCAAAGGATCAATTCTGGGGGGGAAAAAAAAAATTGTTCCAATTCTCAAGTTAATTGTCCTGAAAAGTTTGGAGAAATTTACTACATAGATACTCTCCCATAGAGCAATCAAGTGCTGACTGTAAGTCTGTTTATGCTTTGGACACATCTGTATGGCAGCAGCATAAAGAGTGTGGCATGCTGTTTAATATCTGTCAGGCTTCTTTTTTAAACCACTTAATAAGCATGTATGTAAATTCTATGCAATAAAAAAGTTCTAACAACTAGAACAAGAATAACCTTTTATGTGGTGGCTCCCACCCTTAATCCCAGCTTCTACATGCCAGTTCCTCCCCCCACTTTCACATCCCCATTTCTTGACAGGTGCCAGAAGGTTTCAGAATTTTCTTGCGGCTTCACCATGGGAACTGCCATTTCACCAGGAATGAATTTGACCCGCTGAGCAATAAAGCTGAGGCGAAACACTTACACTCTAGCCAGGATGGGAGAATTGCTTGTTTTTCTGTTGGCATGTTCTCCTCTGGCAATATTTTTTTACCAGCAAGCGTTCCATGTTCATTCAACCTTCTTCTAACTTCACCTGGAGAAAGAAACAGGGCTTTGAAAGTGTCGTTTTCCCAGGAACAGCTGCTGCTTTTAGCATCCAACAGTCTTTAAATCCAGAGAAGGCTAGTTTATATGGACAGGGAAGCATTAAATGCTAGGAAATGAGGGTCTTTAGGTAACTATTCCAGATCTGCTATATCTGCAGTTACAGCAATTGGTGGTGTAGGTGGTGTTCTTTTACTGGCTTTTAATGAGACACATTTATTACTGCCTTGCGATAAACCAAAGTAAAGCCATAAAAGTGACTTTCATTGAACATTTGTTTGAGTTCTGCCTGGGTCTTATAAAGCTCCATTTGTTCAAGATTTCAGTTTTTGTTTTACATGCCTGCCACCTTTTTGGTAGCAGCTTTTATCTACTTCGATAGTTGAATGCAATAGGTTTACCTTCCACAACACAGCAGAGACTTGGTGCATGACTTTTGTGAGGTAGAGTTGAGATTTGATCCTTCATAATCTGCTAAATCAGTAGAGTATCCCAACAAGCAGAACATGGGTTTGAAACTGCTCATGTTTATGTATTAAAATTTCACAAAGTCGAAAGCAGTCACTATGCAGGTTGGGAACAGAAAAGAAATTTGGGACAGCATCTAATCTAGCAGTCTTTGTTTAGAGGACCAAAGGCCTAATGACTTGAGAGATCCTTGATGGACTCAAACCTTCAGCCACAGCATGAGGATAAAAATAAATATGCTTTTTTTAGGTCCAGCAGTGAATTTAAAGCTTATGCATTTTCTTCGTCTACTGGCTAGTTCACATTTCACTAAATATGAGCTCCAATATTGCAGCTAAACTCTCTGGAAATTTTGTTCAAGAAATGTTCTTAACAATTCACCTCCGTAAGTTAATACCTATTAAAACCTAAAAATGAATTAGATTTGGAATTTCCTGGATTCTTGTGTTTGTCATGCAAATTTTCAGTGCTGTTCTTTTTATGATAATATGAAATAAAGTAGTTTCTTATAGTAACATTGTAAATCATTTGCTTTCTATTACACGCAGCTGGTTTTGTTACAGTAATGATTTTGTATGGGTGCACACTGCAGCGCATATTAAAGGCAATGAAAGATTCTTTTTCAGGGCTCACATGCAATTGATGTTTGTGCAAATATAACCAGATAATGACAAAACAGTAATTTATTATAATATATTAACGAGGTTGTTTTTTCTCTCTTCTCCCAAAATGCACCTTCTCGTAAGCGGCCCTTCCCCCCTTGCAGCAAATCCTTATTTTTCCTGTTTACAAAAGTGACTCCCCACCCTTGCAGATGCAGATTACAGCTTTTCAGCTCACTAGAGATCCAGAATCAAAATCTAAACCAGCTGGTGTTTTTACGCGGGTGTCTTACTTTAGCTTACTCAAAAGAACACAAGATGAACGGTAAGAATTAAATAAACCACAAATTATTTTGGGGACTGTCTGGTTTGTATTAGAAGTAAACTTTTCACTGCTGGCTGTTGTTTCAAAACTATTGCCTCTATTTTTGATATTCATCCTTGGGATCTAACACAAACTATGTCTTACTAGTTTAATCCATTGTTAGGCCATGTTTAAATATCTTTTATTATAGTCATGTGCTATAAAATAGTTCTCACTGGAGTTTGCTGGCTCGAAGCCAAAGGGTAATACTCCTTCAAGTGGCACAGCACAGTATTAAAAGAATTTTTTTCCTTTGGTGTCGGTACTTACCAATTTCACACCTTGAAAAGAGCCTAACTACATCAAAATGTGATGTATCTACTTTGAGTGCTGGGACTAGAAAAATATCGTGGCACAAAATGAGAGCAAAGCAAACATTTCAACTGTATCAACAGCATATTCATTTTGGTGCGTGATTAGCAATTTGAGTAATTCCTTGCTATAGAGCCTATAAATTATATACATGTGTTTTTCAGGCTTCTGTTTTTGAAAGTAAGCTTGTTTTTAACTTCCTGCAGCAGAACCACTTACAGGACTACAATGACCATTATTATCTCACAGTTAATATTAAATTAGTTCATTTGTATTTAGAAAGATTTTTTTTTCTCCTCTGAAATGGTAATTGAATGAAGGGTGTAACATCTTCAGTTCAGCCTCTGACAGCATTTTTTTTCTTATGAAAAGCCACAGTCATGTAAACACTACCAATAAAGTGAATAAAGAATGATAATATGGCTTAATAATGTGGACCTTCAATTCTGCAAGCATTTTGGCAAAAGCAGATTCCTTCCTTGAGACATTTCAAAACATTTCCAGGTACAGACTAGGTTCCATTGGGATGATCAAGGATTAGGACAAAAAAAATTGCTACCATTATTTCATAGCTGTGGTCTGTACCAGCACCTTCATTCTATGGTATTATGACATTCAGTTCTGTTTTTTCTATTATTCATGGGGAAAACATGCCCAGAAAGGAAGGAAAGAGACTGTTAGGAGCAGTTAACCTCTGCAACTTCCAAGGAGAGCGCTAACATTCAATATATGCCAAACGCAGCCCCATTAGGTTGAGTAATGAGTGAGTATATCTGAAACTCTGTACAAGACAAGATGAAAACAGATTGGGCAGGCTATTGTACCACACTTTATTACCTAGTGAAATGTAACTTGATCCATTTGCAGGAGGAAGAACCAGAGATACTTGTTTCAGAATTCAATTGTTCCAGAAAGATGTAAGTACCCCAGTGTTGTTATTTTTATATCGATTTTTATGAAACACGTGTAGTTACATTTTTACAAGGCAGTAGGTTCTCTTAACGATGTCAGCAAGACAGGCAGTGCAAATGTTAGGGGGCTGAGCACATTCCTCTGTCAAATGACAGAGGGCAAGAATATATAGTCTAACTTAACTCTTGGAGAAGTAAAACCAGAACCAGACATCCAACACCAGCCAAGTTGCAGTCAGTTTGGTTCCTGGAGAGGTGACTTTCTGCTGTCGCTTCACACTCTCAGTCCCCAGGTGGGGATGTTTGATAAAGTGAATTTACAGACAAAAGCTTGGGCTAGTTTGACCACACAGTCTTTAGAGGTGGAATTTCAGCTTTGTGTATGAGCTCAGCTATTGATTTCAAGGTGTGGTGTTCTCTGCTGTGATTTAAATCTCTGTTCTAGAGATTTTTACACATTTGTTTTATTTTTGAAAGTGAGAATTATTTTGAATTTTGGTTCTCCATGCCTGAGTTTGCAATAAACATGTTAGCAAAAGAGTATGCTTTTATCTTTAAAAGGGAAACAGACAATTTCATTAGCATAACTTATTTTTCTTTTTTTCTTTCCCTTTCCCTCCTTAGTTGAAATAAAGAAAATAAAGGACAAGAAGGTATTGTCAGAGAAAGCCAGAAAAGGAGAAATGGCCCTGGACTGGGATGTTATATAAATCACAGTAGAAATGCTGTTAGATTAGGCCTTGTTGTATTTGAGAAAGTAGCCATTAAGCCAATACCAAATGAGACACATATATTTGAATACAACACTCAACTTGCTGCATACCTTTAGGACAGAAGAAGAAAAAAACCCCAAACATTCCACTCCATTATTATTATGGAAATACTTAACATGAAACAGTAGACTATAAATAAATTAACCCAGGAAGTCAGACAGTAACCTAGGCATCTTAGACTATTGCTTTATATTGAAAGTGTGCTTTCAAATGCACCTTTACATTTTATGGAGATTCAGTCATAGCTACTGGTGCTTTTCTTTCATGTTTCTCTTTCCACATCAGGAGACAGTCTACTTTTTAGGAAGGCCTTTTATGTATGTGGGAAGTATCACCAGCTTCACAGGTCTTGAAGCTGATTTTTTCACTTTTCTGTCTAATTTTTCTTTTTTCCAATAATGTTGACCTTTTTTTTTTTTTTTGCTATGCAGACTCTCCAGTAACTCCTGAAATGTCTAAACTCATACAAACTGACACACCCCTTTTTTCTTTTCTTTCTTTTTCATCAGTATGGTATAGGTACCATCTCTTAGAGCGACTCATTCAAACACTGATCTTAGCATCTTCCTCCTCATCTTGCTAACAACAATGCTGTCCCTCTAGCAGACTTAACCTCTTCTCACAATATATTTGTGATTTTGTGTAGTCCTGTCTTGTCCCTGAAAGAAAAATCCCCATCTTAATTTCTTCATTTTTACTTGGACATGGTTCTGTCTTGTGCTCCTTCCATTACTTTCTCCATTCCTTCTGACAGAAGATCATCATAGCTACTGAAGTCAGCTATAAAATACACTGTTAACCTAAGAGGGATAGAAAGGTCTTGGTTTGCTAACTTTTGACATCCAAGGAGGAAAACAGTATCTGAGGATGTCTTTTCCCTGTATTTCCTGAGTGGAGTTACTTCAGAGACAATTGAAGGTGATATTACGCCCTAGAGCCAGAACCGGGGACATTTGTCAAGCTGAATTAATCCTTTGCTCATACAATCATCTCAGTTTGTTCTGTCCTGAGGGATAAAGAATTCAAAGAAGTAATCATGGAATCTTTATTCAAGAATCTATCTTTTACGGTGATACAGAATTTGTAGGGCAAGTGATGAATAGCCAATAAAAGCACAAGGAAACAGCAATTATTTAGTTTCCATAATATGAGACTTTGCTGTAGCCATTGAGGCTCCCTGGGGGCAAAGGAGCCTTCCCTGGGAAGGAAAAGCTGGTGGCCCTCTGGACAGAGCAGTGCAGAGGAGTCTTGGAAACAGAGGTCATACCTGTTGATGGTATCTGAGTTTTATCTGAACAGCAGATAGCTTTACAACTCACCTGCAGCAGTCACTGCTAAGGGTCAGATAACCTCATAGTTCAGAGAGGGGGAAAAAAACCCAACCACCCTGCCCAAGCCAGCACAAGATGAACACATCTGATAGACACATGGACAGGAGGGGGATCTGGAAGTTAGTTCTTCACAGCATGAGGATAAAAAACAACTTCCAGATGAAATCACAGGTGTTTATCAAATTCTTTTTAAAAACACACTGAAATCTAAAAAAAGTCACAAAGAGAGATTCTTAGCCCTGTCAAAATAAAGAAAAACATCTAGTGGTGTCATGGCAAGGAAAGGCACTGTGAACCGAGCAAGACTAATGAGTTAAGTAATGATTATCTCAGCTATCTTCAGAGGAGAGCTTCTCTATTTACTGAAGCCATACTGGAGATCAATTAAATGACAACAGGGCTCAATCTGGCACATCTTTCAAGACAGCATTAGAGGCTGGCTAAGGCACTGTCCTATGCAACTTTGGTGACTGTTCTGGTAATGGCTAGAATTTCCCCTGACTGCAAACTCTGTCTGGCTATGCTGGTAGTAGCCACTCTGGGGATTTAATTTTACTGGTAGAAGATATCAAAGTGCTTCAGACCAGAAGGTTCCTCAGCTGGAGCAAATGGGACTGATGAAACCATTTGGTGGAGCAGAGCAGTGTGTAGCATTTGGTTTGCTGCTTTAGCTGTTATGGCACAGCCAACATGGATAACTCGAAGCTTAGACACCTCATTTTACAGTAGGTTTTGCTCTGTCATCTCTGAGGAGCAGAACAAAGCAGCCTGAGGGCAACAATACCTTTCCCTCAGCCCTCTTCCTGCTTCCCATTCAATTCAGATAGTTTCACTGAGGAATTGCCTCACCTGAATTTTATTTCTGAGGAGCTGCTGGTAGTTCTGAGGCAATTTACCAAAGGCCCAGTGATATGAGAGCAGATGGTGATGTGATCAGGTAATGGTTACCCTACAATCCATTTCCAAACCACAGTTAATTGATGACTGTCTGTAATTATTTTAACTGTTTTGCAGTTCACTGTCCCATCAGTGGGCTTGTCTCTCCACAAATGGCAGAGCTCCTGCTCGCTGACCTTTGCTGCAGATCTTTGCAGTAGATCAAAAAGATTAATGGTGCAAGTTGGTAGTTTCAAGACCCAGCTCTCCAAATAAAAGATATTTTTTAATTACTGTCCAATCCTATTAGGTAGAGGATTGTATAACATGTGTTTCCTTTTAGAGATGAACTGCCCCAATGGCAGTCACAGAGCACTTTTGCATAACTCTTTCCCCCTCCCCCTGGCCCTATCTGTGCTGATGTGTTAACGTGCAGACATCCTGCTAATGGCTTGGATATGCTTAATCTAAAAAAGTAATTTTGAGGACCGGTTTGGGTCTCTGCTACATCCCTGGGGGGACTGTTTCTCCTGAGTGGGCAGCACTGCCAAATGGCTTTGGGATCTTAACTCCTTACTGCCAGGTCTGCTTTCCCTTCAGAGAGAAATCTCTCTCTTTTTACCACACCATATACCTTCTCTGTTTGGACACAAAGGTTTGGTTTACTTTCTGGTTGGATTCTCATCAGCCTTATCCACATTTTTGGCCTTTTGATGGGTCTTTAACCATTCAAGAGACGGTGTAGAAAGGGTTCACAGGCATCTGCAGCAGCAGCAGATTGGCATTTGGCCCCATGTGTTTTAGGGCACTTTCCAGTATTACCTGAGGTCACAGCGTTAGGACAGTGAAATCCGTTTATTTTGCACAGGGTGTTATTTCTTGAATTCAAGCAATATTTTTTGTGTGGACAGAAACATTTGAAAAAGTCTCTGCCAGTCAAAGCTTCACTCACTGGCTTTTGGCCATGCATTAAACTGGGATGAATCCTCCAGCCTTTACCTGTTTGAGTATTTCGGGGACCTACGACTAGGCTTAGAATATCTGGATAATTCCAGGTTTTTCAGTTGGGAACCGATTAAAGATCAGGGCCATCATTTTCAGTGTGTAAGGTTTGCAGGACAAAATCTTCAGCTGCACTTCTGAAATGATCTAATCTCCTCTTACTTTCTTTGCTGTCTACCCCTGTTGCTGGTCAAGCCAAAATGTTCCACTGTTCAAATACCTGGCAACAACTATTTAATTTGACAATTTGTAGATGGTATTCCTGTATTACCCTTTAGGACCTTAATAATAGGTTTTTCTTTAGTGAAGCATTAAAACATTAAAGGCCATAAATTCCACAGTCACCTGTATCCATTTATTGCTAATTTATTATGGAACATATCATAAAACTTTGCCTGACATATAGGCCTCTTCTTAACTATAAATCTTTTTTCAACTGTTTGGATAACTTACGCCTAAGTTCAAGGAAAGACCTCTATGAGCAAATATTTAAAACATCTATTTATTATGCAACACTAATAAGTACAAACTGTATGGCAAATATTGAGAAATATTACTCTATATTCAGATTAATCACTTCCAACTTTTGAGAGACATATATATTATAAAAATAAAATAAAAACTTTATGACAAGTATCCACTTTTCAAAAAGGTTTAAGAGATTGAACTGAATAGAGCTGTTAATTATTACAGTTAACATCAAACATATAAATGTTTCTTTTCAGATTAAGTTTGTCATTTTTAACCTGGAACTGCAGAAAGGATTGGAAGTGTGATTCATTCAGGAGTGCTCACCAGAGCAAAAACAAGAGTTATCAGACTTGGTAATTTCAGCTCAAAATAGTGTCTATAATATCATTGTTCCTACGGAGCTCGACCTTGCTCTCATGGAGTCGATTTTAAAATCCCAGTGACACTGGATCAGATATACATAGAGAAATAATTTGGGCATTTCATTTACTCGATCTCAGATAATTGCTTGGGGTTTGACACTGTTTATATTTGTTGCTTTTAAATTACATGCTGTTATTTTTTATGAGGAAAATAAAATTTTTCTCCCTCATGGACAGTTGCTTGGATAAATCAAAACAGCATTCTACAGAATACTCTTTTTTTTTCTTTTTCTTTTCTTTAATGTTTTTGTCCTGGCTTAATTATTAGCATATTCAGTTGCTAATAATACATATGAATTATTAGTATGTGTTATTAGTTAATTAATTATTAGTTAATGAATTAGTTTTACCAGCAATGCATGTGCATACACCCAGCCAGCTTCTTTAACAACAAGTTGGTTTATAAAAATATTGTCTGGATACCTCATTAAAAGACTCTGTTTTATTAGCTCTTTTCCTGAAAATCAGTTTGCTTGGACATTTTCATTTTTAAAACAAATTTCCCTCTTAGTGCTGTCCCCATCAGTGCAGCTTGATGTGTGTTTGTATATGCTCTGTGGCCTCAGGGTTTTCTTATAAATTGTTAAATTGTAATGACCAAAGTCACAGTGAGAGTCACAGAGAGAACAGTACAGTGAGCACAGCTCTCACATTTATATATTAAAGTCAGAAAAATGGCATGAAAATCTACAACCTACACAAAATGCTGCTCCTTAAAGTGAGCTCATTTATGGTGAACCAACTAAAACTGTACAGATTTTTTCTTTGTAGTTGAAACAAAAAACTCTTGAAACAATCACAACATCATTAACATCCAAACAAAGGCAAAACAACTGTTTCTTCCGAAATATACACGAGCTATTCACCAATTTTCTGCTGACTTCATCAATTCTTTTTTAAATAGGCTTGTTTCTCGGGACAGGACAGGGAGGATTCACACCATAACCATTGTGGTCATTTACCAGCTATGCAGGGTTGTCTGGTTATGGTCTGGCCCCAACTCAACCCCCCAGTTGCACTTGCTGTATTCTGCTTTCAGAATATCTCTGTATTTCCCCCTTTCGGATTTCACCCCTGCTCTCTTCTTTGTCTCTTTCCCTCACCCTTTTTCACAATCCTTTCCCACAGTCTTCTTCCACTCCCCCCCCAGTGCCCCTGGTCCATATACAGCATATGAAGAGAGCTCTTCCAGCCAAATTCATGCTCTTTGCTTAGTGCAGTATCACACAAAAAACAGCAGCTACTGTTTTTGTTAGGACTGTTTGTGCCCCAGACCCGCTTTCTGAGGTGTATATGTTCATAAAAGTATTCATTTTTTGGTACGTGCTCAGGAAAATAATGAATTCCTATAAAATAGTGAACCAATATATAAACTGGTCAAGAGAAGAATGCCAGCAATTTGCAAGCTTAAACAAACCAATTATCTTTTGATTAAATTATCTATTGCAGACATAATTTTAATATTACTTGTGGACTCCGTGTGTCTTTGCAACAGGCTCCCAGCACATCTTTAAATTCTGCAGTTCCACAGTAAACAACTTTTTATATTACTTCCTGAAAGTTGACCCTGATGGATTGTAATTAATTATATTGCTGATAACTGACAAAACAAGCAACTTTCCCAGTTATTTATGGTCTTAGATTTCACTCAACTACATAATACATTGTGTCTTTAAATGTTGTCAGGTGCTGTGAAAATTATCATCCTTAAGCAGCAGAGCCTGGGGAACAACAGAGGGTTTAAAGCTAATACCATGAGTTTCAGTTACTGATACAATCTTACCAAAATAAAAGAATTACCTTTAATAAATATATTCCGGGACAGTCTGTGATGGGACTCAACACACCAATTAAGTGTTGTATTCAAATGCTGGTTTTCTCTGCAGAGAAACTCCTGGGCCAGGCTCCCTTCTGGCACAAGTCTGCTTAAGTCAACAAATGGAGTTACACCCGAGATGAATTTGCCATGCTATGTTTTTCTAAATAGATTAGGGGTCATTTGAAAAGCTGTAAATAAACCTTTCAAATTCTTTAAGGCAAAAAGAAACAAATCTCCAAGAGGAAGAGGAGGTGGGGGGGGGAGAGAGGGGAAAAAAAAAAAAAAAGATTTATTCTGCTTTCCCAGAACTGCAAGTTTCCAGGTGTTCACCTTTTGATCTGGCTACAGGCAATGATTTTCTGAAGTGGTTTCTGATGGTGCCTGACATCATTTATGGCACTCCTGAACAATCTTGTAATGTGCTAAACTACACAAAATTAAGTGAGTTAGTGGCTAGCTAAGAGCAGCCAAAGGGCCATGGATATCATGTGCACTTTACTACATGCAGCAGCATGTGCAGCTTCGAAGAAGCATTATTTCCTTGATTTGATAATGAGAATAAAATAATTACTGTTGTTAATTTTTAATAGTAGAGTAGGGTGACAGGCCCTTGGACTCTCAGTGTTCAATGCTGTACAAACACAGAGAAAAAAAAATACACCCACATTTTTCCTAATAACTTACAGCCCAGCTGAAGGCAAAATACAGCAATGGAGGCAGCAAACAATGGGAAGGGAAAATACAAGTGGTGTGAACCTACATTTAGCCAGGACAGCCGTGTGCATGGTTGGACAGCCCATGTCACTTCAGTCTGATTAAGCTTTTCATATATCTTGTAATTAAAAGATATAAGAATCCTTTACATGACCTAAAGGCATGGCAGAACTGGACTTAGCTGGTAGTTGCAGCAGCACTGAGCCAGTGGGAATTTTGCCATTGATTTGCATAGGTGACAGCACAAATGATGCTGCTGAGTTTCAGGCAAGTTTCAAGCAGTTCCCTTCATGATAATTATGTACAGGATCAAACTCAGAATGGCTCAAGAGTCAAAGCTGGCACAGCCAGTCACCTATGGCAAGTAAAAGGCATTCACTCAGCTTCACTTCTTTCCACTTGAGCTGCACTTCATTACCTTTTTCTTCAGGAAACTGCTGTCAGAGAAGAAATTTTCCATTGTGCCCAAGGAGGGGAACTGTTGCCAGTAGGGTTAACCTCTGCATCTCAAGGTTTTGTTAATTGTTTTAGCTCTTCTGGGCTCAACTTAGTGAGCTCTGTAGAGAAGGGAACTGAACACCTGAGTGGTGGTGTGTGGTGGGAGCAGAGGGCAGATCAGATCTGGAAAACCTGAGGATATGACCTATAACTGCTTTTAGCTGGAATTTGCTCAGAGCTAAAGGATTCTTGTGCAGATTTGTTGTTGTCCAGGCAAAGGGTAATAAAGAAATGTGATTATCTTCCTGTGTCCCAATGTGGTTGTCAACATGTGGGACGTGTTTCTGCTGAATGCTTTTGTGAGACATAGAAATCTGTGCAGTGCTTCGATACCCAGCATGGAAATGAGAGTGAAATGCTGCAGTTTTGCCTTTGAAAAAATATTTAATCTATAAATAACTAATTAGGAGTCTTGCAGAATTTGTCATTACCATTGTTGATTCTAAGGGTTGAATTTGTTAATGGCATTTTAAATTCTTATTTTATACCAACAAAGATTGTGAACGCTTAGCCAAATTAATAGAATTTGCATTTACAATGAAATCTCTTCTCCCACTGAAAAAAATCTAAGAAGAGAAATATATCTTTGAGATCCTACCGTGATTTTGGTAAGTCTTTTCCAAGTGCTTATTCTGCAAATCACTAGATTAATACCATTTAGAAAGATCAGGCAAATGAAGCTGCAATTAAGAGAATTAGTTAAATCCATTATAGGCTGCTAGCCTTACTCTCCAACTCAGGAAGGTTTAAACACCACACCCAAAGTCTGTTTGATCCTATCTTCAGGGCACTATTTATTAATTACACTTAATTATTCATGGCAAACCCCAAAATGAAGCAGTTGAACATTAATCCAGCTGTTACCTTTCCCTCAATTCAGGGGCTTCTTTGGGATGCTTTCCCCTCTTCTTGACTCTTCTACCCTTAGTTTTACAGAGTGTTAGTCCAAGAGCCCCTTCCTGCAGGAGCAGGCTCATTTCTGTAAGATGGCAGGTCACTTCTGGTCACTCATCAGGGCTAAATCCAAAAGCACATTGTAAAGCATTATAGAAACAGAGTATTTATGCTGACCAGTGGATTTAGTGACCTGTGCTACTCCTGGTATTTCTGGAGGTGTAGCATCCTAATGAGAAGATGCACAGCAGTCAACATAGATAAAGCCTTGAGAACCACAACTAAAAGGAACATCAGTTTCATAGGATTCATTTCTAAGCAAAATTTGCATTTCAGAGAGCAACTCTTCCACTAGTCCCTCTCTGGATTAGTCCAATGGCTAGCACATGGAGCTTGAACTAGCCCATAATTGAAATCTTTTCTCATTTGGAGCAGGGCTGTGAAATCACTGACACTTCCAATAAGTCAAGTCCCAAAGGTGGTCTCTCCTCTCCTTTTTCTCCACTAGGTTTGCATTACTTAGGAGCAAAGCAAAGCACATGTAGGTGACCTAAGGCAGCCTGTGCTTCAGGAGACAGAACACCCTCATGCAACCCTTAATTAATTACCAATAACACATTTGCTAGAGTTATAGAATAGCTATAGTTAGACTCTATAACTAGAGTTATATAATTTAGATCATATGTTATTACTGATGTAGAGTTCTGGCTTAGCTGCTATTCAGTGCTTTAAGGATATGGAGGTCATTTAATAACCTTAATCACACAGGTCTTTTAGCTTGTCAAAACCAAGGGCAGTTTTTTGGCTGCTGTTTTACAATGAAAGTCCTTCTGTATGACAAACTGAACCAAGAAGATCATAACATTATAGGTGGAAAGTGTAAACAACAAAAAAAATTAGTAAACAATGACTTTAAATTTCAAACATCCTGGTCTGAGGGCAAAACAATGAAGAAAAGCACAGCATACTTATCTGCTTCCTATTTCCACTCCATGATCAAAGCTTTTAACTTCAGTTTGTTCAATTCTTAATGATTTTCAGGCACTATTTTTTACCTTGGAGTACCAACAGACAAGGAGTAGAAAGGTAAATGCAAGTCCTTTCCATGTTGTTGCACACCAAATCTCTCTTTTACATTCCAGCTCTCTTACAGTCAGATTTAAAGCTGATTTAAAAACAAGAACTATAATGTACCCTCACCTAAACCCATAATAATCTCTATTCCTGCCTCTGGATTTGCTGATGTACCATGGCTTTTAAGTATTTACCTTCTAGATATGAAGCTCCTTAGGGCTGCATAATGCCTTATTATTATTACCAGTCCCTCAAGTCATAATGAACTCCGGATTATAGAATATTTTATATTTAAGTTTCCAGGACCAATGATTATTATATGTTCTTTGTTCTGAAATTAAAAATAAAAAAGTCATATAATTAGTTCTTTTCTGCTCACTACACAACAAGAATTGATTGGCAAGATCATCACTGCAAATGCTTGGGAAAGCCCTAAAACTAGTTTTTTTATTATTTTTATGATGATAGGAAGATATTTCACAATTTCATTATTTTCATTTACTAATCCAGAGAGCTGGCACAAGCTACAGCCATTAAATAACGCGATCGTGAATTTTAAAATGAGGGTGTGTTATTAGTTTTTTAAAAAGGAACGAACACAAAAAGGGCTAATGCCCACCTAGGTTTTCTACAACATGAACTATTTTTTTTTTTTTTTCTGTTTGGAAATGCTATCTAAGACTTTTGCCATTTGTCTGGGATTCTGGGTCACTGGTGTGTGGTTGGGCAAAATATGCCAGTGTGATCAAGAACTGCCTAGACAGGATCTTGACTGCCTTGGTTTA
Organism: Xenops minutus; assembly: GCA_035221455.1. Classification (NCBI taxonomy): domain Eukaryota; kingdom Metazoa; phylum Chordata; class Aves; order Passeriformes; family Furnariidae; genus Xenops; species Xenops minutus. The sequence continues at coordinate 29,114,616 of JAWWEE010000159.1, forward strand.
ACCTCCAGAGCTCACAAAGGAACCTCTGAGGTTGGCTCTTGTAAGAATAAAGCAGATTTATGGCACAGATTGATTTGTTTTGCCTCTAATGCACCCAGACTCCTGTTCTGAGTCCTTCTGTCTTTCCTAAGAATTCACACTGATTTAACTGACCAAGAGTGGAAAGTGACCTCTCTCATATACCTAAATTGGCATTGCTTTGCTAGGCCAGAGATGCTGAAATTACCTTTTACACAGAGTTCTGATTCATTCTTGATAGGAATTTGCTCACAGCCATTTTCTTTATGGTCTCACAGTGCCCATGTACCCAGCCTGGTCAGCTCCCAAAGCTTTAACGATGTGAATGGCTTACGCTGCTTTTGCCATTATGGGCACCTAGAAAAATATGTCTGATAATAGCTAAAACAGGGTATTTTTTACTTATGAGCTGTTTTATAAGAAACAAATCCAAATTATACCTTTGTAGGCACCTGTGCAGTCCCAGTGATATGAAAAAGGTTTGAGCTGTTGAAACCGATTTTGGAATCACCTTTTGGAATGGGATATTTGGCAACAGCTTTTAGTAAGGTTTCAAATTAGAAGGGTTTCCTTTAGACAAATGGAAGGGATATATTGCCATTGTCCTGAATGTCTCTGACATTGCTTTTTCTAAGCTCATGTTTGCTATGGACTGAATCTTCCTTAGTACATCTTCTCTTAATAATAAAGGAGTTATAGAAGAATACAAGGCTTTGGACCAATTTGTCCAATTAATATTTGGAGGGGTGGAAGTTGTTTTGTTGTTTTTTTTCTTTAAACATTTGACACACATCCTCCTATCAAGTTTCTGTAGCACAGTTTATTTTACTGGCAGGCAGTAGCACTTGCTCACCAGTCCTCTGTTTTTCATGAACTCTGCATTCTGTGCTTATTGTGAAGGCTGAAAAATACAAATGAGTAGAGGAAGTTGTTTGATTGCAAAGTTGCAGTACTGGCATAAATAATATATATGGAGGGAGAAGGAAACTAAGAATGTGCACTGTATACAAGTAAAAGGCTTGATTTCCTTTTGAAAGCAAGAAATGGAAATATGCTCATGTACATGCTGCATCAAAAGAAGAGTGACTGGCAAGTTAAGGGAATGATTGTGCCCCTCTACTCTGCTCTAGTGAGATCCAGCCTGGAGTGCTGCATTCAGGTCTAGGGCTCCTATATAGGAACAACATGGACCTGTTGGAGTGAGTCCAGAGGAGGCCACAAAGATGCTCCTATGAAGATAGGCTAAGAGAGATGGAGTTGTTCATCCTGGAGAAAAGAAGGTTCTGGGGAGACCTTGGAGACCCTTCCAAACCTACAGCAGCTGCAAAGGAGCTGGAGAGGAAAGTCTGACAGGCCATGTAGTGATAGGACAAAGGGTAATGGCTTCAAACTGACAGAGGGCACGTTTAGATGAGATACTAGGGAGAAATTCCGTGAGGAAGATGAGGAACAGGTTGCCCAGAGAAGCTGTGGCTGCCCCATCCCTGGAAGTGTTCATCCAGGTTGGATGAGGCTTGGAGCATCCCGGTCTGGTGGAAGGATTCCCTGCCCATGGCACGAGGTGGAACAGGATGATCCTTAAGTTCCCTTTCAGCCCAAACCATTCTATGATTCTCTATATTTGTAACAACAGGTGTTTTGCCGACACAACTTTTAGTAAGGTTTCAATATCCCCAACATGAGCAGAGCTAAATGAAGACCTTTTATGTCAAAGGCAGTGGAATACCTGGAGAATATGCAAGTGAAATCCTTATTCCTGCCCTCTTCTCTTGTTTATCTTCACAAAAACTATCTGTCAGCTCATGGGTTTGCGTAATATGAAGCACAGTACGTCACATTTTCCACTCTCACCTGCAGGGTTGGGATCCTGTTGCTCTGGTGATGTCAAGCACAAGTGAGTACCTCTCTCCATCTAGCTAAAGCAGATTCAGAGCAGGGGGTGAAGCTCTGGCACCACTCTGGTCTGCAGAAGCCAATTCCCTGGCACTGGAGTGTACTAAAGAAGAGAGCACAGATGGGGTGAATGGGTGGGTGGGGGGTAAGGATGCTCGAGCTTGCCTGCTGTGCAGAATGAAGAACTGCAGCAATAGCTCCGTCTGCTAGTGCTGTGTGGGTGTTCACACAATAGAATTCAGTCATCAGATCTGAACTACACACCTACACCAAGGGCTGTATGATATAACAGATTATGTGAGGGTGGATTAGAGGATTGAGTATATAAAGAATTCAGAGCCAGATTTTTTTAGATTTGCTTTGTGTTCATAGTTAATCTTTGTCCAAAAAAATCCATAATGGAACCACAAAGAAACTCAGCCTGAAACCAACTCATCTAGGTTTGTTGGATTTTAGATGTTGAAAGCCGGGATCTGGGATGTAATTGTTTAGCATTACATGACACGTCAGGTGTCCTAAATCCCCTTGAATTATAGGCATATAATTCAGGAGGTGCCTCAGGTGCCCTGTGAAAAAAGTATAGGTACATCTAGAGAGCAGTTCAGATCTCGATGACAAGGCTGTGGGAAAAGGCACCACAGCCAAGTGGCTGAAAATGGGAGGAAACTGGCCCCGAGGTGTTTCTAAACAACAGAAGGTGTAAACCAAATAATTCATCTGCACTAGAAACTAAAACCTTTGACAGGGCTTGCACTTAAAAATTGTGTCGCTGAGAGCTGGTCCATTTTTCTAGTGATATCAGTTTTTCTCATGAAATACATTACCTCTGCCTACAAACTTTGCCTCCCTTGCTCCTTCAAACTCTCAGAAAGGTGAGTAATACTGCTGACTTCCAGGCTCTTTACTTGAAAATACTCAAGAGCTTTGTCTGATGAGGGTCCAAATGTCCTTCTAACCTGCAAGCATTTATGGAAAAAGTTTTGGATGAATAGGAAAAAACGCGCTAAAATATATTTAAAACCTCCCCTCTCCAAACCTCACCTGCCAAATGGTCCATTCTGAATCTCCACTGTTTGGTCTCCTCAGTTTACAGTCCCCATCAAGTGCCAGTTATGCAGAAGGTAGGCCAGCAGTTGTTTGCCATTGAGCAGAGCTATAGTCCAGCACTAACAATGTTCTGAAAAACAGGCAGCTCCACAGAATAAAATGGAACATTTTTATACACAAATTTGGCTTGGTTGGTTTATGGAAGGTCATACTAGACAGGTATCTGCCTGATATTCTCTTGTTCTAATAAGCTCAATCTCCAAAGTAATGAATTCTGTGACCCTTATTCAGGTAATTACTTTTTAATTTTAGTTTCCAAGGATTTTTATTCAGAGGCAAAGCCTGGCCTGTCTGTCCCTTGGAGAACATGTGCTTTGTCCCAGGCAAGTCTATTCAGGGCCACTAATTTTTCCTCTGGGACTCTCTCATGGAAGGTTTCATTTCACTGTGGCAGGTAAAATCACTTTAGCTGCTTCTCATAGACAAGTTTGCTCGCTATCTGTTTCATAGACAGCAAAACACTTTTGTTAGCAAAGAAGCAGCCTTTGGGAATCCAGAGACCTTGACCTGTCGTAGTACAAGCTCATTTCTTTTTCCTTTCCTGCTTTCATTGTATGTTCTAGACCCTGCTAAGTAACCTTCCCTGTCTAAAAGTTGCTCTTCACAAAAGTAGGAGAGATATCGCTTCAGTTTTCAATTACAGATTTCACAACTCCATCAGAAGAAAGAGTTTTGTTTTCACATAGTCCCCCAGAGCTACCACTTAGTGTTATTATGGTCTTTGCTCAGGGTAACACCAGTTTGACAGCTCCCCATTTATGAATGTTGTTAAATATGTTAATAAACATGACATTTATTATTATCATAACATTCTTCAATTACATTGGTGCAGCCTTATCCAGCAAAAGCAAACCTGAGCCAAATATATCTTTAAAACGTCTGCACACATGCCAATGCCAGCCAAGGGTATGACATTTTTTGGATTTTATTTTTACAGTTTTTAAGAACACTTCACACTGGCAAAAGCTTTCAGGGAAACCCAGCTTATACTGGCATCGAGTGATTTTTGCTCATACAGCTTGCCTTGTTTGCAGAACTGTTCAGGCTAGACCAGAAAGGCACTCTCTGGCCAGCACAAGCTGAACGTGTGCCAGGGCACACAGAGCCCAGCCTGGCTGGGCAGCTGCAGCTGTGTCACATCAACCCACAAACTGGGACTTTATCAGGCAGCACTAATGGGGAGCCCCTTTAGCTGACTCTTATTTACCCCCAGTAAACCCCTTCTTGGTTCTCCTTAGGAAGGTTCACCATCATAGCCAGTTATTGGCACACTTGTCCTGCCTTCTCTTTTCAAAACTTTTCTCGAAGTTCTGTTTCTTAACACTCGGGTCCCCAAAATACAGGACCAGTATATGTTCTTTCCCCATAATGGGAATGCCACATGAAACTAAACAATTGCTAATATGCCTCTTTGTCTTGCATGATCTGATTCTAACTTCTTAAATAAGGAAATTTCTTGCTGTTTTTTTTCTTGGTGTTCCCTTGGTGCCATCTGAGAAGCACAAAGGAAACAGGGAGGACCAAAGGCTGTAGATCAAGAGTAAATATCTGGTATGGGAGGAGAGCAGAAATTCATAAAGAAGGGTTTTCCATTTGATGTGGTCCATTGCATAAATCCCTTGTTTTGGAGATGTAGGGGACACATAATAACTCTGCCTGTTGTGGTAGAGAAAGATGACCATTCTTTGGCTTGAAAAATGTGCCATTTTGCTTTGGTATGGCTGCTACTTTTTTCCCATTTTCTACACTGTTTTAGGGTGAGAGTGGTCTATCCTTCCTCTGAGGTCAGATAGCAGAAGAATCATCCCTTTCTGCAATACTTTTGAAATGGGTTATTTCTCTAACTGCATGAAGATCTTGGACTGAAGTATTCCTGGGACACTTTTTATCTGTCAGGTGTTGGTCTAGGTCTCTAAGCAGCTGCTGGACTATGAGGTTCTGAGGCCTTGCCTACAGTAGGACCTGCATCTCTCAGGAAGCATGTAAATCTGTAACTCCTGTGGCAGTGTATCCTTCTACAGTGCTCACCGCACATTCCTATGGGAATGTGCAAACCCCCCATAACAGACCCTGCAGATATTTCAGCTTTGAGAACAGCAAGAAACTTCCATAAACTTTCTTGCATTTTACATCCCCATCTTTCATTGTGAGATATTGAATTGTGACATCAAAGAGTTAATGTGGACAGAAATGTTTGATCTCATTCTACTTGAACTTATTACATTTTGAATTCTGATACCGCTACAGTGAAGCTGTAAATTTATCTTGAGGTAAACCAGCAGAAAGGCACTATTTTCTAGTTAGTAGCAGCCATTCTGTTCCTTAAAAGAAATTTGGGACAGATGTGTCTGTCTTATTATTTCAATGAACACAGGGAGAAAATGTATTTTATTTCTTATTAAATAAATTTGCCTGTTCATCTCAGTATGTGGGACTGTCAAAGTTTATAAATTTGGCAGTATTTTAACATGATCATTCTGTTTTTCTTTAAACCGAGTTATTAAATTGATATATTTTTATAAAAAGCAGAGGGTGATGGAAATTTTTTTTCATCTTTTGACATCTGATTTACTGTTAGGGGGTTTTAAGTAACACTGTATCTTAAATCAGAAAGATAAAAACTCTTCCAAAGGCTGCTGAAAACCAACCAAAGGACTGGGATGCACTGGGTAGTTTGCTGCAATGCTGGTTAAGCAGGGTGTGCTTAGGTTTCAGTACTGGGATTTTTGTGCTAATGCCTTTTCAGAGTTTTACTGTCCCATGCTTTTCTCTGAGCATCTCTCCTCTGGCTGCAGGGGAACCAGAGACAAGCCATTTTGCTGACATTTTTACAAATCTGACTCTCACTTCTGCCAAGGTGCCTTTACATTTACAGTCACCATAAAGACCCTTTACACCACTTTCAGTGGTGGTTAATCTGGCGTAAGTGCAAATAGGGTGCAGTCCTGACTCTGAAAAGTTCCCTTTTGTATCAAAAAATGACCCAGTTCCTACAGAAACTGGAATCAGAGTTCTCGTGTTGGAGTGGATGTGTTTAGTCACAGTCACATTTCCATGCTCTCTCTTGAAGAAAACACTTGGGTTTGAGTCATGAGTGGCTGTGACTGGTTGAGTAGGTATTAAAGCCAAACTCCAGGCCATGAGCTTAAAAAGGGACAGACTTTTTTTTTTTATCCCAGTCTTTGCAATTAGAATGAGAAATGGTTAACTTTCTAAGCAGGCATTTCTGTGGGGAAGGGTAAAAAAACCCCCAGACATCAAAAAAATTACTAATTTATGGAGAGAAAGATGTGGACATGGAAAGGATGAAATCTGTTTGCAGTGAGCAGCAGGCCGACCCTGCTGCAGAGAAAAGCAATAGCTCCTTGCTGCTCTGCAGGACTGCACATGCCTCCTATAGAAAAAGGATCAACATAAAATTAAAAAATTAAACCAGTGCATCGAGATTTTCATTTGTTCCATTGCTTCTGGCAGACAAATCTGTTTAGTTATATCCTCAGCTACTTTATGTCCTTGATTCTCCACTTCAACAGATTGACCTTCAACAGATTGGGAGGACCACTAGCATGAGACATTATTGAATGTCTCCATGTGTATGACTGGGATGGAATTGAACCCACAATCTGAGCATCGTTTAAATCAGATATTGCTAAGAGTCTGCCCAAAAGAGGTCTCTCTTCCCACTTTTCAGGGATAAACAAGGTTGAGTTTAGATAAAATTTTAAAAGGAATTTCAAACTGATGGGCAAGCTCAATATTTCTGCATTTGCGTTTGCTGTAATCCCAAAACAGGGCAGTGTTTGCAAAAGCTGAAATTTTCCATGGGTAAAACCATTTAAAAATTGTTTATTCAGGGACCTGGAAATGGGGGGTTTGGGGCATTTTGGGCATCAAAATGTGGCTTTTCAGATGGTCAGAAAGAAGGTCCTCACTGTGTCATTAGAGCTGTGGTGTATCATTAGAGCTGTGGTCTGGGCAAAGAACAGGGCCCTGAGTTACAGCTGGACAAACAGGGCAATCTGGAAAAAAAATCAGCCATATTTTTTTTCCTTTTTCCTCCTAATAAATGAGAACTATCTTTCTCATTCTAAGAGCTTCTGTGGGATAGGAAGAAAACCATCCAAACCCAGAGGTACATACAGCCTGGAGAAGAGAAGGCTCTGGAGAGACCTTAGTGCCGAATTTCAGTACTTAAAGGGGGCCTATAAGAAAGATGGGAACAGACTTTGTAGAAGGGCCTGTGGCAATAGGACAAGAGATAAAGGCTTTAAGGTAAAACAGAGTCAATTTAGGTTAGATATAAGGGAGGTTTTTTGCAGTGGGGTTGGTGAAACACTGGCACAGGTTGTCTGGAGACGTGGTGGATGTCCCATCCCTGGAAACTTTCAAGGTCAGGTTGGATGGGGCTCTGAACAACCTGATGTCCCACCTCATTGCCAGGGAGTGGACTAGATGGCCTTTAAAGGGCCCTTCCAACCATACTATTCTACTCTATGATCTGCTTCAACTGGGTAGTTTGTGTGCCCCCTAGGACAGGTAAGGTGAAACTGGAGTATCAGGTCTGTAAAACATGAACAGAAGGAGTTCCAAATGTCTTGCCATGGGCAGTGATGAATGCTAACTTGCTCTTCAGAGCAGGAAAATGGTGGGCAGTATAATCTATCCAGGGTCAGATGTGCCACTGGACTCTGTGGAATAGAGAGCTCACAGAGGGAGGTGGGACAGTGTGTCAGGGGCACCCTGTCCATGATCACTTCATGCCACGTGTATGCACAGCCAGCATTGGTTCAGACACAGAAGCAAATAGCATTTCTGGGAAAAGACACCCAACTACTACCAATGCACTTCACTTTTAAGTGGCTGGCCATGCCATGCTGGTAATTTAAATGGAGAAAGAGTGATAATAATTTAGCAGTGAGAACAACTGTTTTTCCACCTCTTATCTGAAGATAATGGTGGAACATTGCAGGGGTTTTTTTCACCCTCTTCCCAGCACCTGTCCTTATTTGTTGAACAATTTATAGCTCCATCTGAAGTATTATCCTGCTAACAGTAGGAGGTATTTGCAGTGCAGCACAACATAATCCTCCCCTCAGAGATTAAGACTATTACCTCATTGATGCTCCTAGTCTCTGCCAGCCTTGGCATACCAATGTACAGCGTGAATGCAGGTTTGCTGCATAATAGCTCACTATGCTACCAGCTAAGCCACTGAATGCTTCTACAGTCGTTCCTTTTATTAGGAGAATGACATGACAGTAATAATGGATAATGAATTCTGTTAATGAGATGACTTATTTCAAAAGTAAATAAAGCTCAGGTGTCACGTGAATGAAACATTTGAAATATCTGCAAATGTGATTTAGTCAAATGTTCCAGGGAAGAAAAAAACCCACACAAACCCTCCTTTGAGGCAGCTCAATTGAGTGGGTAAGACTCCACAAGCAAGAAAGGAGAACAGTGAAGTTGTACACATGGCTTAACTCCCTTCCTGGTGCAGGGGATCCACAGCACAATCCCTCGTGCTCCAGTACAGATGCATTTGGCCACGCTGAGGGTGTGTAACCTCTCTCACATGGAGGCTGTGCTCCCATTCCTGTGTGTGCTGGGGTGGGAGCAGCGCCCAGTAGGGGCTGCCTTGAGGCTGCAGCCACCACAACAGGGTCCCTGTAGCTCAGCCTCATCCAGTGGTGGCTTTCATCGAATTTATAGCAAGAAACTCTTGACTTGATTGAACTAATGCCAAGGGAATTGCAAATTTACACTGGTGTTTCTATTACATTATATTTATTCCTTTACAAACTTATTCTTCTTCCTATGAAGAAACAACTTCCACATCTTTTCATATAACACAGAAATATTCATGTAATCTTCCTCTCCTCACGTTCTCAAATGATTGAGCTGTATTTTGTTTCATTTTTTCAAGCCAATTCACTCTCAAGCACAAAAGAGATTTGTAGCTTAGTTTATCATACATGAAAATGTTACCAATAACATCAGCATCACACAGATATAAACAGACATCGACAAGGATGTGGTGAGGATGCTCATATTAGAACTGTCAGACAGCCTTTGTGGAACTCAGTTTCTTTATTGACCATAAAAGCACTAAAGCATCAAAGAAGGAGACTACTTGGTGTCTACAGGCATATTTATCTTCTCTAAGATTTTTTGCCCTGATATGGACTCTGACTACTGCACATCTTTAAAACATTTATCCTCACAGTATGCCTGTGAGACGCAGAAGAGCTACTACTTGCAATTTACAGAAATTCTGCAATTCTGCAAAACAGAAAGCTGAAACACTGAAGGGGGAAGCAGTCAGGCCCATCTCCTGCAGATGTGACTGCAGGAACCTCCTCCACAAACTCAGCTGCCCAGGGAGCAGTGACCTGGTCCTTCCTTGGCCTCCTCCCGCCACTTGCTCCAGCACAATGACACAAAGCACAGGGCTCTGCGAGATGCAGTGTCATGTGTCACAAGTTACCAACACCAGTGGGCTTGTTTGCCCATCTAGCGTGTGTTGTTGATGGAGAGAAGATTTTAAAAAGAAAGGAATGAATGAAGAGTCCAGTGACAGGTCCCATGGCTTTGGCCCTCTTCTTCAATGGTCCTCAGGGAATGCTACGGATAGGGGAAGGGGGAGAGGGAAGGTGGAGAGAGATATGAAAGTGGAAGAAGATTTGGGTGCATGACCTGACACATTTTTCAGCCAAGCCCTATTGAGTCATTAAACTGGAGTAAGAATTTCACCCAAAATAATCACAAACTCTGGGCTATCCTTCAAATATCAGCATTGCTCCTCTTTGAACCAAGGAAGGAAATGCCCCAAGAGTATAGCAAAGGGGAATCAGCCTCCTTAGGAGGGTACCCTGACCAGGAGGGCACCCTAACCTGAAGGGCATGCAGAACACTGTAAGACAGCTCCATCAGGGCAAGGCTGGCAGTGCTGGCACACACTGTGGACTAAGCACCAGCCTTCCCAGAGCACGCTGGGTGGATCCAGGCTGTGGAGAAGCTGCCCTGCTGTTTGGTTGTTTAAGCTGTGGCTGCAGAAGAAAAGTAAAGCAAAACCATGCGTTGATTTATATCTCTTAGTTATTGTAAGTCATTCCCAAAAGAAACAAACAACCCTAGACGTTTTAAAGCTTTACCATTTTAAAAACGGCAAAGTGCTTATATCATTTTCAGTAATTAAAGCATGAACAAAAATTAAAAACTCCCCCTGGCTCTTCATTTGATGATTTTCAAGCCTTTTTTTTTGTTCCCCCTGCATACTCCTTGCATATTTCATTCCTCGCAATCCTGTCCCCATTAGTGGTGATGACAAAGCTCCCATTGCTCCCCATGTGTGGGAGAATCACACTGTAAGTATGGATTTAATCACCAACCTTCAAAGTGACTAAAAAGGCAGATAGATGGGATTCCTGGGGAGATTTTCAAAAGTGAATTTTGACATCCTGGCTCTTTGGAGAAGGTTGCTGCTCTTTTCTAAAACATTTTGTAGAGTCTGCCCTTATGGGCCTAATTTCAGGTACTCGAGGTACAGCTGCCTAACTGGTTCCAGTGCTGAGCTGGCCCCGCTCCACGCTGGTGTTGTGGGGCGCTCGGGCACCCCTCGTGCCGGCACCACGGTGCTGCTGCCAAGCTCCAGCATCAGTTTCCAGCCTGCTCACTCCCAGGGCAGGAAAGTTTCCCCCTTCTGCTATTCCCCACACAGGCAGCAAAGGCGTGAGGAGCCCTCTGGAAATGCTGACTCGTGATTTCGATGGGGGAAGTGACCACAAACTCCTTCAGATTCTGCTGTCATGTTGGAAAGAGCAGATCAAAACTTGGTGATTATTCTCTTTTAAGCATCTCTAATTAAAACCAATAATGGGGTTAATAAAAACACATGAAAAGCAGGGTGTTCAGCACCAAGCCAACATTTCTTTCTCAGCCTGTGCTTGGTATGTGCAGGTGAGTCCCTTCATTAGCCCCTGGCCAAGGCCTTCCAGGCCACATATGCTTTGCCAGGGTTATTGGTCTGTGCTCATAGCAACAAAATTAGCATCACAGCTATTCATTTTCTTGATATTGTGCTGGGGTTTTTTAAACCAATGGCAGGTATTTTCAATCTTCTTTTATTTTTGTGCATAGAAAAGAAAAGTTGTGAATAATATCTGCAAAAAAGAACAGAAAACAGCTCCCTTATTCTCATCAGAATTTTATTTTAATTTACACATTTAGGAGGCTTATCTCTGAATACCAAATGAACCCACCTTCTTTAGTTTGCTCATTAAGCATAATTTTATATGCATGAAGTGGTATTTTTGAGGCAATATTAGTATTGGCAGTTGGGTTCTGAATCCATATCTTTGCCTAAGGAAGTCAATGGGAAAATGTTCATTTATTTCAGTGACAGTAAGGTTGGACCTTAGTGAATAGTTATCTATCTGTGCATGAAAACACAGCAATGCCTGTAAGGAGATGTACAGATACTAGTCTGCTCACACTTTTAGGCAATCTGAAGAAGCAGTGTTCTTCCAACTACATTGTAGGAGCACCTTACCCTATACCAAATAACTTTCCAGAACAAATACAATAAAAATTTTAAGGCACAAATGTATCTACTTATTAAGAAAAATAGTGTTGCATGAAAACAATAATTGCATTTTGTGAGGTGAATTTTATTCCACAGACCATACACAAGTTAAGGTCTAAAAATTAATGGCTTGTGGTGCTTTCTGTGCTGTCAGGGCTGGAGAAGGGTGAGATCCTTATTCCAGCTGAGCTGTGCTGACCGAAGTCCTGACCATTGATGCAAGTTTAGTGGTCAGGCTGTGCTTTTATCAGCATACATTTTATTCCACTTGGTGGTAGTTTTACTCTGTTGGTCAAAAGAAAACCACTGCCTTTGTGTATATTAGCAGGGCTAATTAGCAGGGCTCGCCTGAAGAAAGTACCAGAAAGTTAATATGCAAATACAGAAGGGATTATTTATTTCTTGTACAGATTCCAAGGCACCAGTCCAGCCTGCACCAGCAGAAGTGGGAGCTGCACGCAGACTCCCAGTACATCCTGCATTGGCTTCCAGTACAGATTCAGCCAGAGTTCAGTTTGCAGCACTCGTGCTCCTAATAAGCCCATGAATTAGAGACAAATGCAAATTCCTCAGCTATTATGGATTATCTTCATTTATTAGCTGTTTACATATGCCATGATAGTAACTGTATATGTAAAGAACTGAGCCTGTGCTTGTGAAGACAACTGCCTGGTAGCTATTTAAATGTCAGTCCCCTTCTGTTGACAGGGTGGTGTTTTTCATAAACAGTTTGGAAGTTTCTTCTTTTCTTTCTCTTTTTTTTTTCTCTTTAATGGCTCAACGTTGATTGTATCAGCAAAGCTATTATGCTGAGCCCCTGCAGTAATTTGTCAAATAATCATCTCCTGGCATATATTTTTTTCCCCTACAAAGGCGCTAATGATTACAAGTATGATTAATAACTGAACTAAACTGTTATTGCCGGGAAGTTTTAGTACATTCAAGGAATCGTGACCTGTATGAAAAAACAACGTTGGGAACAACAGAAGTTGATCGTACTTCACAGAAGGAATGCACGACCTGTAGCCATGTTTCCTTTTACCCTGCCATGCTTTTTTATTAGATCTTGGGATAGTAACCTTACGTGGGTCATTCGTCGGTCAGCTGCTCATCTCCACTGTTGTTCCAAGCAGGCTTCCCGAGCCACTACAGGAAGGACCGGATGATTTCTTTAAGGAATAGCACTATTTATAAAATAAATATAAAATCAGATCTCCATTTTGCACAAGCGACAAGTTATGAGGCCTCCAGCAGCTGTATATTTGTCGAACACCCGCCTCCTGTGAGTATAAATTGCACCTTACTGAGTAGAAATAAAATACAGTCCACCAGAGACTTTGCTGCAAGGTGTAGCTGCTTGTGTATGGGCAAGTAATGACTTGCGTTTTCAGCTGCTCCTTAGTAAGAGCCTTAGTAATTGGAATCAGTTATTCAAAACATCTCTAAATGTGATTTAAATGGCAAGGATTTAATAACATAGAAAGAAGTCATTACAGAGGTTCAAGCAGGGGAGAAGGGAATTCCGTTTTTCAGAGCAGAGGGAGAAAAATAAAGCAATTACTTGATGTAAAGGCCAGAAACAGGACTCCTGCTGTCACAGAGAAATCAAATCTGTCAGCAATTAGTGGGATCTTAGGAGGCAAAGAACCCTTCAGTGTTGAACAGTGAATAAGGGGTTAGCAATTATATGAACTGATAAAAGTGTTCTGGTTTTCAAACAGCAGGTTAACAAGGCTTACTTTTTTCATAACTTCATGCAGATGTGATGAGTCACACTTTGCGACATTTTTTCAGGAGGACTGTATGAAAAGGTAAGGAAATAATAAAATACATTGCATTGCTTTTGCATTTAAGATGCTGCTGACTTACTTATTGCAAAATAACCCATGGCACAGCCTCGATGTCTGTCGCTTCTCACCAGGGCCAGGCAATAGCTTACTGATCTCTGCCTTTAAAAGCACTGTTTGTCTTCCATATGTGAGTACTTGTGTGACCAAAAAAAAGCAAACATAAATATAGTCAGATCTCATTCCATTTGATGTCAGAAATACTCAGAAATCCCAGCAGAAGGTATTTATACCCTACAAGATTGTTTCTTGAACAGGACAGTTCATACAGCGAAACGGAAACAGACGTGATTATACCTTTTTGGTCTCGACTCCAGCTAATGCTTTAAACCCTGTATAGACATTACATGATTAATTTGCACAAGAAAAAGAATATTTATAGGAAACCAAAAGATGAGGGGACTTCATATGTCAGAGAAGCTGAGGCAAAACTAGAACTCTCATTGAATGCCTTTATTGACTTCCATGGGTAACTTTAAGAAACAAGAAGCAAAAAGGGACTAGAAACTAATATACAGTCTATATCTTGAATAATGTATAGGGAAACAGTGAGCTTTGAAGAGTTCATCTTCATCCTAGCCTATCCTATTTTGTTCACAGGCACCAAAGCCCTTCAGAGCGGGAAAACAAAGGAGCTCTGGCAGTTTCAAAAGGCTTTCTCTCTCAAAACAGAGGGATGAAGTGTGTCTAGACTGAGAAGCAAAATCCTTCTGGAATGTCTAAAGAAATTAGGGCTATTGAGATTAGCAGGGAAAGCCTTTCAGTGGGATCAACATTCACAGAGAGCATTGCTTTACAATCATCTCTAAGTGCCGAGTTCATCCACTGAAGCAAAAGCCTCATGGGCTTTATGTTGGCTGCTTGGTATATGGTTAGTCAGACTCCTACAGGCAAACATGGTGGGTTTCTGAGCTCTTCCACACTGCAGAAGAAGCAGGAGTAGTCTGTGCCTGATCAGCAACTCGCACTGGTGCTTTTTCTCAGTCCAAGACAGAAAGCAACCCAAGCAGTGGCTGCAGAAAACCAGTGATCTGAAGCTCCAACATGGCAAGGTGCAGCTGGGGCTGCTCCATACTATCATCACATTCCTTACACCTTACAGGAAAGCATCATTGCCACCTTCTCACGATTTTTAAAAATCTGATGTAGTGCGGAGCTGTGCTGGCAGTGCACTGTGTATTAGATACAGCTGGGTGTTGTCACAAAAGTAGATCAGAAGTTAAAGAAAACCAACAAAACCAAAGCCTAAGATTTCTCTTACCTAAGAATCTTACGAAGGCATTTTTTGCAGATTTGGGGTTGAGGGCAGTAATAGAAATTTCAACACTTCTATTGAGAAGCTGATATTAGCTTCCAAAAGACATGCAAATCTTGCATCAAATCAACATGGGAGGATCAGTTCAATACAAATTCAGATATATATCCAGAAAATTACTAAAAATCCCATGAGCTTCATCCATTTTTCAAGTGAGTTTTAATTTAGATTTTTCATTAATATGTATTTTAGGTCCTAGGAAGGTTTGGAAAACATTTAATACTAAAGAAAATTAAAAAAAAAAATTAAGCACTAGAAGATGAACCTGCATCATTATGTGAATACATGTTTATTTTTAAAACACTTCAAGTTCTTTGAAAGAAAATTCAAATTCTTTGAAAGAAAATAAAAATTTCAGGAGTTTTTGTCCTGTGCAGTGTTCTAAACACCTCTATTTTCCAAATTGCATTGCAGTTGAATGTATCTGACCCCTTTTTTGAGTCTGGCAAGATGGTGGATGGACACGGGAGAAAAGAGTATTTCCTAACCCTTAGACCACCACCCTGTTTTTCTCTCCTTTGCCCTTAAAGGATTGCTTGAGCTGAGTATCACACTGTCTGTGAAGAACTCCTTTTCTGATCCCTTTTGTTTTCTCCAGGATGAAGGAAAGCTTCCAAGGGGATTCACTTTCAAGTGAATTCACCAGGTTGCTCTGACTTGGGCAAATCCTTTGGATGTCATTATCAAAAGGCTTGACATAACTTCCCATTTCATCACCTTTTGAACCCAATCCTGAGTTGCTCTCTGATCCACACATTTTAGGTTCATAATGCTTGCGTTAACACGCAATTACCACTGATCTCAATAGCAATTCACGTGCTCATTATCTTGCCAGATCACACCTTGGTTTAGGTATTTTGCAATCTCACATTAAGGAATTACTAAATAGCAAGTGCCTGTTTTAAAACAAAAACATAAATTCCATGGAGGTGATTTGGACATCAATCTCTTCACCACAAAAACACTGAGAAGTGACGAGAGAGTGATTATCAAACAGAGAGGTAAAAAGCAGAAGAGGTGAAATCTTGGCCTGTGTGATGAACCTAGATGGGGCATGGTGATGATGGTTACACTTTTGCCACCTCCTGTTTTGCTTTCAGCAACTGGCACTGAAATGTCTCTTCCAAATCCAAGTTCATGGAAACTGTCCACTCCCAAGAGAAGATCACGCCGTGCTGAGAGCTGCTCTCTGGTGTCAAGGGTGGAAGGAGGGCTCTCCACGGGCTGTTTCAATATGTCAGGGGCTGATGTCTGCAGTTTCAGCAGAATTTTCCCAGTTTCTGGTCCGCATCTTAGAATTTCTATGTCTCCTCTCTCATATTGGGAGTCATCTATCCAAAATTAGCAAGAACAAGATTCAAATTTCTGTCTGAATTTTGAGTTTCCTGCTTCTCTCAGAGCAGAGATCCACAGGATTTAGTCATGAAGGAGCTGCCAGAAGCTTGCAATCTTGCTGGCAATCCAGCTGTCTCTGACTTGTTTCTGGGGAAAAGTAGTAGTTTTTAGGGGAAATCTTTGATGTAAAACAGCATGACTTCACATTTCTTTGAACTTTCCTTTGGCTTCAGGATTGAACGTGGCACAAAGACCCGACTTGTTGCATTGCTTGCTGGTCATGGACAATTTTTAGATTTTTATGGTGATACAACAGCAGCTGTTTTGGCTGCTGTCTAAGAGGGGTTAACTCCTCCACAGAGCACACAGTGCCCCTTCCATGGATCAGAGAGTGCCTGTGGATGCCTCAGCCATCCCTACAGCATACAACCCAAAAGCTTTCCAAAAACAGCTCCCTTAAAACTCAGTTCACTGATTTTTTTTTAAAAAAACTCTGCAAGGCAGAACCCATCTGTTGTTCCCCATAAAAATTTGTGTAGGTAGAGGGAGGAGAATTTATATTTGTTGAGATATTATCTTCCCTTTCTTCTTGGAAGAGAAGTGAAATGGATGTGCTTGCACTGAACAATCTTATGCCAAATTCCATCCAATTTAGGGATGAACCAATTCAAGTCAGTGCCTTGGGAATTGCAGGCAGAGAGATGACTGTCATCAAATCAGGGCTGTGCTGGGACAAGCTATTTGATAAATAGTTTCCTGTGGGTTATGCTGGTGCAGAGTGGCTGCAGGGGGTGCCTGGGCTTCCTCCAGGGAACCTGCTACATCCCTATGGGGCCGTTTTCTCAATCTCTCTCCAGATTTCAGTGATTAAGATCTTATCTTGGGCAACTCTCATCCTTGAATATCCGCAAACACTTTGCAAAACAGCACACAAGGTATCCATAGCTATTTACCATTTGGTAAACTGATTGCATCAGACCCGAGGAGGAAATTTATTTCCTTGTGAAATATGATCTCATAAAAATCCCTGGGACAGCAGGCATTGCAGTGCACCATGCGTGGCATTGCTACCTCCAACGGAGGCTTGAGATTTAGCTCAATTATGCTGCAGTTTGCCTTCAATAAAAAAGGATTTTTCATAGACGAAAGCTTGAGTGTAGGAAACTGGAGAGACTCCCTTTGTCCCTCCCACCAGCTCACTGCACTGTGTGGGGAATTTGAAGGGGCAAGTTCCTTACCAGGAAGCAGGGGAGAGGAATTCTTTTTGGGTAAGTCAGCAGCAAAGTTGCAAAATAACCTGTGCTCTACAGAGAGAGGCTTCTCCATTTCGAGAATTCCTGGTTGCTTTGTTGCAAACCTTACCCCAATTGCAGATTTGAGTGATAATTTAAAAAAAAAAACATCACTTTCCATGCACATTCCAAAAATGCTATTTGTTAAATTTTACCATCCCTGCCATCCCCCTACCCTTGACAGGTATTTAAACAGCCAGCAAAGAGCATCGTAGTCCTTCTGACCTTCACATATTTGGCCAGTTTGCATCCGAAAGCACCAGGCAGAAGCAGTGGCCTTTGTGCCTTTCCCCGTGGCATTGTTGGGACAAGGAGTCACTTGAAGGCTGGAGCTGGAAGCAGCGTGTTCAGCATCCAGCAGGCTGCAGCCCTTGAGATGTGAAGGCGACCACTTGGAGTTCGTTACACAGCACGGATGCAGTGGCTTTGTGTGGAGCAGGATCCCGGCTGCCTCCTGGCTCTGGGACAAGGTCTGCTTTTCTGCCTGGATGCTCAGGTCTGGCTTCCTTTCCATTGCGTGGCCCACTGTCCAGAAATAAAGGATACTCAGCTCAGAGGGAGGATGAAATTAGTGTAATTTGCAAAGGAAATATTTCCACTGGCTAAAGTTTAAATTGACAACATCGGTATTTAGTCAGCCACTTCACTCTAGAAATTGTATTTATTATCTTATCAAATGTCATAAATAATGCTGATGCTTTCCTTCCTCAGATTTTTATGTATTTTCATAATTTGCTGTTGACACAACCGCCTCATTCAAAAAAAGAGTTACAATTTTCTACATAAACATGATCAAACACAAAAATATATTGCTTTTTAAAAAAGAAAGGAAAAGTGTTGTCATAATTATTTTCAGCCTGCTAGATTTTGAAAGGTCAGCTATTTCTGCAAGTTTTTAAATGATTGATGAAACAATAGTTTCAATCTAGATTGTTCTAGAGTGATACTGAGAAAGCCCTTGTTCATATGAAAAATAAGACAAAAATAATTTCAAAAATTATTTCAGGATTTTATCTTTTTTTTGGATGCAGAAGAAAAACAAGGCCATTTTTAATTAACGTTAACTTGTGGAAGAATGCTAAAACCTACTAAAATTTCAGCAGCCATACTAGAGTCACAAACATCTTTGCTTCCAGACAAGCTCCCAGCCAGGAGGCAGCAAGGCATCACTCTCCTCAGTGTACGACAGATTCAGGAGCCTCTGGGGGAGGTACCCACATACCAGAGCAGGGCAGGCACACAGCCACCTGCAAAGCAAAGGCACAGAGTCCTCACAGAAGCAACATTTATAATACATACTGCTCATTAACAAGTCAAGTATTTTAAATTAATACTTTGCCAGCTCATTTGTTTTCATTCGGGAAGAAACTATTCTAAGGCTGTATTCACGTAAATCACCTTTTCTGATGGGTTCCTGATGCCACAGGGCTTGTTCCTGTGGAAAAGAATTCCCCCTGGCTCCAGTGATCATTGGCCAGGTCTCTGTGTTTTTCAGTTCAAAACCCAGAGCCCATCCATCATAATAAGACTTTGTTCTGAGGCTGAGGGTACATGCTGTGGACAGATCGGCAGCCCCAACTTAGATAACAGCCGAGCAGGTGGTTATTATTGTGATTAACCACTGTCACCTTCAGATTTCAGGCAGTCACTCTGTTTTAGGACAACCTCTTTACTTCAGTGCCTTCCCTGGGCATTCAGTGCGAGCCCCTATCTCTGTTATGGGGGTCTTTGCAGTTTGTAAACCCTTTCTTTGTACTGGATGCAGTTACTTGTGGATTTATACAGCACCCAGTGTGACCTGGTAGAAGCCCCATCCTGTATCTGCTAAATTATATCAGCCACAACAGTTGTAACAACAGTTTGGTATTTTCTAAACTGTACCTGCAGTTACATTTTTCATCCTTTCAGACATTTGTTGCACAGACAGAAAGAAATTTAACCACAAGCACTGATCTTCCTCTCTGTTAACCTCAGGGCTTCCAACTTAGCTCCTCCCTGCTTCTAAATCACTCTTTATTGCTATTTTTACAAGAGAAGATTAATGGACTAAACGGGCACAGGTAATTCTGCATTGTTCGAAGTCTCTTCAAATAACACCTGCTGTAAATTCTTTAGTGCTTGTTATCTCTGCAGCAAATCTCAGTCTTTAAACAGTTTGTTCAGTGGAGGAGGAGTGTGAAGGGTCACAGTGCCCTGGGAGCTCTGCAAAAGCATCTCTGAGGCTTTATGAATGCTGCGCTGTTGGTTGGGAGAGTTTTTTCAAAGATTCTCAGCCGTACTGGACATGGTGCATCTATCTAAGCCAGTGCACCTCTCAGAGTGAGCTCAGGTTGCTGCTCCAGGGATCACCAAGGCTGTGGGAGAACTGCCCATACTAATGGTTTGAGACATTAACTTTTCCTTTGTCATCTCCTCTTGTTCCATACATTCAGCTCTCAGCTGAGCTTTGTTCCAATAGCCTGGGGGGTATGTGACTTCGCCCAGATACAAAACACACAGGCACAAAAAGAAAATGCTTGAAAAATTGCAATGACATGGTTGTGTTGGTAGCTTGTGATTTTCTGAAATGAAATGTGCCTAGACAATGAAAATTGAGCCAAGATACTATATTTTCCAAGCAATCTTTTTAGCCTTCAAAGAGACTCCTTGGAGAAGCTGCACACCAGTAAACTACCTTTCTGATGCAATGATTTTTTGCAGTCCTAAGAGGAAAAATGCCCAATCCCGTGGCTAACAATGCATCAAGTGGATGGGCTTATGCTGCAGCAGCTCGAGATGGATGGATGGCAAGAAACAGCGAGTGGAAAAGCCAAAGAAGCAGAAGGCACAGCACTGCAGTGCTGTGTGTGCAGGAAAAGGGCTGCCTCTCCAGCATGGCACACACTGAGGGTCTGGCCAGCGAGCCATGCCCCATGCGGGCACTGATGCCTCTGTAACTCATCTGGGTATTCAGGAATGCAAATTAGCTGTGCCAGTGCAGAAAATACAGGACTTCTGTGTCTAACTAGTTGCAGGTGGAAAACCACGGGCAACGTTTCAAGAAGTGGCTTTGAAAGTTGGCCCGTTGCGACCATAAACAAGAAACTAAAGAGCTTTACAGTATGTACTTACAGCTTTTAATTTTCTCTCCCTGTTCACAGATATCCGAGTATCTCACACACTCGCAGACAAGTATTTTGATTGTTCAGCCCTGGTTTTACATTTAATAGCCTTGCTACCTTCTCCCCACAGCGATCACATTCTGCTCCCACATGTGGAACAGTTTACATTTCTCTTTTGCATAGAGGTGGAAGGCGGCTGGGCTCGGTTTTCACGGTGAGCAGGATGGGCTCGCAGGCTTTGTGTGGAGTCTGTCAGGAGCCCAGTCTCACCACACGAGCATGGCACAGCAGGGGAGGCATCGCACAGAACTCACTGGGATCCAGCAGTGCTGCCTGAAAACAAGATTTCTGCCTCTTCTGCAGCGATTCTCCTGCCTGGTGGCACCCAACACTCATTAACAACCTGTGCAATTTTAGAGAGACTTGTATTTGCACATAAGGACAAGGACTCATTATCATCATCATCTACATATTGTTGTTTTACATAACAGCTGCAGTAGAGCAAGTGCACTGTGGTCAATAGTTTCATTTATAATAAAGTAATAAATTAGGAATATTTTTCCCATGACAATAAGTTTTATGCCAAGATTTTGTGTAGCTTAAAGCAAGTTGTCAATTAGGCTACTTAAATTAATTTTTGGCAGCAGTTAATTGGAGCCTAGAGTCTTTTGTCTTTAAACAGCTAATCCTAAACAAGAAAATACAATGATTAAATGTTTCTTAAACAATATTATTCACAGAATTTAAAATATAGCATTTAATTAAGATTTGGACGTGTTAATATTTTTTTTATTATTTCTTTAGAGAGATTAATTTAAACTTCTTCAAGCAGAATTGCTACCATGACTCTGATTAAACTGGCTTACTGCAAGGCAATGGTCTGAGACCCTCCAACATTTCTACAGCTCTTATAACCAAAGGCAAACTATTTTGGATTATTTCCTGAAGAGATATATATTGTCCTTTTAGAGAAACAGAACATTCCCATTTGGAATTCTGAAAGTTTAAGAGCTGTATTCACAGGATAAAAATGCTGTATTATTACACTCAGGTACTGGTAAATATGCTAAACAAATGAAAGACTTCAATAAGGGTTCCCAGCATGGTCGGCTTCTGGGCAGGAAACCAAAACTTCTTAAAAACAGAAATCACAGGGTTTTACTCCAAAAAGGCCGTTAACCAAAAATTCAGTCCAAGACTATGATTAGACTAATGTGCTTCGTATCAATGAAAGTGGAGCAGCTAGAGATCTCCCAGTCTTGATATAAAATTTTTCCAGTTCTGGATATCTCCTGTATTCCTGATTAAATGTACCATAGGGTATCATGAATTGCAGAGAAATGAGTCCTGATAGAGTAATACTCCAGATTGAATCTCTTCTTTATATCCATCATCAGTTACAGAGAGTGAATTAAGGCACAGTTCTTTGGTACGTTACACTGGAGTTAAGATTAGATAATTGTAAAGCTTCCTATTATGAAATCCTGGAAGCTAATTTGTAATTAATGAATTAATTAAAGAGCAAAAAAGATGATGCATTTTAAATGATAAATGGATCTAGCCACCTTCTCTATCATGATTATGGTCTTCTGTGCCTCCTCCTTTACTGGCAGGAATACAGACAAAATCAAGAAATCATGGATTAATGGATTAATGGAATCATAGACTGGTTTGGGTTGGAAGGGACCTTAAAGACCATCTAGTTACAACCCCCTCAGCATTGGTAAGGACACCTTCCACAGAACAAAGCCCCATCCACCCTGGCCATGAACACTTCCAGGGATGGGGCGCCTAAAACTTCTCTGGGCAACCACAACTTCTGTGGGCAATCTGTTCCAGTGCTTCACCATCCTCACAGTGAAGAATTTCTGCCTGATACCTAATCTAAACCTGCCCTCTTCCAGTTTAAAACCATTACCCTTTATGCAATGCTTCACTCTCTGCTAAAGACTTCATATATTTCAGAATATTCTAGAGCAAGAGCCTGTTGGTTAAGCACCCTGCACACACATAACCACAGGAAACCAGCCCTTTCTAAAGACCAAGGCACAGTCATGCACAGAGAGTCCCCAGCTTCGAAGCAATGGGAGGCCTCACACCATATTTCCTTGTCTCTGCTACAGAAGCACCTCCTGAGGCTCCAGACACTGTTTGAACCACCTTTCCACCCAGCTCTTTTAGTATGACTGCCACTTCCCATGTGAAGTGAAAGCCCATTGCTACAGAACCCATGGACCAGGACAGCAGATGGAAGCATCGAAGTGTAATCCAAGCTGAACTACTCGGGTTTGGAACTAAGAAATTGCTGTTAGGAAGCCATCTCAGTGACTTCTTTTGCAAGAGATTTGCAGTACTGCCAGTCCTATGGCATTCAGAATTCAGTCCCATGTATTCAGAAAGTCCTGCTTCATTTGTGGATTTTCAGACAAAGAAATGTTGGCATTCCATAATTAATGTCTTAATGGTTTTGAGCCCTTAAACTCTGCATTCTTGGCCACTTCTTTGAAGCCAAGTAGCTAGAAAAGTCTTCCCTTCACTTTAAAATAAAATGAAATTCAAATGCATTTACAGGACTTTAGCAGCTTGGTCTTCAAGAAAACCATCAAAATTCATGAGTCATCCTAAAACCACAGGGGATGCTAAGAATGCTTCTCAAGGCCATATGTGACAATGAGAAAGAGCATTATTTTTGAAATGGAATAATTGAGGCTGGTTGGTTTTTGAAAATTAGTAAGAGAGCTGCTCTGTTACAGTGATGTTTTCTTATGTCTCAGTATCATCCAGCACAAAAGTACTGAATGAGTATACAAAAAACCCTCCAAAAAAAAAGGTGAGAGTGACCAAAATCAAATGTGAAATGAATGGTGCTGTTTGCATAGTCCAAGTTGATCAAAACAAGTCTTTTTCATTATTTAAAAACAATTTCTCTTATGAAAAAATGATTTTTTAATTTGAGACAGAATTATTTAACTTTTAATGAAAACTCACCCATTGGAAAGATAGTCATCAAATATAGATTCAAAATATAGTATCAAGATCAAATGTTTACTCATGGGCAACTGCTGAAAAACCTCTGAACTACATAAATTAAAAACAGATGCTTTAAATTAAAACACATAAATTACCGATGCTGATATTACTATAAATTTCAATGATGAAAATACATCAGTCAAGCCTTTAAGGGAGATTCTAAAGGTTACATATAGGAGTATTTTCCATTATTAAACAAAGTGTCACATGAAGAAGTTCCCTGGAAGAATGTAGGAGGACCTGTGTAAAGTACCTCAGGTTATTGTGACATGATTCAACTCCTGTTTCTGCTTTTATTCTGAGTCAATGTTGTGGATTTTAGGCATTTCTTTGTTTAGTTTCTGGTGTTCTGTCTGAATACACAGCCCTTTGCAACTCATTCTATTTCCAGCTGAATATATACTATTCCCCCATTCCCTATACACAGAACACAGCTGGAGCCAGTAACATCCCTGCAAATGAACAGAACTTTTAAGTTCAAGCATTGTACCATGCTCCAGGCTGCTCAGTGCCTTTCTAACACTGGTGTAATTTGGTATTACTTCCACTAAATAACGGTCAAATCTTGTATATATGCATGGAAAGATTCCATGTCCTCGGGATACCACACTAGTTAAAAATATAATTTATCTGGAGTAAACAGTAAAAACAAAAGCTATATTTATAGCTCATTATTTTAGAAGGATGACATTTACCTCCAGCTGGAATATTAGAATTTTTTATTAAGCAGCTTTGGTTTTGAACAGTCTGAAACAGTGCAACAGTGTTGAAAACCATATATGAGTATAATAAACAGATGTTATAAATATATAAAATATGTATAGCTGAACTATGTGAGTGCAACAAATATAGATATATATTCTCACACATACATGCATGTGAATGTGGACATTTTCTTAACTACACACATATGAACTACATTTTATTAAGAGAAGCCAAATTTTCATGTATTTATTCTAGCTGTTTATATGAAATCTTCTTTTGTTGCTTTTAAAACCTTTTTCAGTCTTTTCTATTATGACTGCCCAATATTTGTATTTAATACTCTGTATCTAGTAAACTGTTTCTCATCTAGGATTTTACTAGATACAGATGAAGCATTGCTTAAAGACAATAAAAATCAACTCATAAAAAATGCACCTTGTAAATACCATAAAGTATTTGTTCATGAGTTGCTTTGAAATCTCTGTTTGTATTATTATTTTTAACAATGATACCATCAGTGGGAACACAGTATCAACAACTTGCATAACCAGAGGTGGAAGAGGCAAAAACAACAGAGATTCCCTGATATTTTCCATGCTGTAAT
Source organism: Xenops minutus (assembly GCA_035221455.1). Classification (NCBI taxonomy): domain Eukaryota; kingdom Metazoa; phylum Chordata; class Aves; order Passeriformes; family Furnariidae; genus Xenops; species Xenops minutus. The sequence goes on from JAWWEE010000159.1 coordinate 29,139,447, forward strand.
ATTTGAAGAACATTTGAGGTACTCACAATCCTTGATTTATAAACTGACAGCACAGTCTTTTTCTGATGCCTCCTTGTCCCACACACACACACACCAATTTCTATTTCTGTATGAAGATATTTTTACTGTAAACTGACATTAACTTCTTAATGACTGAACTGCCTGAAGATGATTTGTTGGTGTTGAACATCCAGCTACCATTAATTTTTCTTGGGATTGGGCATCAAACCCTACAGGTGTCTTTGAAATTATTGAAAGACCATGTTACAGAAAGAGTAATTTATTCACAGGGCTGTTTTTTTGTTGTCGTTGTTCATTTGAAGCCCTACCTGTAAGCAGTAAAATCAGTTTCTTTAACAGGGAAAATTTATTCACAGACTGCCTCAGTGAGCTCTGCTCTCTGCCTCTAAAGTGCCCTAGCATAGTTTGCAAAGCCCAGATGACTGCCCATGATGGTTTTCTTTGTGCAAAAAAAAGAAAAAAAAAGCTTAAAAAAAAGGTTCCTACATCAGGAAACTCTACCAGATTATATCCAATGATAGGATTTAATCAACATCCCATATATTGTGTGGAATTACTTCTGTAAATCAGAGCTTCCAGAAAACAAGCAAACTAGAGACCCCCCAGTTTTCCTGGTCATTTCTTCCCGTAGATAATCACAATACTGTTAAAAACATTCATCTTTCCTGAAAGTGAAGTTCACCCAGCTGTAACATCAAAATCTTTTTTTTCATTACACCCTTTTTCAAAACATGTAGAAAAAGGCCCAAGGTACAAAGTTTTGAGCCTTCCTCACACCCTGCCTGCACTTCACCCTCCCGGTGACCACCATCCTCTGCAATTTCAGTTGAACAACCTTTTAAAAATAAGACCATGTATTTTCCTAATCCACACTTTGTCATTCTTCCTTTCAAGCTTATGCAGCAATTTGAAGCTGAGCTAACCTTCCTATGACCTTGAAAAGGTAAGTGAAAACCCTATGTTAACAATTCTTCTCTCCCCTTATTTGGGTAAACTAGAAGCCATGAGAGCCCTTTATTGACTTTCACTATAGTTTTCACCCTTGGCAGTACAACTGAACCTGCCCTGACCTTTTTTGACCAAGCGCCTTTGTCCAACAGACTGTTCAAAGCATCTTGCAGCCAGATGTGAACCCCCACACCCTGAATGTATGTGCTTGACTGTACAGATCTCCTGCTACCTCCCCTGACTGCTTGTACCGCCAGCAATCGCCTTCAGCTTGCTGCCAGCTGGCCTGATTCTGAGATAAGACCCACTGGCCGGGTTAAGAAAATGACACCTGATCATGGGGCTGGTGTTGTTCCCATGAGCTGCACCCTCTCTGAAGGCTCAGTTGCCTTTTGAAACAACTGCTCCAGGCTGAAGGAAATAAAAGCAGCACCTTCCACAGGCCATGAGAGGAACACACGTTGTTCCTCCCTCCTGCCCTTCTTGAAGGGTTTGTTCTGCATGTTCCCCAATGGACGTCAAGACTGCCTTTGTGATCAGCCTGGCTACAAAGGAGAGCACTGGGGATGGGAAGAGACTCCTAAAAGCATGGACTTGTATAATGCAATCTGCCCACCTGTCACTGAATAAAATAATCTTTCTACATGAACTGTCATCTCTCAGCCTGCCTGGCAACTGCTCACAAACATCTCACCCATGATTCCATATTTTTCTGTCTCAAAGACTACCTATATAAACTCCTATTGTCCTGTGACATATGTAACATTGATCTGCCTACAGCTTGGGCTCCTTGGTTAGGCAGCTAATTTTGGTCTCATGGCTGTCAGGATGCAGACCAAACAAGGTGAACAGAGCCGAACGTGAAAAAACAAACCCAGTCCCTCTGCCTTAGAACTTGACAGAGCTTCCAGTGACTTCTGTAGGCTTTGGATTAGATATTCAGCATTGTGACTAGCTCTTATCACACCTAAGGTTCTTTGAATCACACTTTACTATCTGTGTTCATTGTATTATTTTGTCCTAGATTTCTATGAGCAATTAAGGTCGGTCTTGTCTTCTGTTCGCCAACCTTTTCAAGCACTTCCAAGTTTTTGCAGTTCTATGGATGTATTCAGATCCTGAGCTCTTACAAAGTGCTGCTTTCAGTCCTATTTTGATCCCATTTTGATCTCATTTTGGCTCATTTCTCAATACACTTAGACATCCCTGTGTCTGTCAGCAACAAATATGTTTTGTTTTTCCCTGGCTCAGAATTTAAAATCTCCACACTGCTCATTGCAAACACAGCACTTTTGACTTTGTATTTATTCTGAGGTTCTCCTTATACTTAGCTGCCATCTCCGTCTCCCTGCTCCACTTGACTATATCCAACATCTGGAGAACAGATCTGTCCCTGAAGTTAATCTGACTCACATTATCTGGAAATAGCCTGGTTCCATTATATCAAGACCTTCACTGCCCCATTGCCTTCATGGCTGAAAGACATCCCAGCCAATGGGGGCATGGATTAATGTCCTGAAGGGAAAACGTGCAGACCTTCCAACAAGCCTTTTCTTCTGTGTAGAAAAACTATCAGCAACCAAAGCTTCCCCGTAATTCTTTGATAACGTGTTCAGGATTAATTTTTATTGCCTCCCAAAAATGAGACTCAAGCCATAATGAACCCACTCTAAAAATGCTTGCTTATTAACAAATCCACTGTAAGAGAAAGAGTTACTACCAAAGAAAAGGTTGCTACCAGGTTTGATCTACAAGTCAACCAAACTCCTGCCAGTAAATACTGACATATTCTCACCTGTCAAAAATAACAGTGGGTATTTTTAAGTTTAAATATTCACATACCTACGAGCTTTTCAGCCAGCTCTACAGGATGTAATATTGCTGATAGCCCTTGAAAAAAACTAACCAAAATATGAAACCTTCTTTCTCACCCCTTCGACCCCCGTCAACACTGTTCATTTGGATCAGGTGTTTTTGAAGTTTGCACATGGCAGTCTCATTTGCATTTAATGTCCTTCAGATTACTTCCTTTTTGTTGTGCTAAACACCTCTCTCAGTTGAGTCTAATTTGATGAGGTCATGCTGTGACTCCTGACCCTTTGGATTCTAAATGAAACCATCTGACAAAAAAAAAGTAAGCAGAGTGAGTCTTTTGCCTGTTCGTGGACATTTGATATTTGCAGATGTGCAGTAAGTTTTACAGATGACTCTTTTGCCAAGCTAACACATGATTGGAGAGGTGGAAATAAGTGAATTCCTAGAGAGAATAAAACATTCCAAAAATAAATAGGTCATGCTAATCCAGTCTTCAACACTGTACTAGCTAAAATAAAAATAAATCAGAAGTAAATACCACCATTATCTCAGCCAAGGGAATCCTAAATTCCCGAAAAGATTTCCTACCCCCCAAATTACTTAATATCTTGGTGTTTTCTTCAAATGTTTGTGAATGGAAACACCTGCATGGCTTGGCATGGAGACCCTGGGATTGTTTGGTGGCTCAGAGATAGCCTGTCATGCACTTGGGAGCCCTCCACCTGCTTTGGGCTGATGTGCTGCAGCATTTATTGAAAGGGTGAAGGGGTGCATATTTATTTCCAGTTGTCTGGGGTACGTGTTATAGAGGAGGTCAGCCTGGATGATCTCACAGTTCTCATCTGGCCTTAAAAATCTGGATCTGTTACTACAGCTTTGAAATGCTCTCAAGCACTGATCACTTCACTCTAAGCTAATTTTATGTAGAGGGAATCACTGGAACTTTAACACATATGGTCAAATAAAGAGCCAAAATGTTATTCCAGACTTCATAGTCCTCAAAATAGATCTGTGTTTTACTAGAATATTACGATATAAACCTGGAGGAGGAAATAATTAATCATTAAAATTTCTTCAGAATACTTTATCAGTGTTCTGCTGGTCATCACCCATTACTTTGAGGGGCTGGAAGCGGGACCATGCTTAAATAATATTTGGAGTTTAGCCAAAACACTCTGAAACTCTCAGAAAGTCCTCATCAGTGAACATTAGTTGAGGCCATATATCTCTTGATTTGTAACTCTTCCTGTGCCAACCCTCCCCACTTCCACATACACGTGTAATTTCCCCTATGAACTCTTTGGCTAATTATACAGCTGCTTGTGGTATGCATGCCCTCCACAGAAAGACTATTTCAGAATTATCTGAGTGTAGTAAATCATCTTGAGATATACTGTAATTATGTAGGAATATGCAAAGCATCAGACAGATTATCTTTGAAATGCATCAAAGTACATTATATTATAAAAAAAAAATAGGAAAAACTGCAGGTCATATATTCACTAAACTCCTCTACCTTATATGAAAATGAGTCATTTTCCACCATACCCTGGGGGTGAGGAGGCTGTCAGATGAAGAAATAAAAGACACTGCTAGTTGAGAAGAGCAGACCATGCCAAATCACTAATTAAAATTTAGATTTTTTTTTGTGTAGAGAGCAGGTGCACATGCTAAAAGCTATTCTAGAACTGGACTAACTTTTACTTCACTTTTCTTTAAAATGTTATTTTACAAATCTGAGTAAGTGCCTCAAAGACTGAATGTCTTATTGAACCAAAGTCTTAGATGTACATACGTAAAAATGGAGCACTCAGCAATGCATTCTGATTTTCAAAGAACGTAATTTCAATTAATCTCACAGCTTCTGAAAGAACAGGTTAAAAAAATCAATTTAAAAATAATTTTAAAATTACATCATCGATCAAGTTACATCATAATACTCAGGATTGAGATACAGATATATGAATATATTTGGTTACCTCTTAACGTAACCTTGATTTTTGCAGTTTCAAGACCCCGTGTCTTTTCAGTTGTCCAATAAATTAACTGTGCACCTAAGAAGGGAATTTATCATTGCTGTGTTCACTGTGATAGTTCTATGAAACTTTACCTACCTGAATCTGAGTTATGTTTTCCTTTTTTTATTTATTGAATAGACCAGTAGCCAAAATGGTAATTTTGAAGAAAACTGCTGTGAATGGAAAGGAGCAGTGGTGGCAATCACAGCCAAGCAGCCATAGCAGTCCTAGAAATTACAACCTCACCAACACTTACAGGATGTGAACTATTTGGACACATCCATTTCTATTTACACAACCCAAAATCCTCAAAATTATTTGCAAGAGCTTTCCTCCCACTGCTTTAGCAGGAATCACAGGAGGAACTGCCACAGGCTATGATAAGAGATGCTGAAAACCCCAAACTCCCCAAGAATACAAGTGAATCTGAAGGACTCACCAGCCATCACATCCATCCCTTAGATGTCCACAGTTCCATGGCCAAACCTAAGGAACTGAGGTTTGAGTTTCAGCCCAGTCCTGGGGGCATCTTGGAAATGGGAGATTCAAACAGTGAAAAAATCACATACATACATACAAACAGCAGACAACATTTTGGGGTCAATGTTTCAGCTTAGAAAGGTAGGAATCTGAACCTGCATCTCAGCACATTCTGGAATTACATGTAAAAATGCATATTCATCAGGATTATAGCAAATTTGGGCCTAAAGAAACAGTGGGATTTTCCTTGTGTTTCCTTGTGCTGCAAGAGAGGTGGGCCAGAAACACATGCATGCCTGCTAGCAAGTGAAAGCCTGCTGGTACCTAAACCACTGGGGGCTTTTTCCAAAAATGATTTATCCTTACATTACTTGAAGATTACTCATGTAATCCTGTTTGTGAAGCTGAAAGAAACTACAACGTGTTTCCTACAAATACTCATCTGAATCCTTAAATGAATTTTTTTCACCATGTCCTCAATGCCTTTGGTGTTTATTTGTTTCAAGGAATTCCTACAAATTCATTGACAGGCTCTGAAAGAACACTTTCTAGCAGACATGCTGGGATACTATTTTTTGCCTGTGCTTTCATCATTATTATTCATATTACAGATGTTTTCAGAGATGCCAATCTGACTATGAGCCCTATTATGGCAGATCAAATTATAATGACAATAACTGTACCAGAAACCTGACCCTGTGTATAATACTCTTGCTTACCTGCATGGCTCTTCCCCATGGAGGCCTCTGTAACACTCCCAGTTCTGGGTTGAAAGGGACATAAGACAACAAAGATCGTAAGTGAGAGAAAAATGCCCCAAGTAAATCTTCCTTTAGCTTTTAAATTGTAGTTCATGAAGTAATGTCAGCTAAAATGACCTCAACAGGTCTTCTGAGAGTATCCTTGTCACCTGAAGTATTGAGGTTTTCATGTAGGTAAGGGACAGAAGAAACTCTGTTGCTAGCAGATTATGCCACACACAAAAATACCTCAGGGAGTGGAGAACCAAGGAATTTAATAAAACTTACACAATCAAGGCATGCACTAGATGAACAAAATCTGGCATAATTTTTTTAAAGTCAGGTCCTGCTCAATAATATACTGGAGGGGGAAAAAAGGGGGTAACTAACACAAAACCCCACAGAGGCACCTCTATCTGTGATTCCTGTCCTGGAAATGGGGCTGTCTGGAAAACAAACAAACAAAAAAAAAATTGTGTCACATGACATGTATTTTCCTCATAAAAAAATTCAAATAAAGATAACATTCCAAACAGCAAAGTTGAAGTTCTGAGGAGAATGAATTTGGAGGCCATATCCATTTCAAAAATCCACCTCAAAATTCAATATAGTAGGCAGTTAGGAACAATAAAATAAGACCATATGGACTTGGATCAGTGTATTAAAAGTGCTGTGCTGAAGGGCTGAAGACAGTTATTCAGCTATTATCTGCCTTTAGTGACCTTGAGATGCGATCATTTGATTGCACCAAAGCCAATTTTTCCAGAATATAAATTCAAAAACAGTGAGTTTATATCCTGTCCCTCAATGGCAAAGACTGTGGCAGACAAATTCTGTCTGAATTTCCAGCCTAAACAAGGCAGAGGGTGTGATGAGGAAAAGTGAAGCTTTTCTGCTTGCTATTGCAAGTCTGGTTTAAGCTGCTCATTTTTATCAGGGTAGCTGAACTTTTTATTGACTTCTGACAGCATTTCAGAAGTGATTTCACTTCTCAGGGGGTTATTGGAAATATGTTCTTTGTTCGAAGCCCTCTTAGAAAGCCACCCTCCTCTCCAAGAAATTACTGCACTTGGAATCGCGTCTTGTTTAGGTCACAGCTCAAAACAGCAACAGCCCAGCCTGTGTCCCTATGGACCACGCAGCAGGATTACTAAGAATCTGGAAAACAACCCTTGACTGAGAAAAAAACAAAACAAAAAAACAAAACCAAAAAAACCAACCAAACAAAACAAAAAAAAAAAAGGTGCCTAAAGACCCCATTCAGCTTGTAAAGTGACTGTCTCAGCTCTGCATCAGGGTGACAGCAGGGAGAACTCTTGGTGCACTTTTCCTCCCCTGTGTCATGGATGTGCCAAGGGACAGGGACAAGCTCTGCCCTCCCTGCAGGCACCAGTCCTGGTCTGTGGTGCTGTGGACAGCCCTGGGTCCCACGGAGAGCTGTGTCTCCACTCCCACTGCATCCATCCCCTCCCATGTCTGTGTCAGATCAGCAGTGCCCCAGGTGGGCAGGGGTTGTCCTGCCCCACAGCTCTACCTCAGGGCCACGGTGGGACCTCGTGCTCAGAATTCATCTTGGTCTGTAACAGCCCTATTTTGTCAAAGCCTTGGGACATGCTGCAATGCACATTTGTTTTCCCAAACTGAGAAAAACTGGGAGAACTCTGGCAGGAGATCACAAAGCCTGGAAATTTCTTTTCATCTGCTAGGTTATGATTTATGTTAATGATTGGGCAGAGGAAGGAGGGGGACTCGAGAGCAGGCTGTCTGTATGGCAAGGAAATCTCTCCAGACAGTGGGAAGGAGCACTCAGCACCAGGCACAGGCACCGCTGCCTGCTTTGGAAATAAATAAGCCACAAGAAAAGGCAGGTGGGTTCATGGCAGATCCATTGGACAAAATCCCCTCTCTGCAGAGAGCAAAGGAGAAGTAATTGTTGCTACTCCTTGTAAATCGTAGCCAGAACTGTGGTGGAGTCTGCAGGGATCCCCTGGGCAAAATATGTTTCTTCCAGTTTTGCTCAAGAGACTGGGACTTGGCTGCCCAACACAGGCGAAAGTAAAAGTTCAAATTAAGTAGCAATTCCGTATGATAGGAAAGCTCTTCTTGGAGCAAATTTCTTTCTGAAAAATGCTACTTATTTCATTACACACCAAGCTCAAATCCATTAGCAGCACAAGTTTCAAACTCAAGATAGAAGAGTCTCACCTTACATACACATACTTTCCACATGCCCACAGAGCTTATCCATGCAAATTCAGCTGCAGCTTCTTTCCTTATTTGTTGACAACTTGAAGGCAGCAGAGGGAGGGGAGAGGGGTAGGAGACTCTGGGAAGGAAAAAGACGCAAACATTGAAACACTTCAGCTTGGATCTTCCAGGGATCAACAGCATCATTCCCAGTTTATTAGCCAATGATCAGCATTTCAGCTGTGGGTGATAGCATGGATTCTGCAGGGAGGTGAAGGGGATCTTCACCCTCTCTAATGTCTCTGGGTATCCTTCAGGGTTCCCCAGTCTGCCTGCATAGGGTGAGACTCAGTTTGTGCTCAAGCCCAACTTGGTGACTCTGTGAAAGAAGATTCAAGAGAGTGGCCAGTGTCAAGAGTTGGGGTCTGCCTAAGCACTCTGTAGAAACTTGGGATGAGATTCCATGGACAACCTAACACAACAACATCCCAGTGACAAGAGTCTCTTACTGAGGAACAGGCTTTGAACACCTTGAGCTGATGAAGGGAAAATGCTGCTTACCAGGCACCTTGGGGCAACACATACAAGTGACATCTGGGCAACTCTACCTTCAGCTTCTGTTTGTCTTCTCACAAAGCTCTCAGGTTTGGTATTTTGCCATGCAAACCAACCCTCTACATCACTTGTGCACATGATTTGTCTCTGCTCGGACTGACAGTGACATTCAAGTCCATTCATGCCTATTCATGATCTTCACACCTTGCCTGAAGATCTCATTCACTTATCTGTCAAGCATCGATAGGAGACCTAGGACATGAACACCACTCTCACCCCTCCATTTTCTAAAGTTGTTCTTGAGGGCCACCTCAGTTTCTACACAACTGTGCACTGCCTGACAGGCCCTTTTCTTCAGCTCCAGCTTTGTATCAGAGTGGTGCCTGGATGACATAGAACTGATGAAAATCATGTTGAATTTCTATAGGATTGAATGGTTGCTCAAAATCGACCTATTAATGACTGATGCTACACACTGCAGTCCCATCTCAGCAAAAGATATTATAGCAGAGGTGACCTTCCACTTAGAAAACTCCAAGGCTTTACTTTAGTGTGAAGGTGCCTTCCTAAAGCTACTTTGAAAAAAGCTATGAGAAACCAAAGTTGCATCCAAGAATCTTAAGGACTTTCTACACATTCATTAACCCAGCAGCACCCAAAGTGGGACAGGGAAGTGTAGTTAAACCAGTTAAGTTGGAGATGGAGGGGAGGAACTAGGGGTTAAGTGCCTTGCAGATGGAGGGACGGGAACCCAGGCTTTCTGGCTTGTAGTCTCAATTCGACTTCCCGGGAGTACTGGAAGTGAAACTTTCCCTGTAGAGCTGTCATTCTACGAAATCAGCTTGGCAGTGTGTGACAGACATAATCCTTTTCCCATATGTTTTATTTTCTATAAATAGAAAGACAACTCATTAGCATTCTGTAACTTCAGGAGATAAGGAGAAATGCACAAGCAAACAAATATCTGAACTATTTCCAGAGAATTGCCTGAAATTCCAGGCAGCCCAGGAGGGCAGCACTGGATTCAGCCTTCTGCTTTCCAGTTTGACATCACCTGCAGTGCCAGTGACTGGGAAAATATTTCTCCAAAAGGCAAGGAGTGACTGAGTCCCTTGCAACACATTGCACCAATGAGGGTGAAATGGGCCACGTAACCACCAAGCAGTGCGTTGGTTGGGTCATATGACAGAAATTGTCTAATCCCAGTCCTAATATTTGACAAACCATATTCTCAAGACAGGCAGGGGAAATATTTTTCATGTCTGTGATGTTCACACCCCTCATAATTAAAGCTGTAACCCTCCCTGTATTCCTGTGAAACCATGGTGGCTTTTTTACCATTGCTATGGTAGCATTACAGGAGATTTGTTTCTGAAAATGATGTTACTGAAAATACAACGCTGTTGGGGCTGTTCTGAACAGTTTATCACAGCATAGTCTTAGTCTGGCAAAATAGAAAGTTGTGTTATCTGTCCTTGACATTAATATATAATATACAAACTCTCAATTATTTTAGTACCAAGTACTACATTATTAGACTAGAGAAAAAAAAAGTCTATTTTGTATTTTGATAATTGGTTGAAGGTCTCTTAAACAGAGTAAGAGGTGCAAGAACTGTCACACTAAATTGGATATGGAATTATATTTTCTAGGACTTTCCTCAACAGTGGCTAGCAACAAACACCATAAAGGAACATGAGCAGAAGCCTGCAAGGAAGGACTAGAAAGCAGCATTTTAGTTTAGCAGAAATTTAAATTTTCAGAAATAGGTTTTATTTTTGCATTTCAGAATGAAAGTAAAACTTATGAAGCAGTTCAAGGGTAAAAAAAAAAAAAACAAAAAACAAAGGAGGAAAGATTTCCTCATGAAACAGACACCTGAGGTAGGAGACACTACCCAGGATGAAAGAATCAGGGACTTCATTATTGAAAGTGGAGATCAGTAAGTAATTTCTCTTCTTCAGCTCAAAGACCTTCCCTAAAATGTTTGAAGATATATTTCAGATATGACAAAATTGCATATCCCTCTCCCTCTTCTTTGACAAGTTTTGAACAATTATGGAACCCTTTAAATCTCATTCCTTCCTAGTCTGAATAATGTCTTGATTGGTTGCCTATCAATATCATTGAACTATAAATATCATTGATATTGTACATGCTGGTAAGAGGATGATTGAATTTGTCTTTCCTATAGAAAATACTGATTTTAGATTACCTGTTTATTACATCTCTCTGAAGAAGAAACCATCTCATTCTGCAGCACACAGAGAGGTGCTTGGAACAAGATGATCTTTAAGACCCCTTCCAGCCAAACCCCTTCTATGATTCTATGACTTTCTAGACATTTAAAGCACAAGGTCCCACAAGAGAAACTTATTTCCATTCTAATGCATCAATGACTTGTTTCATCAGTGATTAAAAAAACCAGACTGGGGACAGGGGATAAATATATGCTGGTTCCTTTTAAAATAAGAACCCAATGAAAATCACAAGGAAAGAAAAAATTTCTAGCACACTGTCATACCAAAATTATATGAATGCCTAACTCCCAGAGGATAATTGCAGTACAACACAACTTGAAATGTTTTTCATGTGTCTGTCAGGATCTTTTTCCCACAGCAATTTTTTTTTTTCTTTTTGCCATAGGCCAACAAATGGTTTTAAAAAACAAGCACCTTTTCTTCAAAGAGGATATCCACGATTAGTGTATGATCTCAAGAACAACTGTACAAGCTCTGGATAAGATTTAGCTTTGTCACTTGCCATGAGCACACAGTGCTGGGTTTTGAAGGCACCCCAGGCCTCACCTGGATTCTCAGGACTCCCTGCCCATGCCACACTGAGCTCCTTAAATTGATGGAGATCTATTAGATGGAAGCTGAGGCCAGAGTGGGCTTTTGGGCTGCAGCATCCCCAGTCTGGTCCATGGGTTCCCCCAAGGGGCTTAGCCCCTGCTGGGGTGTCAGGTCCCAGTTGCTCACATTTTGGGAGTCTATTTTATACCAAAAGCTGTGGTTAATTCGTACAGTGAATCACAACACCTTAGAAGATAGGAAAAGGTAGGAAAATACATAGGAGGATAGAAAGAGGCACAGAAACATCTTAAAATATCAAGATATTCTCTCTAGGAGCCAACACACAAGCTGGGCTTAGAGCACCGTCAGAGTATTTTCCAGAAATTATAAGATAAATAAGTATAAAGAGCATCTCTAGGATACAGCTAATTCTTGAAGTTAAAACATTGACTATCTCTATAAGAGATGTGCAGTTAGGATTTTCATAAATTGTTTCTACAACAGAAGATTCCAAAATCAACAAAGCTCCCAAAAAATTTAGCTGTTGAACAGAAAATTTTCTGTACTTCAAATGAGTTTTCTTCAGGACAATCTTTACTGCGGCTAGCAAATAAATCATACCTAATCATTCTTTTTAATTATTTAAAAAAATTAAACAAACCATGAAACTTTCACAGTTTATTCTTAACCAACTGTACAATTAGTGAAGCACATTCCATCAGATTTCAAAATTTTTTTTGGCTACATTTTTTGAGAAAATAAGTTTTCTCGCCTGTATTTAATGTTGTCCTTCCCCCTGTCTTTTGTTGCATCACCAATCCATCACCAGCCTCTGAGGGTGGATCACAACTCAGAGAAGGTTGTTTGTACGAAATTATGAGCTCCAGATCGTATTATATGTTTGACTCATGTCCCAGCTTGCCCAAGATAAGCCTTTTTAAATAGCATTCCAGAGAGCAGCTCTGCCCAAGGGAGACACTTGTCACTTCCTTGAAGGACTACCACTGGGAGACCATCGAGTCTGTAACCCTGTGCCACCCTGAACTGCTGAGCTGCCTCTGAAGGAAAACAGTCCCTAAGCACGAGGAACTCAAAGTGCTGAGCAGGTGAACAGCACTACGAGATGGTATTGAAGCACGTGACAAAGAGATAGGATGAGTTATGATCAAGGGACTATACTCATATGCCCTTTCCAGGGTGTGGATGGGATGTACTCAGACTAATTTTGGATGCTCAGATTAGCGTAGGGTCTGCTCTGATTAGGTGGCAGTGTCTACTTCCCATGATCTCTAATTCAATCAATGCCATATCTAATACTTGAATAACTTCAAGGAATCTCATAGTAAAGAGTCATGTGCAAAGCTCATTTTTTTAAAAAAAAAAAAGAAATCACATGCTAAATGCATTGTTTTCCTGTAACATCATCCCAGAATAAAGCAGAAGACCAGATGATGCACAGCCCCTGCAGAGCCTTGGGAAAGCACATGTAAATGACTGGTGGGAGTTTGGGTGAGAGGAGAGGTCACAGCTCGGGAGGACCCAAGTGTGCCTCTCAGACCTGAACATAGCAATGGCAACTAAATTGTAGCCAGACACGGAGGAATCAGCGGGACCACCTGTTGGATCAAATTGTGCGTTTAAACGGTGGTGATTAAACACTCTCACGACAGGAGCAGCCCAGGGGTGAATGCCCAGCGTGGCCAGGCCCCATCCCAACACATGCCACGGCAGCCCCTGCCCCGAAGAACACGCAGTGGAAGAGGCATCGCCTCTGTAGCACGCAGGGCTCAGCCAAAACTCGGGACTTCAAAGGCAGCCTTGACTTTGATAGAGAGTGAGTAGGGGCTGCTGAGGAGGGACCTGTGCTACAGAACAACCAAGCATGTGCTTCACATTTCAGAAATTATATGCAGAAAAAAGACTTCACAGATGAAAAAAAAGAAAGGGAGTGAGGGGGAAAAAAGGCGGTGTACAAAAGTCCTGGGCATCAAGACTCTCCTTACGGTATTGCCCCTGAGCCTGATACATGCTAGGACAGTGTAGTCTGAAAACTGCCATGTTTGCATTTAAATAAAAATTATTCTTTTCATCCCATTTGGACTTATTTAGCAACACCTCTCCTGAGATGTAAAAGAATGCAAATAAAACATTCAATGTGATCCTTACCAAATACAAATTACATTAATTTGTCCTTTGGAGAATAACCTTTAACCATTACAAAATACACTCTACTGGCTTTCTTGCTTCCCTCCCCCTGCTTTTACTCTTTTCTTGGACTTTTGAAGCAGATTTTTGTTGAATAGATCATACAGGATTATACAGTTATAGCTTGCTTTCATATATTTCAAAAAGAAAATCATAAATATGACCTCATATGTTAATAAATCAATTATGGAATGCTGTTTTACACATATGCTCAAAACATGACCTCTTCCAAGTTCTCTTAGAGCAGAAAGTTGGAGTTTAGATTTAAGGCACTTTAGCTTTAAAGATATTGGGAATAACATTATCTGGTAAATATTAAGTAAAGCAGATTTTCTGTTAAGGTTTATCTTGACTTCAGTGGTTTATCAAAGCTTGCTCAACAGCACTGTTTTAGTTACACATGAATAAGCCTTAGCCTTACTTTTCTTCAATAACAAAAGATACTGTTCAGTAGCTACAATTTACTTAATCACGTTTGAGTTATGAAGGGGTAAAGCAGAAGCAGTCTGAGTTTTATGTATGCTCTTTTGCACTCTCAGAGGCAATTCATTGCTAAAGCATTTTCATTTTATAAAACAAAACAATACTGGTGACTCATGAGGACTTACATAATTGCTTTTTTGGGAGTTTGACGAGGAAAAAAAAAGTGCGCAGCAGCCAATCTACACAACTTTTAAATCTGTGAAACAAAAGATGAACAGAACACTTCTCATTCTGTGTTAGGTTTAATTCTCTACTAAATTTCATTCTGGGCTTAATGCTAAACTCCAGCTTTATTTTTGCCGACCTGAAGGAGATGAATGTTAAAAAATATTTGATACAAAATAAAACCGCCAATGAAATATCTCTTATTGTTTTCTGTAGTGCAGCCCCTTTATGGCTTCCATTGCCATAATATTGAGTAAACCAGCATTTTTCCTTAGTGGCTCCCCCAGTGAGGCTGTGCTCCTCTCCCACTTTGGAAAGTAAAGCACAGACACTGAAAGCCAGATGCATAAAAGGGACACAGAGCACTGCCAGGCTCAGACAGAGCAGAGGTTCTGAAGCCCAGCTTTCTGGAAAATGAAATCAGTTGAGATCAAAGCAGTTCACAGAGCCACTCTTCCTCACATCTATAGATATTTTCCCGTTCATCCCCAAAATTCCCACATGCCTACAGCTGGGTGCACACACATGCTGGGACCTGCATCAGTTATACAACTTAGAGGTGGTAAGATCGCTCCTTTTTAACGGGGTGCTTGCACTCACCCAGCTGAGCAGAGTGACGTGACAGAAGCATTTCACCATACCCTCTGCCACACATAACAATGTGGGAAATGGGCACCTGGAACTGCAGAGAAGGATGGAGGCAAGCAGAGCCACACCTGTGGCTCCCGTGCCCTCATCTGTGGGCACTGCAGGGTGGACAGGGCAAAAGTTTAACAAAACAACTGATCAAACTCAAACCCCAGGTTTTCTCTACCTTTTCCACTTTAAAAGCAATCCCTGAGAAATCAACACAACTGTATTGCCGTCTTTATGTTCAGCAAGCCAGAATTACTCCTTTTGAGAGGAGCTGTGCTAGTTTACATCAGCCAAAAGTGTGGCTTCTGTACCTCATCACACCTCCTATCAACACACTGCCCAGCTGTATATAGTGACAAAACACCTTCTTTGAGTTGAATTGCTCAGTACCTGGCAGGATATATGTCTAGGTACTTAAAACCCCTCCTGCCTTCAGCGGTAGATGCCAAGGAAATTAAAATGAGTGTGAGTGTATTGCTCTCAGGACACTTGTGAGAAGTAGAGAGCCTGTTACTGTACATTTCAGAGAAAACAGCACTATTAAAGGACACAAATGTGATACTTAATTTGGATGTTTTCCCATGCAGATGAAAGGAATCACTCCTCATGCAATTCTGAAAGAAACTGATTAGATTTATGCAGGCAAGTATCAGCTTGTGATTAGCATTTAGGTGAGGATGCAGTTATGTGCTACAGGAAATATTGCTGTGTGCATTTTCTGTTTACTTTCATTATCTAATGTGTTCTGTATTAGGCTGAGAAAGGCAGAAGTGGTTATTTCAGAGATTTTTGAGTACTTGTAAATTTATTACTCTTTCCTGAGACAGGAATCGAACAGACTACTTCTTTATAACACAATTTTTTTAGACGGACTGGTACAAATTACCTTCCAAGCAGTTTCAAGTCAATATGTTGCTCTGCTTGGAATAGGTACAAAAAGTTTTGAAGAATCAGTTGTCCCAAAGAAAATTCCATATCACAAAACATTTGTTTTAAGAAGTCATGTTGGCTTTGCTGAAGAGTTCAATCACAGAAGTGTATTGGGGGTTGCACGTATAAATACACATATGTATATGCACACACACGTATGTATTGTCTTTCAGTTGAATTGGGATAAAAGAAATCAGGAGGGTTACATTTTTCATTTATCAAAAAATCTGTTACCAAATGCTTCATTTTTGGCAACATTTGTGTTGAATCTACAGGGACATTTACCTTCAGGTAACCTCTGTGTAATTCATGTCTTCATTACAGCTAAGGGGAGATAGACTAGTTAGTCACCAGAGAAAAAAAAAAAAAAAAGGAAAAAATAGGCAGCCAAGACTGTTGTGTAAAAGCTCAGAAATCCTTTCATGCACTGTCTAGGCTTGGAATATAGAAGGGAATCTCTGCCAAGAAGCAAAGGATGTTGAAACAGAATCATGCAATGTGTTAATGCCGCAGGGCATTGGAAGTAAGATGCCAGGGACTTCAATCAGAAACTGAATGATCTTTGTGATATAGCAAAGAGGATGGAATAACATCAGAGAACTGTGCACACAATGGAAAGAAACAGCATAATCATTTGTCATCACTCCAAGCAAACCAGTGCTGGCAATGACGTTTTCTGAACCAACCTATTCATGTCATAGTTTGAGGTTCAAATACCTTTCAGTAGCAGATCCCACCAGCATCATCCTGCGGTGGCGTGGAAACGTGCAGCAATATCCACCTCATCTGACACTTCAAAGGACGTGTGCTCTGGTCCTCAGACAGTTAAGTGTGGATACGCTGAGGTGGCTATGAAATCAGATTAACTTAAAGAGCTTGTATAATTCACAGCCTATTAAGTTAACCCAATTTCAAAACTGGTTCCACTTTGCATGAGAATGGACATCTGTGGCCTTCAAAATCCTCTACTATTTTCCATTCTTTATGAAGTATTCTTCTTTCCATTATACTGCTGCTGATCTCTAGCTCTGTCTTATAAGAACTCAAGTGAAACTGGCCAGATACTAAAATTGGCCCTGGCCCATTCTATGCAAAATATAGAGCTATTCTGAAATCTTATACAAAGAAAGGTGCTAAAATGTCCTTCACATGGGCAGAACTTGAACCAGAAACCCTCACTTTGTGCAGATAAACCTTTTGCTCACCAGTGTTGGTCAACTTTCTACATATTTTGGCAACAAAGTCAGCCTGGTACCCAGTGTTGAGAGGTCAGAAGCTCTTGATAGTATCTAAAGTCATCATCATATGGTGTCCAGCATTTCTGTAGAGGGCCCTACACAAATATTTGGGAAAACCCCTAACTTTAGGCTTCCATTTCGGAACATTTCTATTTAATTTACCATTCAGTCTTCACTCGACTAAAAATAGAGAGAAAAAAAAATTAAGGACTACATACTAAAAACCTTACCTGTAAATACATGGAGGTTTAAGATACAGGGATTTATTCAGGGATGTATGTTAAGCAGAGAGCAGTACTTTCAGGCTGAGGAGCAGTCAACACTTACACTTAGATGGTGAAACCAAACTCTAATTATAAGATATCGTCTAACCAATATATCTTCATATTCTGTCTTTCAATACAACATAATACAGTCTAATTTATAAGGTGCCTTATCATGCAAACTTCCATAGGCATAGTAATTTAAAAGGGATTATATATAAGCCCCTCTAAAAGCAAATATCAAAAAAAAAAGATTCTTAGTCTTGCAATATTTCAAAAACTTTTATTGAAGGAGCTTTTGTGCTTTTGGGGTGGTATGGAAGTCCGGAGAGAAGAAGGTACCTGCCAAAATTGTTAAAATTGGGTGCTTTCACTCTGGTACTTTAGCACCAAGTAAATGTCACCAACTCACCTTTTCAAAGGGCTGTGTCTTACATCTATGTAAATGAGTGTCATTTAACCAACTTACAGCACCTGCAGACAAAACCACTACCTTTAGGAATGCTGTGGGAACAACCGGTTTGATTCTTCACTTTCACACGTATTCCTGAAATAGAGAGGACTCTTTCCCCGTACATTGTTTTCATCTAAGTTTCCAAATGTCATGATTTTGTAATTTCTTTCTCATGGATTTTCAGATTACAAAGTGTCCCTGATTTCCATCACTACAAGGCATGTGCTGTGGGATGTGAAGGGAAGCAGAATTCAGCTGTCCATAGTCAGGACATCAAAAGGTGTACAGTCAATTTTGGTAAGAATGAATGGCAGGAAGATTTCTTACGTAACGTACAAATAAGAGTATAGCACTTCTGGGCCCTACTATCTTGCTCTGCCACATAGACATATTTTTTCCCATTCTTCTATTAAACAGGGGTCATGGATAAATTCCAGCTGTTTGCTCTGCTCTAAACAAAGCAAGTGCAATGGAAACGCTGGCAAGTCCATTGTCACCAAGATTTGCATAAGTTTTTATTCAGGATTACAGGCTTCATCCTACACAGATGAAAATACTTAACATTTTCTGTGATTTTATCAGCAATTGGACCATCAGTAAGATTGTTAATAGACTGCCTCAGGAAGCCAAACCTTGAAGAAGGGAGGTGAACAGCTAACATGAGACTTAAAAAGCATACCCAGTGTTTTCTTCAGGACGTTCATCACTGAAACTGTACCTTGAGATCAGCCTCTGCACACCAAAATTCAGTTCTTGGAAAAGCATAAAAAGAAATCTTCATGTCATATCACAGGTTGAAATGGCAGACACATCCGAACAAACCCAACTACCAGATGCTTCCTTCGGTTATTACTCAGTCTTCAACTATGGGTTTTAAAAGTCTTTCTCCAGGCAATTAATACAACCTATCTCAAACCTACCACAACCTGCTTGATGCTCTTTACCCAGGAACAATCAAGCAATTTATATAAAGTAATTGAAATGACCTTTTCTGTGCACTGAGCCATTGTAACTGATAGTACAGAAATGTACCAACATGTCATGACATCAACTTCATCGAGCTCACGGAATCCATCAATTACTTTGAATAGATTCCTTGTAAAATGAATGGAATGCCTGTTATTATGAGAAAATAGGTCAAAAGCACTCAATAACATTAATCAAGTAAAAATAATGTGGAAATTTAGACCTTCAAAAACGAAAACAGTGAATCATCTGTGAACTTGGCACTGTATCAAGCATACACTATTCATCTTCACTCGAAAGGCCCTTCATGACCGATCCACACTCCACCTATCCTTTTTTCCTGTGCTATCAACATGTCAGCTCTCTCTACAGATCAGCCAGCAATGCTGCCATCATCCCCGTTTGTCATGCTCACCACTGAGCACTTCTGTCCTTGCTCATGCCAGCCTTCATGCATGGAAGAATCTCTCATAAATACTATCAAATCCATCTCATTGTTCTCCCTCAAAGCCGCTAGAAACATCTCCTTTCCTGGAATACCCATAGGAAAACACTCCAGGGTGAATATAATGTCCTTTTTTTTTTTTACTCTGGCTACTCTTACCTCATAATTTCCTTGTGTTTCCCTGTATGTCTGGTACAACTACAACTATACCTGCTACTATTATTTCTTGTCTTAGACTAGAAGTGACTAAGGGCAGGAATTTAGTCCTTGGTTTATATTTACAGAGTACTGAGTATAAGAGGTTTCTGTCTGTAACTGGGACTTCTTAACCATTACTGCATTATCAATGATAACTTCTCAACAGAGCTGCAAATTTTTATTCAGGTTATGTAAAACCCAGTGGTAACATCTAACCATATGGACTCATCCTCTCACTATTTAAAAATTAACTACCCTAAAATATTTAATTTTTTTTCCTATATATAGGATATTTACTAGAGAATACTCTACAAATCAGTCTAAAATAAGTCATAATATTTCAAATAATTTTTAGGGGAAAAATTAAGATCATAAAGAAGATCATAAAGACTTCCAGCCACCCCACCTTCCATATAAATTAATTTTCCTTGTGACCCGAGGCTGTGGGTTGAAATCACCTGTGTCTGGATATGTACTTGGTGAGCTGGACTGTTTCAGTGGAGAGAGACATTGCCACATCATTCTGGGAAAGGCACGAAGTCTGGCCCTTCTGTTTGCATTGCTTTACTTTCATTGCATATGCCCATCGTGGAAGGAAACTAATTTGTTACCAGCTTAGGAAAAAGTTTCTTTGACCAGCATTGGTAATACTTGGTTTTCATTTAAATGCTTTTGGTTCTATCTAAACCATGTTTTCAGACATTTTTTTTTCTCTCTCACAGCCCTAATCTCAAGTAATAACTTAAGAAAAGCAGCAGAATTTAATATAAACCATTACTGGTAAGACAGGTAATAATAATAACAGTAAAGAGTGATTTCCCCACCACCACAGTTATTCATCATTCTCAAATGCCTGAGGGAGAAAAGGTGAACTTTCTGAATGTCATGAAATTCAGGCAGTTTCAGTACAAGAAAGAATAGATTCCAAAGCTGTGAATCTGTTCTTTCCATTAGGGTTCCAAAAGAAATAAAAGACTTTCCACAACATGTAGAGAAATAAAAATGTCTCCTAGCTATAGAGTTTACTGTGGTTAAACCCCAGACACTTGGTATTTATATTGAACAGGTTACAGTGTAGTGTGTGATACAATGGTGTTAGGTAAATATTTAATGTTATGCATAGGAAGAAAGACTAGAAATAATCAGTAGCAACTAGTAGAAAACAAAACAAAATTAAATATTTTTTCTTTTGTTATTTTGTTTGTTTGGCTTTAAATCACCCTTCATTTTGAACTTACTTTTCATCACTTCTCTTATGAACTTGCAGCTGAGACAGTTGCATGAGACACAGCTACACATGCATGTACAGGATAGGAGAGATTCCATAGTGGTGGCCCTCTTACCAAAGTCAAAGGCAAACACCCCATTGACTAAAGTGGCATGAGAGAGTAACCTCAGAATAGATGGACCAGCACCTTTGTTAAAGGAAGGACATCATCAGGCTGATTGTGGGCTGATGTTTCCAGTAAAACCTTAAAGGGACACAGCATTCAGCTACCCCACAATATCAGTTTCTGTAGAAACCAACCAAAGAAATAGATATAAACCCTCTTAAACCAGGAGGAATGAGAGTCTTGGTGGTAATTTCTGTGTTTCTCATCAGTGGTGGGAAGAAGCACAGGTTTGCTCTGTGGGGCACACAGGCTTCCCAGATGGAAATATAAGTAGGGATGAAAAGTCCAAGCTCACAGCTGTTCCTGCCACAACAGGGGACAAATCCAGATGTGCAGTGGACAAAAATAATTTGTCTTCACTGCTTAGACATAAGAGACAATCATGGAGTAGCCACCCAGACTAAGAAATAAAGCAGAAAATTTTCAAGACTTCGAGCAATTTTAAGACACTCCATGGCAGTTTTAAGGGGGGGGCAGGGGGAGGGAATAGGTGAGGAGTTGGTTTTCATCCACCCATTGCACAGATTGGTATATTTAAGTATGGATGAACAATTTTGTCTTTGCTAAGGCCCAGGATATCACATCAAACCTGAACCCCACTGTTTTACCCAGCACTCTTTCTTCACACCACTTAAAAGCCTTCTGTACATGGCATGCCAGGGAACAGATGCAAATAGAGCTCAAGATACTGCACTAGACTCCTCTCACTAGACAAGCTTTTGGCTTCCTAATGAGCGATTTTTTAATTAAAAGTGAGGTGGCACATGCAGATTGTCATCTCATCTGTGGAAGTTAGAAACACTGAGCTTGGAGCAATGCTTCATTGTGTAAAATTTAACAAAGTCTTTTTCTCACTTATAAAAGCACAAGCAAACAAACGTTTTATCAGCATTGCATCCAAATGTGTAACAGACTAAATAGCTTATTTATGACATTAAAAAGTAACAGCCTCATGTTAGATGTCCCTCTGCAGCCCCAGCCAATTCTTCCCACAGCCACAGCCTGCTTTTCCCCTCACCTGTGGATCTCTGGGAGCTCCCTCCAAACAGGTGCAGCCCCACAAGCAGCTCAGGCACATGCTCAGCAACCTGCTCTAGCTTTCTTCAGCCCCTTTCTCTTCAGGCTTCCAGCTTTATTTCTTCCTAGAACAAAAATACATGAAGTCACCTCATCAGACACATCCCCTTTCCTTTGTTTGCCAAGGACTTTGCAGGCTCTCCAGTGTAACACCTGACAAACTGCATTCTCTCAAGCTTTCAGTACCACTCTCCCTGGAATTGCACCCAGCCACTAGGGTCCTGCTATTTTTTATAGACCTGACAACCAGGTGAAGGGCTTTAGGGACCTGATGGCCCACCTAGCTTAGCTAGGATGCTTCAACTAACTGCATTTCAGAGCAGGGTCTTATGCCTTTGCAGATGCCAGCCTTTATCTGAACAGGTATCTGCAAAAATCTTCCCTTGCTGTGGCTGCATGTCACATTTTTTCTGGCGATGGGTTTGAACTACAGGAAAGGAACAAAGCAGAGGCAGCAGACTGAATTCCCAAAGAGCTCAAGGGTTTCAGGTGCTTGGTGCTGTTGTTGCTGCAGGATGAGTTTCACCTCCCAGCAGAATGCAAGTGTAAGAGGAGGGACAGGTGAGAGAGCAAGGACACCTGGATTCACTTCTTTCCTCAGCCCCAGATTTCAGTATATTACTTAGTCTCTTGACGCCTTTCCTCTCCATCTGGAAATCTATCATTACAGAACCTTTTACTCCAACCTCATCTGGAGATAACAGTTCTTTCCAACTTCATTGAAATACTAAATATATAGATGATGAGGTTCTCACATGATGCTTGAGTATGGCAATATAGAAAACACCTAAGACAGGTTGGTTGTGTCTAGTACAAAATTTATTTTTCACATAATCAGGCAAGGAACAATTTGAGTCCCAAACAAACTTCTCCTTTCAGGTACAGCCCAAAGTCGTGGCACTAACTGATGTTTCATTCCCTCTACTGAGTAATCCCTGAACTTTCCATCCATGTTCTAAATCCATTGTATCTGGTTTCAGTAAGATTAGATGCACTTTTAGATGGCATACTATGAGACTTTGGTAGGTTACTTTATCAATCAAACTTTAGGGACATTGAAGCAATGGCTCAGCAGCACATATTAAATCAGCTAGAGGGATTATTTTTTTCTGCTTTTGCCAATTTTATAGGAAACACCATCTTTTTAATACTATTACTCCTACTGAACAGAGCTATCAGTGAAAATCTTATTCCTCTCTCAAATTTTGCCAATGATTTACAAAGACAATTTTGTAACAAGCTTTCATAAGTTTTCTCATAAGAAATTAAGTAAAAATAATCAGAGGACTGTAGAATTTGAGGACCAATATGAGAACCACTGCTATTTAGTCACCTGCAAGAAATCCTGCTGAAGCTCAGGGGACTGCTTTTATCTGTAAATACAAACCACAATTCTATGGGAGAGCTCACAGTCATTTCCAAAGGAAAGCCACATCTTACAAACAGGGATCTTCTTATCCAAAGAGAGGGATGAAAGAAACGCTTCCACGGATGAGACTCTCACCAATCCCACACTGTGTTTTTGCTGAAGGTGTCCATTCCTTGCAACACTGGGCCTAATCCTGCTTCACTATAAGTAGTGGAAGAAATTTCCTGTCAACCACTTCCTAAGAGAAGTGAAGTTGTCATTGCAGTGTTGAAACAATATTGCAAAATTGCCGCTGTGTTTCAAAAAGATTTTCTTTTTTTTTTTTCCTGTAATTGCCAGCAATTAAACATGTTTATCAGATTTTAGACTCTCTCCATCATTCAGAGAGGTAATTAAGGGTTTAGTCATTGCAAACTGGGGTGTTTTTCTGTTTCATTAACTGCAGTGAGCCTCTGAGAATCAGGCTGATGCTGCTCCTACAGTCTTGCAATGCCACGTAACTTCCCATGAGCCAGCAGGACACCACTCACTGTACCTCCCTTCTCTTTTAAAAACCCACCTCCTTCCAAACCCATTTCACCCTGCACACAAAGCACTGGCCTTTCTGGATCACTGTGTGCCTGCTGGAGTGTGGATTGCAATTGCACCAGGCAGGGCTTTGACATCCCCCCTCTGCCTTGTGCCACCTGCTCTGTCTCCCCATTGTCCTGAGACACAATGTGGCTTTTCCAGAAAAGAACCTTCTGCAAGGTCTTCAGCCACCTGCTGTTGCTTTTACCCAGTGACCTGTGCAGGACTCACAGGGGGAAAAAATTAGGTGTTCCAACATCTCTGAAAATTGAGTCATGTATCCAAGTGCCAACGATGGATTTGTACGGATACCATGATACTCTGCATGAGAGTTAGGCACTTGAACACCATCTCTAATATTTTATTCCTTCAGATTCCAAAAGGAGAAAACTGCTGTTTTAAGTTAAACACAAGGTCACCTTTTGTCCTGGGTTTAATCAGAAAGTCTTTCATCTCCTATGGCTGCTGGTTGAGTTTCTATCCTGCTCCTCCAGACAAGTCCCAAAATCTAATTATTTATGGAAAAATAAGTGATACTACCCCTTGCAAGGCTCAGCATCTCTGTTAAGGCTGAAGTACACTATCTTTGTGCCCTGAGAAGGCTGCCT
This sequence comes from Xenops minutus, assembly GCA_035221455.1. NCBI lineage: Eukaryota > Metazoa > Chordata > Aves > Passeriformes > Furnariidae > Xenops > Xenops minutus. The sequence continues at coordinate 29,164,007 of JAWWEE010000159.1, forward strand.
CTTGGCACCTCTGGTTTCTGCTTACCCAGAGCTGTCAAACCAAAATTACAGCAAGTAGAAAAACCCAAAGCACTTCAGGATTCACTATTTACTTTCGATTCTGCACTGCACAGTCTGACTCCAATACATTCAGGTATCACAATTGCAATTTCTGAAGCTATTTACCTTGAAAACTTTGTATTAGAGTGCTAGAGGTGATATATGAAAATAAAATATTGACTCAGTTGTGGGATTCGCTCCTCAGCTTCAGGAAGAGGTTTGCCTGAAAAGAGACAGAGGTTTTTACAGAGCTAGAAGAGTGCCATTATAGCTTGGGGAAATAAATATGAATCCTTTGCCTACATGAAATTATTCTACACCACAGAAGATATTTTCTTCTGCCCATTGACTCCCCACAAAGGCAATGTTGTCATGTTGCAAGTGAACAGACAAATAATAAAATATTTGTATGGGACTGCCAGGAGTCATTATAAACACTTTTATTTTGCCATGATTTGGAATACCTCTATTCTCTTGACAGCTGAGAAATCTGGGCCATGGGCTAGAATTAAACATATAGGAATTTCAGTAATAAATAGGCTGCAAAGAGTGGTGCCATATAAAACAATAATGCATAACCTTAACATGAGTTTAGTGCACTCTCAGCCTCACAACTACCCTGTTGTTCTGTCCTGATTCTGCTCAAAGCATTTCTGTCATCACATGGCTTTTTCAGCATCATCTTCTAACCATTAGATGACTCTGTACCTTTTTTGCTAAAATACTGGATTTCAAGAGCAGGTTTTTTTCCTAATCAGACATTTCATAAATCACCTTTTAATTTGCCCTTGGATAAATTAAGCAATATGATATTTTTTAATTGCTTGATATAAATCATATTTTCCAGAGTATGCATTGTCCAACCAAGCAAATCCAGAGCACTTCCCTGTGACAGTTTGCTCCTTGACTTAAAAATACACATTCCAGCACTTTTTAACTTTTACCTACACAAAACCAAGATTTCACTGGATTGGATATGGAAATACCATAGACTGATGATAACTGAATTTGGATTTATTTCCTGAACATCTTACAAAGCCTGTTCAAAGTCCTCTCAGCCTATCAAAAGAACTTGTAAAATTGAATCCCTTGTTTGCTTACACTGACCCTGTGAGATGGGAACAATTGGGCTCTATCCCAAATAGGAGTGTTTTGCAACAGGTATTTGGGCAGGTAAATATTCTCACAGTGGCCACTTCTGACAGCACAAAACTTTTCAGCGTGATGTGGAATTTTCTCCATGCACAGATACAAAGACAAGATTTAGAATCAACCTCCATTATATCGCCAATAGTTTCTACTGTTGATCAGCAAAGTGATTTGAACTCAATCCAGTCCTACCCACAATATTTTTTCTAATTTCCTCACACTTTCTCACATTATTAATGTACATCACACCTCAAGCACATTCGTATTTGATAATCTCTTCTGAGCAGCCCTATCCCTTCGCCTCCTCTGTTCAAGTCATGATTTCTGCTTCACTATGGTTTGCTAGTCTAACTGTATTTTATTTGCAGGTTCTACAAACTGCTCCAGCTTCTCAAGTTCATCCATTCTGTTAATTCCTGGTACTGCTAAGCCAATGTTAAAGTTATTTCTTGCTGTCCAAACCTAGTTCTACAGTGTGTGCTCGACACCCACACCTGACTGCTCGCAGCAAGCTGCATACTCTTATGTAGCTTAGTTATCCAAGTTTTCTTTTCCCAGCTTTCAATTTAATTTCATTTCCCATCAGCTAGGTCAGCCCTTATCCTTAAAGACTGTACTCCCAGGCAGATACACAGTTGGTTCACTTTCTACAGTGACAGACATAAAATGACCCAATGAGTTCCTTGAAGAGCTACATTTTATGCATTTTTTTTAATGTATCCCTTTTTTTTTCTTTATCCTTCTTTCACCAAAACAGTCTTTTCTTCTATTATCTCTCACAGTTACCTTATCTCACCCTAGCATTCCTCCAGTTCTAGGTTCTGGTCTTATCTTTTTTTTCTTTTTGCTCTCCCATGTTCCATTACTCCTCCTTTTGTTCCTGTCCATTTCTCTTTAGCAAACAAACCCTCATCTTGACTGCATCCCTTACTCAGCAGCCAATTCTCCATCCCCTTAAATTATGTGCTTCTGTGTACCTTCAGACTTCTGATGACTGTAAATTTTAAGCTGCACAGTGACCTTTTTCTTTGTTACCTTCTCCAACATGGCTTTGAATACTCCTGAACTCCTGCACTGCTTCTTGCATGACCACTGCTCTGGGGACCTACTGTTTAATGAGTTCTATCAAGTGACACTTATGCAGAAATTGTTTTTCCCAGCCTTGCCCACCCCAAGGCAATGTGTCACCCAGCTGCTGTGGGCAATTCTTTTGTGATTTCTACTCTTGGAGTTCACCCTCACTACTCTCTCTTATCATCAGTTTTTCCCAGGACTGCTTTTAAGGAAGGCAAAAAGATTTCCCTCTGTTCCTCATAAATTTCCCCAGATGTTTTCCTGTTTAATTATTCAACTTTGGGGGCTTCTTCAATTTTAAACTAATCAGCCTGCCTACTCACTTAGCCTTAATGGATAACAGGACAGGAGCTGTCAGTCCCAGGCAGAATCCTCACTCTTTCTCCAGCTGAGAATCTCAGTCCCATTCTCCACTGAGACATCCCAGAGAGAGAGCACATTGAAAACGGCAGCCAAACCCCATTTCCCACGTGCTGCACTCTCTTTCCTCCACAACAAACAAGAAACATGTATATTTACTTCTCTGTCCTAAACATTGAATAGGTCACAAGAAGACTCCTAGCACAAAATCTTATTTGCTTACCCCTCCCTTCACAATTCTTCTGGGATGAGCAGAATTGCAAGCAGGCACCTAATGTTTTTGAGGGAAGAAAGACATTTAGGTGCATTAGAAAATAATGCTTTGTATGACATGGATGGATCTTTAACAACTTCTGAAAAAATATGTCTAAAGGAATTATAATATTATTGCTAAATTAATTTTAGTGAAATGCTTCTGGAGAGCATGCTTCAGGAATTTCTATAAGTTATATTTATCCCACCAGTGAGGATTATCTGACTTTTTATAAGCTAATCCTCTTGAGTGCTATGTCTCAATCCTATGAGAAAGCATGTAATATTTTACATTACAAGTGTTTCAATTTTATCTTCATTAATTTCCACTTTAAACACACATAAGAATTTCCAAACAAGGGCAGACAGCAATCCAGATGCACCATTCATAGGTTTTGGTATTTTCCATTATCATGCAATAGCATCTAGTATTTTTGAACAATTCCTTTGTTTTCACTCTTATTTCCATTGCCTCTTTTTTCACAGGCCATCCCCAATTTTTCATGTCTTGGCAAGTATCAGCTGCAAGAGTGATTCACCTTCTGATGATTTTTTTGGTCTCACTAGTACAATCAAGGGAAGAGAAAGCAATGCTTTAGTATTTATATTGAATTGTGTTTATACGGGTGGCCAAATTCTGCCCTTAACATGGGTGCACAGCTCTTCCTGTGAACCCAGGGGACTGGGTTACATGTGAGGGTATTATGCCCTTAATTCAGTGATCCTTTTTGCTTTTGCCTTGCATGAGGAAATGAAGTAGGAGATAGTTCTTCCTTCATTTCAGTGGAGTCATGCAGCAGCTATGGACCTGCTCTAAATGTACAGCTCATACTCATTTAAAAGCCACAACTGGGACCTGCTATGGGATTTTGAATAATCATGGTACCTTTGTAAGGATGTACAGAATTAGCTGCCTTAATTATATTTCCAAAGCATACATTTGCAAACAGGAAACATCACAGCTTTTAACATAACCATGATTGTGCTAACATAACACACTAATTTTCCTTGGATAGGCTGAAGATACTTAAAAAGGGATCATGAGAGCAAGTAAGTGGTAAGGCAGACCATAAGAAAGTCGCTGATTTTCGGAAAGGAGTAATATTACACACAGGGTGTCTGAACTGGAGTCCTCCTGAAGTTGTTAGCATTGAGTCAATAGAAAGGTCTGACAAGCCTGGATCACACAGGTGAGGGAGAAATAACAATTCTGTGTCTCCTTGTTTTTTCTGGGTAGAGCAGAAGAGTCACAGCTTTGAACTTGATGAGCATCCACCACTTCTGCTGTGATTCTCCACCCTTTTTTCTGTCTCAAACTGTATGGTGAGTCTTGAAACAGAGGCAGCTTCGTAATCAGGTGTGCATGACTTTTGTGCTCTGATTGAGTCTCACTACTATTATTGCAAGGCTTAAGGAGCATTTAAGTCACACATAGACTTCTGTTGACTTTTCACAGACAAGTGACTTTCAAGAAAGAAAACAACTGTTTTGATGATGATATGCATCCCATTACATGGTCCTTCTACTAATTACAGTATGTTTAGAGTGGTTCCTTTGCATCCAGCAATGGACACCAAGAGATGCCATGTCAAAACCCAGGCTGGGGTACAGCACTGAAAGTCAGGGGTGAGGATACTGAAAGCCACAGAGAAGTGAAATAACACCACTGGACATGTCTCAGTCTGTAGAAACACTATCAAATTTTATACACAGGTGTTTCTGTTCATTTATAATGCTGTAAAGGCTGTTTTATCTACCTAGTAAAGGTTTACAAGGCAATACCATTATCTGTTTATACCACACAGTAACATCATTTATTTCTGCAGGATTCATTTGTCTTGGGTGAAACCTTAGGTATTTCCTCTAGAAGCTTCTCAGCATATTTCTCTTCAGAGACCCTTTCTTTCTTGTAAAATTGCAGATGCAGGTCTGAGAGAAACGCAGCAATTTTCTCTTCCCCAGCTTGAGCAGCACTGAAAAGTCCTCATCAGAATAGGAGAATGTTCCAATTGTATCTGTACCTCTAGCTGCTCTCTACATCACTGCTTTTCAGAGGGAGAGACAAATCCTCCCAGTGTTCCTCAGCAATACATTTTGCATTTGGAGCTCTGACTTGGCTGACACTTTGTAAAATATATATATATATTCAGAGTCAGACAGCTCCCTGGTGACTATTACACAGCTGCAGATGCTGAAGGGCACAAATTATTCCTGCAAAGGTCAACATTACCTTACACTAAAAAATTGTCTTCCTGACCATTCCTTCTTTCTTGACTTCCACGCTGTGAACAAGTGATGAATTTTTATGATTTCACCACCAACCCTTGGTCATGTTATGTACCTCTTGGGAAGAAGAAGTGAGGAGGTGGAAAAAGATCCCAAACCGCATACAGACACCTAAAGATGTGTCCTTTTTGTTTCATAGGATGACATTAAACCAGACAAGCCTAAGTTTTGTTTGGAAGCTGTTACAGGACTTAATAATAGTCAGTGCAAGCGAGCCACAGAATGAGTCTTATAAAAGTGATGGAAGGATGTATCCAGACAGCCCAAATTTTAACTCATATTCAAAGTCTACTGTTTCCTACTGCCTAGCCAGTTCAGAAGGCACGGAGCCAAGCAACAGATCTGAGACCTATGTGGAAGTTAGTTAGGCAATTTTAATATCGCCCAGAGCTGCTTAGCAGTAAGTGAAATTCCCCAGGCGGAACCTGTGTGGAGGATAGACATTCTGTTTCATGAAGGAATATGCTACTTTAAAATATGATTAAATTCAGATGTGGGATGAAAGACAGAAAAATTAGAAGTTCCTCATAACTTTCCTTTAACCAACTGAAATATTATATTCACCTACATTGAAAAATTTTAGTTTGGTTATTGCAATACCAAAAGCAGCTTAAATTTAAAAGATCTCCACTTCAAAAATGAAAGCTTATGCATTGCAAGCTTTGTAAGAATCCCTTCTTACTTTTTCCTTCTGCTCCATATTCTCCTTAAAATTGATATCATTGCATCAAATGTTTTTATTTCAATTGAAGTTGAAAAAAAAGAGAAGTGTTCCCTCAAAGATTTTCCTATTAGCTTTACCCACTTACTAGTACACACACTAATTTCTCCAAGAGAAAATGGAGGAACAAAGAATTCACTGTTGTTTAATACTTTATTGAAAACGCCCAGCTACTCTAATACCAGAAGAGATGTAGAATGGAACAGAATTCACAGGCTGCAGGCAAGAACTTTCTCCCTTTTTGTCAGAGCAGGCAGCATGTAGAGTCTGGCCCCAATCAGATTAGGTTGTGCATATTTATAAACATCTGAAGACCATAAAGAAAGGCTTCCAATTAAAAGATACTCTGGATTTGCTTCTGCAAGACTTGCAGAAAAACATGGCGATTAGCATTTCCATTAGAGGCTGGGTTTGGCATGAACCACTCTTGTTGAACTGGGTCCTCTGCAAATACATTTTCTACCAGAATATACCCCCGTGCTCTTTTTGAATACATTGAAAAAACATGTCACATTTGATCTGGTTGTATGAAATTACACAATGCCATGTCACTGTATGGGATGTAACCCCATGTAATGTAATGCACATTCAAGCAAAACTCCCTTTTCAATTATGGGCAGGAGTAAATTGCATATAGGAGTTTACCATGATTAACCACAAACTGGCAATAAGGCCTATTTTCTGTCTTTGTAGATTACTATCAAGATAGCTAAGGCCTTCTCAAGCTTACTTTTTAAAGTAGTTAAAAACATAAAAGATGTTTAAGATGAATCCATCCCTTGGATAAACATGTTGTGTGAAACATCCAAGCTATTTGGAACAGAGAATGAATCCAAGATGCTGATTAGGTGTGGTCTGTTTGGTAAACAGTCCAACCCTGACTACAGTTTTTCATAAAAATGTTTAACTTCTTTTTTATCTTGACCACTTATTTCTCAATTAAGATCTGTGCTGTTGTTACCTCTTAACAATAACACAAGCCTGAACTGACCAGCAGCTGCCCACAATGTGTCTCTTACAGCTGAAATCACTTCATCATTTATTGTTCCAAAACACTAAATAAGGGCAGGGTTTTTTCCTAAAGAATTGATTTTTAAGGGTTCAGTATCAATCAGTTCTTTCTGCCTTTGATCCTCAGTAATCAGGGAGCTGAACATTTATAGAATTGAATATGTAGCCCATTTGAAGATATTCCAGACATTCTGATGCTCCCATGAACCACGTATTTGCTTTAGACAATCAGCAAATTTTTATTAACAGGATGCTTTATCAGCATACAAGGCAAACTCACGGCAGTGTTTCTCTGAGACTGATCTAGAAAAGTAAGCACTCTAATTGGCCCATTTGCATTTTAATGTTTCTGCAGCAGCTCTGATTAGCAATACTGTGTTAAAGCATAGGTGCTGAGCCTTCCCTGTGCAAAGTTTCCACTGTCACTTATGGCCCTTGGTCCCATCCCTGGTGCTGCAGGGTGTCCCTGAGCACATGCAGGAGTTCTGCCCAGCCCCAAGAACACCAAACTGCCTTCTGCAAGCCTCACCACAGGTCAATGGATGTCCACAGTTTAATTTTTGCCTTCTGGAGCATAACAGAGATCTGATCCATCTGCAGATTGCATCCTTACATTTCTGGGTTCAAGCATGGGAGAAATTCCAATTAATGTTTTCTGTTAAATTTTTTCATGGGTCAGTTTAGCAATGAATCCAGTCCTTCAAAGCAGAGCCTTTCCAAATCCATCCCTTGCTGTAAACTGTACCTTTTCAAATTCTCAATTATTTTACTCTCAATTTCCTAGTTCCCATTGCTTCTTATTTTACTTCATTAAACTACTTATAAAGTTATCTCCAGCCATTACAAAATATTGGCATAATTTATGCAAATGCAACCTGCCCTATGAGCAAGAACTAGGGTCTCACAAAAGCACCTGCATCTGTATCAGCATTTCACTTTGGAAGATGCAGTTTGATTCTGCTGGGAAGCGCTCAAGTGGGGAGAGGAGGAATAGGGATGTATTTATAATCAGAATACAGAGGAAAATCCTACAGATAAAAGTTCCTGCAGAAAATTTTCACAAAGTCTTACTTGGAAAAAAAGCCTTGAACTGTGGACTTTCCCATTACTATTATCATTATTATTTTTATTACTACTACTACTACTGGAATTACAGTTCTGGACATTCCTGAGGAAGGAAGCATGTATGATCATACACAACACCTGCAGACTGCTATGTCGAACCGGATGGGAAAACCACCTGCTCACAACACAGAAAGGCTTTGCTATCATAGATTGTAAAACAAGATGCTGTAAGTGCCCTGGAGGAACTGCCTTTTCATTGCTGAGTCCTGTTATAACACTGTTCCTCATGTAATTCTCACTCAGGCTAATAAGATACAATTTCAAGTCATATCCAGGCTGTAATGAAAGCGGGAAAAGAAGTAGTGCCACAAAGCTCCAGTGGTTTTGTGGACCTTAAGCCCTGTAGCTAGTTGTGTTGTGCTGTGGAACACGACTCAGAATGCAAAATGAATTAAAAAAAATTTCTTCGGGCCAGTTTTGATACAAGAATTGAGCACAGTCTCAGACATTGAAATAAGTAATATTTTTTGACTTGAAATAGAATATGTGAAATACTCACCAAATATATATCTCTTATTATATTACTGAAAACATAAGAAAAACCTGCCACTTTTCAAAATAGCAATCACTTTCTAAGAAGTTCTCAAAAAATTGGCAGAAAGTTGATTGTTCTCTGCTCCAGTCTGTTCTCAGCAAAATACCAAGAGCATAATTCAATGTCTGTAAACCTATCCCTTTTCCTGAGGTGAACCTCATCAATAAAAAAAATACAGCTTCAACATCCGTTTCAGCGCCATGGGCATCTCCGGTGCATCTCCAGTGTTTCTCCATAGCCTGTGCATTCACAACAATAACTCTCACTTCTTTTATATTCAATGGAACAAATAGGCCAAAATAAGCCTGCTAATTTTTTGCAGGATTCTTGAGGCTGTTGAGGGATGGGTTTGCCATCCGGTGGCTTTCTGCATTAGGCAGTTTATGTACTGGGCGTATTTCATAGGCATCTAACTACCTTAGAGTGAAGGGATATCCTTGTGATAATGAATCTTCCCAGAGGAGGCTAGTTTGGAGATTTAGAAGCAAATTCTTGTGACTGAATCATCATCGTTCAATTGTTCTCTATTAAAAATAATTTTATTATGTAAACAATTAAGTACAATTATACGGATTTAGAAAGCTTTTAGCCCAACCTGCTCTTGCAGTGACATGTTGTAATATAAGCCTTAACACCACTTCTAACAAGACTGTACCTAGACAAACACTTTTCTTAGGTTACCATAAGCCTTTGGGTCTGTTCCTGTGGTGCCACCACAATATCTGAACTGTCATGAAATCTGGTGGGACACACAAGCACAGTGCATGGATGTGTCACAAACATCACCTCTTCTCTGGCTTTCCAGTCCTACATCCGAAAGAATAATGTCAAACAAACACAGGGTCCTCTCGAAGGCATGATGGAGGCAGCACCCAGTCTGACATGGGACTGGGTTGTTCCCCCAGGCTGAGCATGGTCATCAGCCTTCCATCCAGACAGAAAGCTCTTCATCCAAAAAGCTGAACTGTAAGAACAAAACCAATGAGTGTTATGTTCCCCATTTTAGATGTCTGTTACCAGCCACACAGGAGGCTGAATTAACGTGCACTTGCACAGACACACTGGTCACATTCCCTGGGATCTGGGAACTGCTCTCACTTGTCACTTTGACCACTCTGTGTTTCTCCTCTTGCAGCCTGTAGCGCTTGCTAAAAGTTAATTCAAAGAGCTCTACGATTGCACAAATATTTCAGTAACTAAAATAAAGTATTTTCATAAACACTTCCAGACTGAAGGCTAAAAGTATTTTTCTTAAAAAAAGTATTCTATCCCTGTCTATAATAATTTCTACAGCTTCCTAATGGAGAAAGGTGGGGAAAAAACCCCAACAAAAGAATGTCACACCTGTGTAAGTTACTAACCTAACTTTGAGATAAGTCCTCCAGAGGACAACAGCTGCTTTCTCTCCCCTCTCTTTATATTTAATATAATTGTATGTCACCTTAACAGCTGTATTTACTACAAATTCCTGTGAGTCTTCTGGGTCATTCACTTTCTAAAAGCATAACCCAGAACTGCACATCTAGTGTGTTAATGCTCATATGCAGTCACCCTGGCTTGACTCACACACATAATAGCTCCTTGGGTGATTAGCAGTTTTCATCATCAGGTCTTACATGACTTAAAAAAAAAAAAAAAAGGAAACCTTAATGGCAATAAAAATATTAGGAGTCAGCTATTTCATACTAATGATTTGTTAATGTAACATTATTGCTGGTGCTTTAAGTACTGTTGTCCTTAAATGCTGCACTGCATTCATGAAGGACTTTGGGAAAAAAGAGAGTATGGTGCTGAGACTTATTGCATTAAGAGATCGGTTTAACAGATTGTTTAGTTTTGGTAATATAATTTGACATCTAAACATAAGCTGAGAGGGATCTCCCACAAAACCTTTGATAATATGATTCATTGTCAAATGTTTGTTTTGCCTATCTGGTACTCATTAATTAATTCTTTTTAATATATCTTGGATTTACTGATTTGGAAAAAGAGAATTATTCTTATTGATGTTGCTAAAATATCCAGGTGGCTTGAATTTCACCAACTAGATGGTATAATCTAGCACATTTGTGTAGACCTAATCAAATCTCTACTAACAGATGTGAAGAGCCCAGCATGGGAGCAAATGTTTGTGTCTATATGATAATTAAATTACCTCAATAAAGAGAATAAATGAACAATGATGACTATAGTTTTTTTAAACCTAGGTTATCTTCCTCATGCACAGCCTCTATTAACCCCTTTAGCAATTGGTAAAACTTAGAGTTTTTCAGAATGAACCATGGTTTTCAGGTGGTGCCTTTGATTAAATCTACAAACCAGGCAATATGACTAACTTGCTGAAGAATTCCTATGCATACCCATTAATGGAATCAAATAAATAATAAGTTCTTCATTAAAGACATGCAGTGTACAGCGTATTTCATTTCACATAAAGAGTTGTGACACATCAGTCTGCATTTTAGTTCTTTCAATTCTCTCATTCTTGGGGAATTGCTTTGATTATTATCACAGTGTTCTTAAACATCTTTTCCAAATTTTAAATGTGCTCAGATGTGTTAACAAACAGGCTCACATCCTTCATAAGAGCTCTATGTAGCTGTATGGGCATTTCTGACAGCCCCAGTACGCACTAGAGTGAACCACATGCTGCTAAGCATCCTCAGAATCTGGCCCTCTAAATGCAGTTTGTGACACAACTAGATAACTTCATTTCAATGCCTATAAAGTACAACAAAAACCTCTATTGTAATCCATTACTGAATATTCATTTCCCTATAATTCACTTTAGGGAGACTTACGAAAACAAACTTCATGAGATAAAAAGATATTTTAAACCTATCTTTGTTTTAAAGGTGGCCTTGTGGAAATGAGATGCTTCCATAAGAAAGGGAAGCCAGCCCTCAGCAGCAGTATTGCTTCGATATCATCAGGCAGGCTGAGTTGCAGCTGGAGTTCAAATCACTTCTGACCATGTTTTTGCTACAAACAGGGGAACAGTTCTTTCTCTGTTCCCTCCACGGCATGCTCTGACCTTGCTGGAGGCTAAGTAATGTCACCAGCTGCATGTGTAACATGGTCATTGGTGATGAAAAGTGAACCAGTGTAGCTCGCCTAGGGATGCAACCCCTTTTAACATATCTAACATTCTTGCAGGTGTGGTGGCTTTATTTGTGTGTTTTACTGTGTTTGTTTATTTGCCTGACTAACTAACTCAGGTCCTCCTGCCCACTGAAGATAGAGCCTTCTTATTTAACATTCCTGAAACTTGGAGTGTTTAGGATATAGATTGTTTCCAGTCTCAGGATGTAAAAGACATGGGATAGAAGTAAGAGAGATTAGGGCTCTTTTCCTCAAAGTTAAACAACTGTATTGGTTTTCAGGCAATGGGGCCCTGAAACAGCTAAATAAAAATAGTCTTGTACTTACAAGGAACTCACAGATTGTATTTCCAGAAGACCTGACCGAGAAGCTGATATGACCAGCAGCACCTGGGAATAGCCCAAACACATAAAACAGTTACCTCCTGGTGTCATAAAGAGATCTTTAGTCAGCTGAAGTGAGGTAGCAGCAGGGCAGGAGTAATTTGGGAGGCTAATTATATCCTCTTTGTATTTAAATGAATCTTTCTACTGAGCCTTCTGTATTGTGGGAGAGAAACAAAGTCCAGCAATGTGCCAGTCCCTCCCAGCTCAATACATCCCAAACCACAGACCATTTCTGACAAGATGTGTAAAGAGAAGATGGCTTTTACTGGTCTTCATTGCATGCACAGAACAGCAGTGCAGCTGGAGCTTGGTGGAAAACGGGCAAAAGCTACTCAGAGAAACCAGAAACTGAAACAAACAAGTTGCCTTTTGGGAGTCCCAGTCAAAAACATTTTCTATGTATTTGCATTCACATGGAAGTCCACCTCTTTTGTGGAATGTGCACATACAAATTCTATCAACCAATTTCACTTGTTTTCAACCTGTGTAGCTGTAACAGGAATACATCAGCAACTATTTTCCTATGTCGTCCTTGTCTGTTTATTGAAAGCCTTTGCTGCCTCGTAATCTTCCCTGGCTTCACGGCCAGAGACATAGCTAAGCACCAGAAATGACCTGTGAAAATGTATCATAAAATCAAAAATCTTGTAATAGGGAATAGAAAGAAGAGCTATAAGTGTGTTTGTGACACCAGTACAGTTACTACAACTATTTGTTCATATGGGAGTAAAGGGGATAAAGCACTGGTGTGGTTTGGTTGGGTTCAGTTTTGCCCCTTCTTGGTGAATGTAGCTTTTTTGGGATTGACTGAGTGTTCCACATCACTGCCAGCCAGCACAAACACGGCACTCCCATTTGCACCCAAACCTCTCCTGCACTGTAAGGGGTCACCAGCTCGTAACCTGTGGTGACAGGATAAGGAAATAAGATTGTAATCTATTAATTTGTCATCCAAAACTTATCCAGTCTTGGATTTCTCTCTTCCACATGACAGGTCAATAACACTTGTGGAGCTCTGTTTTGGCATGGAAGTTTGCTGAGGAAGGGCCTGCACTTCCTTCACTCCTATTTCTGTGTTCTATTTCATAGCCTTGGCACTGAGACCATGCCAGGTCCTTTCCTGAAGGACCGTGTCATTGAAAGCAGAACAAAGCAAACAATGTCGCAGGGGCTGGAAGGGCCCAAGGAAGTGGGATACCCCAGGAATGGTGTCCTCCTCCCAGGGCAGAGATGCACCAGCTGCATCCCAACCAAAGCTCCAGGCATGATTTGGGTCTGGCAGGAAACCCATGCTTAGCAGGAAGGGTGCTGGGATGGGCTCCAAAAAGTCCCAAGACTTAGAAGTGCATTTTGGGGCACAACTGAAGCTGAGACTCAACTTCACACATGATTGTCAAGGTATCTCTTGAGACATCATTCTGCAGTCATTTCAGTGGCTTGCTTGAAACGTCTCAGAGGTTTTTATCTTTTCACTTCCATCCTGTCTACTTTCGTACAGCTTTTTGTTGTCACAAAGACTCAGAAATATTCTCACAATGAAAAATAGCTTCTGCTTTTCCCCTTTACTCTGCTAAGAGTTCTCCATGAGTCACGCTGGGTTTTCCTTAACCACCCTTCAAAGTTCCTCATTGTGCCACCAGGTTTTAGCCCAGTTTTTCAAAAACACGTCTGAGTTACACAAGTGGGATTTTTTTAAGTGGAAACAGGCTCAGTAATTTGTAAATATGCTTTGGTTGAAAAGGAGTTAAAAATACAGTCAAAGAGACTTTGCTTCCCTCCTTTCTCCCGTGGTTCATGACCTTTGCTTTTTTCAACTTCCTCAATTTAGTTTCAGTAAATTGTCACAGAATGGCACAACACCTGCCTTGGGTACTTGAGAAATTGACTTTTCCTGCAAATTACCCTGATCAGTGACCTTGTCTGGCTACTAAAGGGGTTTGCAGAAGCAGCATAGCTTTATGTGTGGCCATCTTCCATCTTCTGATTGGTATTTAGCCCTTTGAAGTTCACTTATCTCCTTAATGTGCACCTACCTTTCGGGGGAAAAAAAGGGGAAAAAAAGAAAGAGATAAAAAATGGTTAAAAAAGCGCAATGATACACTTGTCATCTCTGAAACCAGAATACTAGAGGTAAGACAAGCTATACTGCAACCTGGAAGGTGCACAGAGAAATGTAAGCTGAAAGGCTCCACTGATCCCCCTTTCCAGAAAAGTGTCTAGGATTTCTTTTTCTCTTTAGCTGTTCAGATACTGGCTGACATCGTTCCAGTGGAGTGGTGTTTACTAAAAAGGATTTAACAAGGCTGACCTTCCTTTTCTTTCCTTTTTATTTATTTTTTTTTTTTTAAATCTGTTGTCAAAAGTCACTGCTCTGAGGAAAAGGAGAATATCTGCTCCTCCACATACTGCACAAGTGTCAGGGCAGAGGTTACTTCTGGAAACCTAAAAGGCAGAATTCTTTTTTTATGCTGAAGCTTTGATTTCACAGTGACATGTAAAGGGGTTATTTGTTTAATTAATTATTAATTGCTCTGGTGGCTAACAGGTGCCAGGTCTCAAGTGCAGTCCCTGGGGCAAGCAGCCCAAGGGGAAGCGTGATTCACAGCAACCTTGAGCAAATTGGCCCAGAAGAAAGTTCTGGAGCTACTTCCCATGTCCTTGTCAAATATCAAAGAAAAACAGTTAAAATGTAAACTTATATTAAGCATCGTACTTAATTCTGACAAGCTTTTAGGATCGAATTGCAGACTTTAGTCAACAAAGGGGAATTAGGCCAGGCTCTTCAATGGAGGGAGGGTGGGACAGCTGTTTGAGAGCTATATGCATAGCTCTCATCTTATTTTTCACATCTGTTCTGTTTAATTTAGCTAAGCACTTTGAGTCACAACTTGTGGCTGAAAAGTCGAATCCCATTTTACCTGGGACTCGAACTGATATTCTAGATCTTAGAAGGAAATTAAAAAATGCCTGAAAGATTACATTATCTAATAAATTTCCCCCATCCCACTCTCTTTATTTTTGCAACTGGTGAAGATTTATTGCTTAATTGCAATTTAAGAAAAATTTTAATGCAGTCAAATGCAAATTCTGTTTGCATGTGTGGGAGGATTTTTCATCCTTTCCTTCTTTCCCCCTTATCTTTAAAAATTAGTCTAACTGAAGAAAAAAAAAAAACCCAAAAATAAGTTTTGAGTAAATTAAAAATAGCAGAGAACGGTTTTCTTTATTTATATTGCTGTCCTTACTCTGTGTTGCCTGATCCCCTCTCAAGATTTGTGATTTTAACCTTCTAACATCTTTCTGAACGGTGGAAATATTACCCTTGTTTTAGAGAAAGGGAAATTAGGGCAGAGGGCCGATAACCTAAGAGATGCACGGACACAGTGTGTGTTTGGATCAGAAATGATCCTCAGCCTGCTGCATCCCAGAAGGGGTTGATGACAGCTGCGGGAACAAACAGGCTCAGTCATTCCTCGCTCCAGATTCACGCCGGCTCTGTGGCAGCACAGAAGGAGCACCACAAGAGCATCACAACACTGGCATGTGCTCCTCCATCTGATCCCTTCTGGCCCCCTGCCTCTGTCACAATCCTTCCCAGCCACCCAGGAAGCTGCTGGGGTGCTGCAGGCTCTGCTGCTGACACTGGCTGTCCCCCATATCCCTCCCTTTTCTCTGGAGGTTGTGGATGTTCTACCCACTGCCCCTCGCCAGCCTTGGGCTGGACGCAGCCCCTGTCTGAACTGGACACTGGCCCCCAGTGTTACAGCTAATGGAAGCTAATGAGAATAACAAACCACAGTGACACGGGGCTCCTCTGCTATTAGAGAGGGCAGAGGGATGAAAGAGTATAAGGTAAGAGAGCCCAAAAGCCTGATACATTCAGATCACGGGGATTTAGCAGTGATCTGCCTTGCCCCAGGGTCAGGCATGGCACGTGAGTTATCCATGATCTCTGTCACTGCAGGTGGGGCTGAACCAGACTGAAATCCATGCCCAGCACTGCTGTTCTGGCTCTGCACCCTCAGCTCCTGAGCACAGTGTGGGGATGCTGGGACTGTGAAGACATTCCCCACCAGTCACAGCCCTGGACTCCAGGCCCTGGAGTCTTTATGCTGGTTTTTAAAATTGGCTGAGTAACTCAGATCAATAAGTTGCTGGTTTGACCAGATTTTAAAGCATGCAAACCTCAATATGAACCCAGGCTCAGGACAGAACTTTGCTTCACAAGCAGCTGGGTTTGAGAGAGACTCATTTGTAGTTTCTCACTGTCTCACAATAGAGATCAGCTGCTCAGAACATCAGTACCCAACACCATGTTTTACCATAATTTAAAACAATTAAAACACAAATCACATCTTGAATCTGTTAACTTTCAGATAAGTATAATTAGACCCCAAAATGCTTTAAGTAGTGTTTACACATTTATTTACCAAAAGACAATTATTAAAACAAAGAAACATTTCCAGTTAATTGATAGAAAGATAGGAGAAAATGTAATTAATCATCATTAGAGTATGCAGCCCTTTATTGTTCAATGGCATGTCTCTGTGGGAACTGCTGGCTGTGCCACCACTCCTGTCTCTAGGACTTGGGAAGAAAAGGGAGTGGTGGCTGTGCACTGACGTGCACTTACATCCAGCATGCCCCAAAAAAGCGTGGCTGTCTCAGCCCTTGCCCAAGGGAGTCCCAGGACAGCCATGCCAGTTGGGACCACAGCGGGGTGCAGGGGAAGGGTCCCCTGATCTTTGGGTCCATCCCCAGTGGATCTGTGCAGAGCTGCAGAAATGTGCCTAAAACTGTTAAACAGACAAGGAAGGTTTGTTCCTTGGCCCCATACTGACAGACAGGAGAGACAGAAAGGGCTCAGTGCAAATAAATCTGGTGGAAAGCAGAAGAAATTACACGTCAATAGAATTACACCAGCGAGGGAAGAAGAAAGAAGCCCTATATCCTTAAGCTATTTGACTCTCCAAAGCACAATACAACAACATTACATTTTGTAGGATAAGAGAGTTTTTTATTCCAATACGATGTGAAGTAGCTTTGCTTGAAAGATTTCTTCTGTGTTCTCAAAAATCCTTCTGGTTCCCCAGAGGGAAAATGGGGATTACACCAGTAAACCCTGAGCAAGCATGCCCATTGCAGAAACATTTCTTTAGTACAGAACCAACACCGGTGGTTTCTTTAATTCCAGTAACTCAGACAATTACTTTTCTCAGCTGAATGAGCTGCCTCCTCTAAGACAGGATCCTTGGTAAATTTGGGGTTTATCCTCTAAACTACTTGTGAAGGATCTCCACAACTTTCTCCACTGTTCAGAAACAACTCACAAGAACATTTGTGCTCTAAAGTTCAGTATTCGAACATCTTAACTGAATGGGATTCCAAAAGTAGAAAATTCAATATTTTAAAAATTTCAGCTATTTTCATCTAGGTTCTTTGTTCTGCTGCAGATGTACAGGCCTCACAAAATATTCTATCCAAAACAAGGCCATAAAATTGCAATATAGATGGTAATAATATTTTTCTAATCTCTCTCAACTTCTGTTGGATTAGAACAGGATACATCCCAAAATCTATGGATAATTGTGGTCCCTGGGACACTCTTCTACATTTAGCGAGGTCAAGTACTATAGAGAACAGTGATTCTTGTTAAAATTCTATCCTGAAGGATTACATCTAATTTACCTAATTTCTTCTTTCACCCCAGCCTTCAGTCCCACTCCTCTCTGCCATGGGATTAAAGGTTATGTGTCACTGCTGTGGTTGCACTAGAGGACCCAGGCAGTCATTTATACACCAGGAGACATGAAAATGTCTTTTGTGTTTCACTGGGTTCTGACTCACACATGGATAGTTTCCTTTCTGGAAATAAATTTCATTTCCTCATTCTTTCTCTTCCTTCATTGCTTCTCGAGATCTAGTCTTTAGTTTTATGCCTCATGACACACTAATTATTCTTGCATCTCCATCAAAAACCTCCTCACGAAACAGATGATCTATAAATCACACCTGAGATGCAGCAGCACCCAAAACAACTGACATATTTCTACAGAAAACATTTTGCTTCAGGAAAAATACTGCAGGATTGATTAATCTGAGAGACAAAATGAATCTGTAAGTCCTTAACTGAAAAACAGATACCTGGTCTGGCAGTGAAAGGCTTATTAATGCTCTGGAACAAATAAAACCAATTTACCTAGCTGATAAATTGATAAATTGATAAGACAGCCACCTGAGCAGCCAGAGTGGGGTATCAGGGTCTGTACACAATGGAGCTGTCCCTGTGATCACTTCCATTCCATGTCAATGTAATGAAGAAAAGGAAACCATAGATAAAAGATTTGGCCCGTCCTCCACTTCAGCAAGTGGTAAATGAGCTGGTACTCGTTAGACAGAACAGGAGGAGGAACTGAAATGCATTAGTAGTATTTGATGTGAAAAGTTTGATATAATAAAAAATTATGCTTTTTGTCATACAAATGCAGCTTTCCATAAACAGCCTTAAGAATAGGAAGCACATTGTTCAGATTTCCTGCTTTTCCTGGATTTAGATGGTCTGGTTTTGCTTTTTAGTAAACATAAAAGATTATTCTTAGAAGTACAAGTTATTTTCACGCAAAAGTAGTAAAGAAGAGGGCCCCCATATCTTCAGTGCCTCGAAGGAGAGGCAGTATAACATGAAGTACATTAATTCTAAATACTGCTGCAAAATTATTGATGTTACATTGCCACAGAGTTCTTTTGACTTACTTGAACATCTTAATCGCTAAACTAATTGAGGACTTAAGTCCTTCCCATTTTGTCAGTTCTTTCATCCTCAAGAAGCACATTTCTGTAGCTATGGATCAGCCAGGCCTGAGCATTTTATTAAATACATCACTCGTGGAGTCTATATTTCATTTATAGCTCTTGTTTTCTTTCCCCTTTTCCTTTTAAAGTCAGACTGTCCTTAGTAATTTCTCTGTATTTTTAATTTGCTTTTTTCTGACTTGGAGCAGAAAGCACTAAAACCTGAACCCCCTAGACATTGCTGTAACATCACCACTGAGAATAAAAAACAAGTAACAAATAAAAACAAAATATGGCATCATCCAAGGAGCATTTAGAACCCATAGTAAGGAGTACTTGTTAAGTGAAGAGAAAGATAAAGCACTACATGACTGAAAATATGTTGAATTTACAGTCCTACATACTAGTCTGCTCTAATGCAGACCATGTTGCTAATTTTACTGATTTTAAGCAAAACATGAATATTCTGCCTGTTGAGCTCCTGCCGACTTAGTTTTAATGGGATCAGGATCTATCACTTTCCCCTCTGCTTTATTACACTTGACAACAAGATATATACATATATGAAGGGACTACCCACTAAAATGGAGAGGAGTATTTGAACTTTCCTTGAAAACTCATATTGTGGGCCAATTTCTTCTCTTATACCAAAGGGCTTAACTCATTTCAGAGATGCTGTAGACAGAAACCAGTATCAGAACCAGCTTCTACTACATTTGCTTGGAAACCAAGTCGTTCTTAAAGAAAATTCAGGAAAAAGATTCCCCCCAAGATGTTTGGGGAGGAACTATCAAAAAAGCAAACTGAACAATTTCAGTACCTCATCCCTCAAAATATTTTTACTTCACAATGTTCTGTGCCATGAATATATAGAAAATCCATGTTTCAAATCTCCCAACTAAAAACACATTTTGAAAGGGGAAGGGGAACTAGGAAACCCTGTGGGGTTTTTTTCATTAAAATATGCATAAGTTTCACCAAATAGAAAATTAGAATCATTAAGCTATATTCTAGTTAAAAATAACATTTCAGTGGATGCATTTTCGTCAATCCTAGTCCCACCTAGCTGTTGAACCAGAGAATAAACATTATATTCTCCCTCTCTCTGAAACACAAAATAGCATGTAGATTTGTGGCATGTCTCTTACAACTGGGTCCAGAGCACTTCTCTTCAAGGACTGGATAAGTGAATAATCACCCTGAGACCCATAATTTATACCTGCCATAGCATTCACTTACAGACTTAGCACCCAAATAGCTACTCTCATCCTCTACACATGCTTTCCTCCAAAAGACAACCAGCTCTCTCACTGGCTTGTGTCATATATAATACCCACCGCAACATGCTGGTGGAGGCAAGAAGTCGTTTATTTGAAGGCAGAGATGGATCTGGTCTCCCTCCTTGGCACTGTATTACAATCAGTTATTTCACAAGCACTCAAGATGCCACATGTACTATCCCCAACACCACCACTCAGGGAACCTGCAGTGTCTCCCTCATAGCCCCATAACCAAGTCCTGTTTGCCCAGCAGATTTTAGGGACCAGCCAGCCCCTTTTCCTCTTCTATAAGTCATAAATATAAGCAGTTGTTGGAGAAAGTCACATACTCACTGCTCACAGGGGAAGAGCTGTCCCAAGGTGTGTGGGGCAGGTTCTTCTGCTGCCAGGGCTGGAGCAAAGCTGCCATCCCCTCTCTGTCACCACCTTCCTAGGGGAGCAGGATGTGGTAAGCACACCTCTGCTGCTGGATACCTTGAGGTTCCTAGAAAAATGCATTGTCCAGTGTGAAAAGAGATACCCCTTTTTGTGTCCATTACCTTGGCTATGAGGTAGAGACATCATATCAGCCCATTGAACTCCATGACAGAACTAAAATACATTCAGTTTTCCCCAAAACTACTTTTATTTTTCCTTTATCTTTTTACTTAGATTTACTTTTTTTTTTTTCCCTTTGGTAAAAAGAAGATTTCCTCAAATTTCTAGACCTAAGGGCAGCGTGGGCAGAGTAGCAGTTGTGAGAAAGCTGCAGGCACCTGGAAGATCTGGATCTAGGGCCATGGCACATGTACAGATCTGCTCCCAGCTAACCTTTATGCCCAGATCTGTGCAGGATGCCTGCACAGACAGCTGGTGCTGACTCTGTGGTCCTGCTCCTCCCAGGACACAGAGGACTTTTTCCATGCCCTTCCCACAGGCAGTCACATCTGTTCAATTAACCCATCACACCAAGGATGATGCCCCTCACTATGCATGGGTCAGCCTTTGAGCTTGAATGTATTCACTGCTGTCCAAGAAACTTCAAATGTGGCAGTACAAAGATAGCAGGGGACTACAGAGTTAGCACAGTAGTGGTGAGAGGCATTTCAGAATCCATGCACATCCTTGCAAAAGCATTCTCCTGACACTTTTCTAGTCGGTTGTTCTGTAGAACAGAAATACTCTTGATTTTCATGTATGAAAAATTGCATCCTTTTCCACAGCCTGGTATATTGATAATAACATGATACCTGGCATTCAGCTTGAATTTTTGGCACTGCATCTCAGCTATGACATGCCTCTGGAATTCCACTGCTGGAGAATCTATTCATTCCCTCTGGTGGGGATATGTACATAAGGTGTTACATATGATGAGCTGAGCCTGGAAAGAAATGGGATGAGAAGGTAAATAAATAAAAACTAAACACAGAGATAAATGAGGAGAGTGAGGCATGCCAGGAAACTGAGTTCTAGTCCCTGCTGAAGAGAAGATCTCGCACTCAGTATGAGCCTTCAGTCTGAAGCAATAAGCTTTGTTGATCTTCACTGGCCTTGAACACAAGTATAATTACAATTGAAAAAGCACTTGAATAGTTGGACTTTCACACAGAGAGATTTGGAGGACACTTCAGAGAGTATCAGCATTAGGATTTTACTAAGATCTCAAAGGTGAACTGAAAAGAGGATTTTTGCCTGCCCAGAGAAAAATACTATTTCTAAGTGTTGTTTTGGCAATCAAGTAATTATTACTACTGTAAAGCTCATCTGACATCTGGATCCTCTCACACTTGGAACTACATAACAGTAAGGAACAAATGTGTTGGAAAACCCCTTGCAAAAACATATAAGACAGGAAAAGTAAACTTTGCTCTATATTTATGTATGGGAAGCAGAAGCACAATCTCCAGCAGTGGGTGAGCCTCTGAATACACCTACAAGCATATTTGCTAAGATTTTTTATAAAGAGAGACCCCTCACATCTTTCTGGTCACAGACCTGAAACCAGACTATGATGGACACAGAGACAATAAGCCAGTCCGTAGAAATACAGAAGCCATTCAGGTGGGATGTACTGCCATGTCAGGAAGACACACCTGTGCGGTCCCAGTGCAGTCTCAGAGTAACTGCTCATTAGATTTGTGACAGAAGATTACAAAAGCTAAAAGTACTTCAGAAAATAAATTGCCAGGTCTCCATTATACACTACCCTGTCCAGAGGGCAGCCCCAAGCTGGTCACCCAACAGGGTCAGCTGAACATCAGCAATGGCATCAGTATCACTTTTGAATCCTTTTTCAGGTCAGTCTGCCCTACAAATTCCAGCTGCCCTGCACAGGTGATGCTGGGCTCTTTGTGAAGAGGAGGTTGGCAGTTTTATCTGCCCAGCATAGTCTTTTTGATGTCATGACAAGGCCAGAGAAGGCACAGATTTCTAGGATAGATGGGGAGTGCTAGGGCTAGTCTGTCCTACATGAAAGCACACAGGCCACCCACCACTTGCAAACACTGATTGCAGAGCCAATTTCCTTCTCAGTGGGAAGGAACAACATGGCAAAGACAGCTCTCAGGAGTGGGACTGCTCCCACTATGCACACAGACACAGAGGGTCACTCTCAGTAGTATTTTTTACTGGGTAAGGAAAGCATGAGCCTTAATAACCTTTCTAGAATAAGAATGTTGCCTATAGAACAACCTTCAGCCCTAATTATGCTGGAAAGGGAGGTAGAATTTGGCCCACGTCTTTCAGAAAAGAGCAAAAGCAACCTGCAAGCACCTAGAGATGAGCGAGGGAACAGCCTATATTTTCATACAATGAACTTCATTCAAAATTCTATTTCTTAGTTTCCAAGTGAGAAACAAAGAGCAACATACTGGTCCCTGGGGCAGGGTTTTTTCTTTTTGCATCGTTTTTGTCACAGATCATTAAAATAATAGCTCTTACCAGACCATTTTCAAAACCACAACATATTCTTATGCGTCACAACATATTCCTACTCTTTCCTCCCTTCTGTGGCAGGTATTTAATTGAGCTAAAACTTTGTTTCTACTAGGATGCAAATTTGGAAAAACAAGATCACTGTTGCCTCAGGCTTGGTTAGTTGAAGATAAAAAAGCAACACCTGTTTTAGGTATGGCCATGTTGAAATACAGGTATTCCTCAGGCAACATACCCATGGTAACCAACTGCAGAACTTGTCCTTCTTGTTTGCTTGCTGGAGACTACAGCGCAGATATGGATTGAGAAGTCCCTGTGTAACATGGATTTTTATTTTTTTTTCTTAATAATATTGCCTTGTGAAATGTTGCTCATTATCATTTTTAATGTGACATAGAAGACAGCTTTCCATTTAAGTTGCCCGTTAGTCTGATTAATAACTTATTTTTATTTTACATTTTGTGTTTTATGCTGCCTGCGAGGCAAATATTATCAGTGTTTTCCTACAAGAAGTAAGACAATTCACAGAACACATTTTATGCCCTGAGATCAGAGAAATAAGTTTAGATTTATAATACCCAAGGATTGTGGCTTTTTATGAAGTGCATAAAAAGGGCATGTTTAATTATGTTTTGTTTATATCAGTGCTTTGTCTGCAAAAATAACATGAATTAGCATATTTTCCTATCATTGGCAGTTATTTCTAATGATTGATTAAATTCCTTAAGTGCAGAATGGATTAAATCGCAATTTCTTGCAAATAATTTGGGAAAGAAAAGATAGAGCTAACTACCCAATTAAAGTGCGAGAGATCAGAGTCCGACTGCTCGAGGCAGAGTGCTGTCCATCTTTTATAGCGACAACAACAAAAAAAAACCCTAAATGCTTATTTGCAGCACTAAGTATGGAGAGTTAGACCCTAAAAGATGTATTTTGCCACCTCTGGATGTAATCCCAGAGGAGACCTGACTGGAATAGTTTATCGCTTTTCTTCCAGCATCAGGTCTATCCCATTCGGGCTCCTGACATCCCCCACAGCAGGGCAGGGCTGCGTGTTCTCCTTGATTTTTAAAAATTCAAGGCATGGAATATTCAGAAGTGGCTGAAGCAAGATGGTATGACTGGGGTTGCCATCCTCGAAAACACGTTCCGAAATCGCCTTGCTGGGGAAAAAACCCGGCCTGGTACCAGCAGTGAGCAGGGGGGTGTGAGGTGCCAGCTCACAAGGTCAAGAGCATCATCCAACCCTCCCAAAACCCTTTGCTGTGTTTCAGCCGGCCAGCATAACAGCAGCTCTGCTCACCTGCACTTTGGGACTGTAAAAAAATAACAATAAAAAAAATAAATAATACTGAGAGGAGTTTTAATCGAAGCGGGCAGAGACCGTCGGGCTCGTTTTTAGGCAGGAAAAGGCGTTTTTTGGGTGCGGCGTCCAGACGCGGGTGCCAAACGCCATCTAGTGGTGGCGAGCGGCAGGGCAGGGATGAGCGCACGGAGTGTCGCAGCCAGGGAGGGCTCGGTCCCCAGGCTGGCTGTGGGATGCTCGGTGCCCCCGTGATAGGCTTTTATGCAGAAAGCCTGAAGGTTTATTAAGCCAACACGCTTCTTTTATTGTCCCTGCAAACCTTTTTGTACTGGGAAAGGAAGGAGGGACATGAGACTCAAGGTGAGCTAAACTGCTCTTGTGGCTGAGTTTTACTTGAGCAATAAGTCGACAAAGAGGCTTGCAAATTCTGGGTTGTTCTGCATGTGAATCGACCTTCCTAGAGCCCAAACGCAGAGTCAAGATGTGCCCACAGGGCCTGTGCAAAAGGGATGTTCAGAGATGCTCATTAGCAGCTCTGGTCTGATTACTGATGCCAGCTCAGCTGTAATACACAGGACCAGGCACTATACTCACATGGAGCTCAAGATTCAAACAATGCTGGAACACGAGTGTGCCGCGTTTTCAGGGTTACTCAAAGTGTTTTTCAACCCACTGCAACTCTCTCCTAAACTAACACATTGTTTACCTCTTACACCAAGACACAGCCAGCCAAGTACTCAGAGGAACTACTTGCCTGAAGTTATCCCCCCTCAGTTCAGTCTTATTTGTCCTATCCCACTATTTCCAAATGTAGGCCCAGATCTTGCAGCCAGCTGGACCCCTGTGGACAGACCCTTGGGCCTGAGCAGAGCTGCACTGACACTAACGAGGGCTTGTTGTGCAGAGCTGGTGGCAGCATCACATCAATAATCCATAATAAAGTCTAATCAACATTAAAGCTGAGCAGCCATCTGGCCACAGTGGAGCATTCAGTCCACCTGCATGATGTGTTCCTGGCACAGGAACATACTGGGGGGAAAGAGTCTCTTTCCAATGGGAGATATAACCCGTGGATGTGAAATTTGGGTAGAAGTGATCAGCAGAACAGACCCTATGGCATTGTGTTGAGGTTTCAAAGACCTCTGCTACCTACAAAACCCATGTAGTGACAGAGACTTTAGGGCTTCAGACTTAATGTTGACACTTCAACATTCAGCATTCACCCTGCCTTTTGCCCTGAGGGCAGTGGTTTTGTATGTTTGGGCCAGATTTC
Source organism: Xenops minutus (assembly GCA_035221455.1). Classification (NCBI taxonomy): domain Eukaryota; kingdom Metazoa; phylum Chordata; class Aves; order Passeriformes; family Furnariidae; genus Xenops; species Xenops minutus. Next base: position 29,189,611 of record JAWWEE010000159.1, read on the forward strand.
CCCATTTTAGTTTTTATATTATTCTTACTATGACGATTTTGGTCTAAGAAACCACTTCCGTTTAAAATAAATTAGATAAACCCACTCAGGACTAAGTGTCCTTGCTTTTTATCTGCTTTTGTTTTGGCTTTATTTTAAATGCTCCCCCTGGATATTATTATTTCCACGAATTTCAGAAGCACAAAAGGAATGCAGGAGACAGTCTCTGTTTATATGAACTCAAAACACTGATGCAATCACAGGCCTTTGCAGGAGCTGAGATGCCACGATGACAGGTGCAACACAAGAACCACCTGTGATTACTTCAGACACACTCATTGGAAACGCTGTATTCCTTATGTTTAGCTTTCAAATGGAACTCTTGGGCTGTAGTCCAGGATTCAGTTGATAATTATGGCATAGTTAGGGAAAGGAATTATTCAACACAAGTGCAAGGTCACCAGTGCAGATCCTGCTGACAGGAGCTGAAGGCAGGGCTAACATATGAGAGCAGGGACAAACCCAAGGATTTTATGGAGTATTTTGTATTGAATGTCTCTTCCACAAAGATCTCTGTTTTAGGATCACCTTTCTACGTAGTAAAACTGGTGGGAAAATCATCGACAAACAAAAATGGGTATGGAAAAAATTTAATTTGCTCATTTGTGTTCAATTCCTTGCAGTGCTTTGGTTTGGAATCTCTAAAAGGCACATTAAACCATACCTCATAGCCTGCAAATCAAGTGCTAATTAAAACTGCATTAACCCTAATAGATTGGAAAGAAGAAATCTAATTGCTAAAACTTCTGTTTACCTAAGGCATGCTGGAAAACCAACAGTCCCATATTTCTCTTCAGTCCAGTTTTTTTCTTTCTCTCAGCATGCACACACAGAACTGCCTCCACTTACTCTATAATTTACTAAATCAACCTTTTGGGAGAGGTTTAAAGCATGCCAAGCCTCTCTCACAGCGCTCTGCCACCAACCTTGTACTACCACAAGTTAGAAAGACATGACACAGCTCTTAAAATCGTGCCTGAAATGTGCTTGAGCTAATCAGGGTCACAGGTGCTTACTGCTACCCACACATTTTCTTTATTATCTTCTTCCACACTGAGGACCACACTGTATTTACTGTACTGAGTGCACCAATTCCTCTCACTTGCTGGGACCAGGCTGGCAATATTTCATAAATTCTCCCTAGTTTAGGACAAGTCTTGTCTTGTCTTCCTTGATTTCCCACATGGATGGGGCAGAAGCATCACTGTGGAATCCACTTAATGACCAGAGCTCCTAGGAGCAGTAGTGATAAATGACCTGTTGTTTAGGATGGGAGGAACCCACCACATTATTTTTTAGTGCTCTTGTGTCTGTTTGTTTTCCTTTTAGGCTCTCATACCCCATGTGATGGAGACATATCTAAAACTGAATTTCCTGCAAAATGTGAGCTTGCAACTTGATGGGAAGGGGAAAACTAAGTTGCAAGTAGCCCCAAGAGGCTTGTTGTCCTAATGAATACCAAGCCACAAATTAATGAAGAAGGTTTTAGGAAAACACTGTGATTTTTTAGCCTTTCAAGTATCAGGAAATCTGATAAAAGTCTAGACAGCTGTTTACATCTTGTTAATCAGGTTCCCTTTGAAAACCCTGCACCTATCAGCCTGCTAGTGTCACTCATCAATAAAGTGAGGGTCTTTCTCTGCCCAAGAAGAAAGGCAGACATTAGGTGGTCTAGCCTGTAGGGATCTTACTTGGTTTTACTTCCTACCACCAGAAATATTCAGTATTTTCCTAACGTCCCCATTTCACCTGGTTTTCCCCTCTTTTCTTTAGCATTCATTTCTTTGCAATTGTTCCTAAGTGAAATAGTTTCAAGCACATGCATTACCTATACGTTTTGGGTAAGGAAAATACCTTTTGGATTTTCTCCAGAAACAAAAGCTGGAGTCTGGGGGGGGGAGGGGAATATTATATAAAAGAGTAGTTTCTGTACGAGATTTGTTTTCTCACTGACAGCTATACAGCCCCACAGGCAGCACAAAAGGGCTAGGTTGTGAAGTCAAGGCCAGTGCCTACAGCATTCAGCAGCTTCCTGTGTCTTAATCTTTCCGTTTGGGGAATGAACTGTAATTTGTTTTCATTGACCCATAGCTTCAGTTGCAGAGTGCAGGATTACCTTAATGGACCAAAACTTGAGAGACATCAACTTTCTCTTTAGTCCTTCCAGTGCTGTGTCCTTCCTTGTGTAATTCATTCCCCTGGGTCTCAGCAGAGCACACTGTCCTTGCCCAGTGGATCCAGAGGAGAGAGGGGATGCTCTGGGGCTGCCTGCACAGCCAAGGCTCTCCTCAACAGTGCCCACCACCATTCTCCTGTGCATCTTGTTCTTGAGTGCTGTTCCCCAGTCTGTCTCAGGAGCCTGTTTCAGTAACAATTAGGAATCCTGATTCAGGGGCACAATAAATCAAATCCTGAGCACCCAGCAAGACCAATTTCCTGGGTGTAAATGATCATGTTCCATAATTTTCTGTGTGCCATTCAGACCTGCCATTTAGCAAAGGCTGCAAGTTTTTCTTTTTCATCAAGGAGTGGTACTGTGAATTCCTTTATACTGTATCACTGTGTGTTTACTCTGAACGAGGACAAGAGATACCTGTGTGAGTTATCCAGCTCATACAGGACTCTCAAAGCAGTGTGAGTCCACAGTAAGAAATTTGCTTCTTTGGTTAATGTTACAGAATTGAGGATCAGCAGTTCTCCTGCAGAACTTGACCATATCACTTCATCTCTTTGTGCCTCAGTTACTAGATTGGAGATAAAATTTGCTTTTTTTCAAATAGATTAGCAATGTCAGGGCACAGATCATATATTCAGCATCTGCTAAATGGACCATAATCTCTGGAACTTCTCAGTGCTCCCATATTCCATGGATAATGCACCCTGATGGGGGAATCTGAAATCTTCTGAGGCCCTTCCAAAAACTCATGAAACTCCAACAAGTCAACAAGCACAGACTCAGAGGAAGCTGCTATAAAACACTGGAACTAAGCATGCAGCTTTTTGAAGGCATTCATGAGTCACTAGACTTGCACTAACTGTTCCATGCTTATTAAAAAACAGGAAAGCAACTAAGAAGTAAGTCAAAGTTTTCACCCAGACCTTTTAAATCACTTTAAAATTGGAGTGCATTGTAACTGTTCTGTTACAAGGTTTTTCAGAGAAACACACAAAAATTAACTGATTCCCAAAACGCTTGCCCATCTGCCATTCAACTTGTTATGACTTTGGTCCAGCAGACAGTAGAAATTCATACTGTTTTATTCCAAAAATTCAGGAACCAAAAGAGATTATAATGAGACAATTCTTCTCACCTGAAGAGAATTTTCTGTCTTGCCTGCAAAGGTCTTTTGGCAGAAGGAGAGATACCTCTTCTGCCATTTTGGAGTGGGATGCAAATGATAAAACATCTTATCAATGCAATTAACATATCAAGATGCAAATCCTAATTGAAAAATGCACTGTTGACAAAACAGTTAGAAGGCAGCTCATCATGATACAGAAAATGGAAGGAAAACCAAACCCCAGCAATTTGTATCCAACCAGTCAGTCCATGTGTTGGCGAGAGACCACAGAGACCAAGATCCACAGGGGTTTGGACACTCCATAGTCAGAGCTGCAAAACAACAATAAAGAGTGATAGGAACCAGATTATCTTGGAAGTGAATCATAATAACAGTTGTCAATTTCTGTCCAATAATCCAGGAAACAATACTGAGGATTTTCTTGTTTATTGCCTGTCTTCTAAACCACAAATCTTCACACGCATTTCCATCTTCTTTTTTACTATACAGGGCAATGGGAGAACTTATGTCACAGAGATATCTCTGAGATTAACTACTGTAAGAGAAAACTCAGGTTTCGCCAGCAAGAAAGATAAAATTATTTGAGATCCACAGTTTGTTATTTATGAAGGGAGAACTGGTTGTACTTTGGCTTGTCAGACAACAGAATAAAGTGTTCTGTATTTAGTTGCTACCATTAGATTGTTCTGTACAATCAGTACAACTTCCTGGAGTGAAACCCTGCCAGGAGCAGGTGGCTCAGGAATGCCAAATATTTTGAGACCTGCTTTAACTGCCAGAGAGGAAGAAACCCTCTTCTCCCTCCAGTTGTCCTTGACACTCTGCCTGTTCTCCAGCTGCACTGTTCTAAGAAACTTTATTTTTACTAGTTGGTATTAAAGTTTCCAGTAGAAAAGTGGTTTCCTTTTCTCCCTCACTTCCAATAGTGTAGGAAATTTCAGGTGAAATATTAAAAAAAACCCCTCAGCACAAGTTAAGATCAAGATTTCCCAAAGTGGCTAGTGATTTCAGATGCCTCTGACTGCTCCACAAACAGTCTTAATGTATCCAATGATGAGTCAGAAAGAAATATTCACTGAGATTGCAAGGAGGGCTCGCAGCATTCAAATTATTTGAATATGTCTTCAGGGAAAGAAAGAGTTAATGAAGTTACCTTACATTTAATATTCATCTTTTTTTCAGGTAGTAGACAACAAGCCCAGGCTTGACTTGAAGCATCAGCTCTGTACTAGCATGGTCTTGTGGGTAGCCTAATGTAATGTTAATCGACTTGACATCTCTGTTGAGATCAATTATACATGTAGGATTCAAGTTATTTAACAGTTTGTACAACTGTATTTGAATTTTGATCATAAAGACACATATTGGGTTAACAGGGCCAGAGGCAGAGCCAGAATCATGTAGAGCAGGAGTGACCTGGGACTCATATTTTTAAGGCATGATTTATATAGGGAAGAAAATAGACTATTTCTATACATTGTTCCAGAATGGATATTCAAGTACCCCCATCCTTACTCACAAAGACACCTTCTCTACACAAGAATCTGTTTGCATACTTAGCTGTGTGAGCAAAAATTTACCACGTGGAAAAAAAGTAGGAAAATCAAACTGCACACTTAGAAAGGTAGGTCATTTTTACCTAAATTGGTTCATCCTAATAGGAACCTTTTCTGTGTATGGAAGTTGTTTGCTGTTTTGTTTTGTTGGTTTTGTTGTGGGATTTGTTTGGGGTTTTGGGGATGTTTTTGTTAGTTTTTTGGTTGTGGCTTTTATTTGTTTTGTTTTAGGAAATCCTATTAAAAAAATGAACAAAACTAAATTAAAATCCACTTGCTCCAAAGTGGGTACAGTCAAAAAACGTAGCAGAGTGAGACAGAACAAGAGCAATAAAAAATTAATTCCTTGTGCTCTTTGCTTCCCTGCTCTCTGTGCCTTATGCCAAAACCCCATGCATTTCAAATCCAATCCACTGCAATTACACCAGTCCCCAGCACACACATCTGTACAAGCACAGTGAGCAAGAAATGGATTTCCCTCAGTTAAGGTGTCAGGGGAACAACCAGCAGGTTGGAATTGTGTCCAGACATTTGCTCATACATGCAGCAGTAAAATTAAAAATACTTTCTGCCCTTCACCAAGATGTACCTCACAAAGCTTTTATGATACCTTATTCTGATGCCATTATAACACTAAAACTTTCAGAGAGATCATGTGTTGCTACAAAAATTTACCTGCAGGAGCACCTTTTCACTGAAATAAAAAACTCCACACAACAGTTTGCTGTATCTTGGTGAAACAAGTGTCTCAGGCTGAGATGAACCCTTACAATGTAAGTCTGCAGAATTATGAACAATATTGAAATTGCATCTTCAGATCACAGACAGGCAAGCCTCTTGGAAACCTCATCAGCCAAGCAATTGCAATAGACTTAGGTATGGTGTTTGCTAAAAGAAGCCTGGAGCTGTCTTGTTCTCACCAAAATTACAGAGCAGGGCCTCCAAAAGGTCTGCTGTCAAGTCAAGATACTCTGGTGCTGCCCCCCAGGAGCCTGAGAAGCTCAGCCCCCCCAAGCAGAGAGCAGCTGGCAGCAGCAGCAGGTAAATCACTGTCAGACTGCTATGGCAGATGCTGCACCACCCTGTCTGCCAATAAGTAAATAATTGGGGGAAACACCTGGTTTTCATATGACCCAACATACCTGCCACCAGAGCTCAGGACACAGAGGCACATGTGGAAAGCAGAGGAAACATCTATTTAAAATCACTACAGAAAGCATGCAAAAATCTAGGGCCAGGGGAGCCTATGGTGCAGGGAGACCTGCAGGTAGTTATTTATTTTATGAACTAAAATGGTTTCTCACAGGACAGAATGGAACAGAAGCAGGCAGCCTGGCAAGGCAAGGATCCAAAAGCCTATTTCCAGTCATTAGTTTCAGATTGAAATATAATGACACGTTTCAGTCAGTTGGCTGCAGCTACCCTAGGTACGTGAGTAAGGGATAAACAACCATCCCTTATGCCCCAAATCCCCCATTTCAAAGTCTTTGCTCATTTAAGTCCAAATACTAAACACTGTGGTCTGTGGTTGTGATTGGTGCACATCAGGGATGCTCAGCCGTGCTGCGAAGGCTGCATTTTACATTTCTGGAATCTGCCTCACAGCAGCTTCTAGATGATCCAATGAGATCAGATCTGTGTTGTTCAAACACATAAGAAAAGTCAGACCCACAGCCCCACAAAGGTTCATCACTTTCCATCTTGTCATATATACATCCTTCCTCACAAAAAAAACTACCCTGTACTTCTTATACAACATCTGGCGCTGGTCAGAGAGCTTGGCTATTTGGGCCACTGCTGGCTGAAAGGGTCTGTGAGCCTCACCAGGGAACTGATGGTTTTCAAGTTGAGAATTGTAATTATCCAAACTGTCATCTACTCATGAAACCTGTACATTCTTATAAGAGAAATGTGGCAGAAATAACTAAGATTTTGTAATTGAGAGAAAAGGGAAGCATTTCTGGTGTTACATTATAAACACAAACTGACTTGCAACTGCTGCCGGCACACACACCTGTGAGCAATGAGGATATTTTTTTCCCTGTGGATTCAGTGGAAATATATCTCATGCATAATCCATTTGTGTAATAGATGTGACTTTTTTTATTGTAATCCCTCATCGTAGAGCCCTAAGGTCCTCCTGCAAACATCTTCAGCATTATCTTGAGGTCCTTTTTTGTCTTCTACAGATGAAAACATGAGAAATTTTGGGCAAACATCGGTTTTTTGCACCCAGTACAGATGTAGTATCTTCACTGAGGACCATATTGTCATTCCATGTTCCCAAACTCTTTGATAAGTTCTCGCTGCCCAAAGGGAGAACAAAGCTTGTTTTACAGCAAACTATTTCCCCTGATATCCCAGCTCACACACCTAGGTGCAGCTCCACTGACTTCTGTGGACTGACAACAATTCTCAGTTGGCAAAAACATAGAGCAAGGCCCTTTCTAAAGGGTTTAGACATGATTGCACCAGGGAGTTAATCACCTGGAGTGCTTTTAAAAATCTCATCAGTAGAACCACTCGTAGTTTCTTCTCATTAATAAACCTAACTTGAGACAACCAGCTAAATCACAGTTACTCCCAGATACTGAAACCATCCTAGTAAAATAATATATAATCCTTTATCTGACGGACAAATATTGCTTGGAAATTATGAGCAGCTGCTGGGAGGGTCTGTTAGTCAGGGATCATCTTGGTTGCAGACAAATGAGGGAGTGGAGATGCTCAAGTAGTCTGTGGCTTAACTTTTCAAAGACCAAAGTTGAAGGAAAGCTCAACAAGTGAAGGTACACACATTTCTGCACTTTAATGTGGTCAGCATTTATTCTTTTATATGACCCAGATAAAAATCACACTCAATTCTCACTGTATCTCCTTTTCTAATGCTCATAAACAGAGCTTTTACAGTGCTTTGAATTAGATCTGTGATTTGTGAGCGACACGTATAATAATTAGACTGTGAAGATGTACAGTTAATCCATTTAAAGGTGTAAAGAAGTCCATTTAATGAACATTATAGTCACATTAGACTTGGAAACATCTAACTCTTTTGTTGAATAAAAAGAAGTTCAATGAGATTAACTTCTCTTGGTTTTAAAGAATACTCAAACATGTCCTACTCTGATAGTGTACTATTCCTTGGTGCATGGTTTCTGCATACCAATGTCTTCAGTGTAGAAGAGTAAGAATAAGACTGGGAGACATTCTATTTCAGTTAAATAATTACAAATTAAAGAGGATCACTTCTACTTTCTATACTTACTGTACTATGATAAGAAGCTGAACTCCTTGAACTTGTAATTATATAACAGAAATGTTAATCTCCTGGTTCGGTATTCAGTTCTACTGCATTAAATGTATTCTTACAATTATCAAGTTTACTACATGGCACATAGACATTTCTATTGGGAAACCTATTATTTGATCATATCAGATTTTGACCATAAATACTGTAATGGAATTCTGTTTTCAAATCTCTCACTGCCACAAAATGACTAATGAGGGTTAATACACCTATGTAGCTTGAGAACCTGAAAAAAACATTTCTATAATTTCTGATTTTCAATTTGTAATGCTAACTGAGATTCCGATTATTTTCCACAGCTTTGTGCAATTAAAAAAAAAAAAAAAAAGAAAGAAGATTTAAGCTAGAGAACATATAAGTCCAAAATACGCTAAGTAACTTGTAATAAAGAAATTTAATTTTAAATATATGTACTTTAAGCAGCTGTTCTCCTCTTACGAGAAACTCATTTAGGCTTAAGAGTTACTGGCCGAAGCTATCTTCTTTTCACAGCATATTATAATATGTGCTATTGGCTTTAATAGTTTGGAAGTACAATTTACATCCTCGTCCATTTAAATATATAAAACTATTTCAAGAGGTAGGGTAGCCAGTTAGAAAAGAAAACAAGATCACCCACTGACTTCCATTTCCATTTTTTAATGAAGAAAGAAATACATTTCCAGCAAAATTCTGGCTCTCAATGCTTTCATGAAGCCACAACTTCATTAAAAATTGAAGATAAGCTCTGTAGACTCCCCCTTCGGAGCGATTTTAGCCAGTGAAAGGCTTCCTTCCAGTGGAGGTTCCTGGCTTGTAGTCCCTGCTACAGGGACTACATTCTTTTGTAGTTTGCAGAGCAAAACCTGATAAGATCAAGAAACAACATAATCCTGGCTCATGCAGAGTGACTTTTTATGTACTGTATGGGATGCAGCTGAACATTAGAAAGACAATCCTTCCACCTGGGGAGGATTGGGCAGGGGAAGGGGCTCTTGAGGGCTAACCCTGCACCTAGGCCAATACACAGGTTTCACCTACTCAGCATGTTGAGCCTTCCAGTCATTGCCTAAAAAGAACCATTTTACCCTGGCCTAGGAGCTTTGTTTTTGCATTTCACAGCTCCCATCATTATCTGCTACTCAAAAATCCCACAGCACCATTTGCAGACCACTGTCATAAGCCCATGAAAACCCCCAAACATTCTACTTCCCAATTGTTTCTGAGTTCTGTCAGTGAGACACTTAGACAGATGCAAAAAATACAGGAGGAAAGGGAAGCATGAAAGAAGAGCAGCCTACTTAAGAGAAGATTTGTTGCTAAGGTTCTCAGAAGCTTATTCTGCTTTTCACATATCCTGGATATTAAGTGGTCCAGGGATTCTGCAGACATCTGGGATTGAGGTAACGGGCCTCACTCTAAAGGTGAACCTTAAGGTGCCAGTGCAGTGCCCAGATCCTTTGGCTTAGCAAGGAACAAGCCCCCCCAGCCACAGGGACAGGACTGTGCCTGGCAGCCAGCAGGGCTGGTCTCTGCCAACCCCCACATACCCTTCAGACCTCAGACTTCTCAGCAACCATGCTCTCCTCAGGCATTTGATGCTCACTGGAGCAAACAACTGAGATAAGGATAAAATCAACTTTGATTGCGCTGCATAGAAAATATACTTCCCTTTTAAATTTCCTGCCTGCCTAAGTTATTGGATACACACACAATGCCTGGTCTAATGACTCAGTCATGCAAGCCGAGCTACCCAGGCTGACCCGCAGAGCCTCTTGCCACAGCAGGACCTGCCTTCTCATGGAGTGTGGTTTGCAGTGGCAGAGCTCACTCCACGCTTTCAAAAATAACCATCATCTAGCACCACATGAGGTTTTAAACCACTGCGAGTTTGAAATGTTCTTACTTTTTCTCTTTCCGTTTCAGCCAAGCCTATTAGTCCAATACTTCATTATCCTTTTATTATTAGCAAGTTTCAACTACTCTCTAAACTAAATCTTCCACATTTCAGCTGAAACATCCTTGTCATATGCACTGTGGTCCTGGAGGATAAATAACTACCTATCTCCTTACATTCACATACTTCTGCATTTTACGTGCATGCTCACATAAATTGTCACATCTGCCTTTAAACACAGGCTAACCAGAACCTTTCCCTTTTCTTCTATATCACTTCTTTAGTCGTTTTTCTTTCTGGATTTCTGATCATCCATGTTCCCTTTCTCCCTCCCAACTATTTTTTGAAGTGTGGTGTCTGAACATGCTACTTCAGCTGAGGTTTTATTTCTCCTGGGCAGATCTGAAGGATTGTTTCATATGTCCTACAGCCTCTATTTTTGATCAGTCAAGCAACAACAGAGGCTAGTATTTCCACAAGGCACTTTTACTTCCCTTCAACATGTATGCTGAGAATCTTTTTCTGAAAGCTCTTAAATAATTTTAGTAACTAGTTAAGGTCAGTATCCAGTGTCATGGGTTTTAGATGCCAGTCTGTTTTCTCAGAAAATTCACATTTATTACCTAGTCCTCTTTGTGGCATCTTCTAGCACCCTCCTTTGTTCTGAATACACATGAAAAACTCATTGATTTTTATTCCAGGAAAGGTTTTCTCAGACCTCATCTCGTCCAAGCCAGCTTGGGAAACTTGTCCCTTTGCTGCTGGGTCTGCTTCTTTTACAAGTAGAATATTTCATTCCTTGGGACCAAGAGAATTCACAGGTCTGGGCAGACCCGAGGGAGAGGAACATGCTGAGGTAGCTGATAAACTGCTGTGGTCATGAGTAAGAATAAAAAGCGTGCTGGAAGTGACTGCAAATGATTCAGCTTCGCTGTGAAAGGGCAGAGATTCCCGGTGAGTTGCCAAGGGGAAGCCAGAGACTGTCCTCTGCCAGGGGCTGCTGAGGGAGAAGAGGCAGGGAGCAGACCCTGCCCTCCACCAGGACAAATCCTTCCCTACTTGGTCAACAGGGCCATATCTTCAAAGAGACAGAGAATGTCACCACTCCAGTTTAGCACAGTCACATCTGGCTGCAGCGCTGGGAAACTGCGTTTCCTCTGTGACAGCAGAGCCCCACACACTGAACAAAGAGCAGCAAACAGGCAGCAACAGCCAAGCAGCAGATATTTGTTTATAAAGTACACTTAGCAGATACTCAGAGAAAGTATTCCAATCCCATTATCCTGCAATAAAATTCATACTTCCTCATATACACTGTCTTAGTGTAGCATAAATACATCTAAATTAGATTACAAAACTGTTCAGATAATTAAACAGTACACATAAATGTGAACTGGCACATTGGGAAATACATTGCACTGCTGTTTAAATATAGCAGATAAAGCCATTGGAATGAGGCAACAGAATCTACTGCTGTAAGATTACAGAGATATAAATTCAAGTACTCTGCCTTGGTGCCGCTGGAATATAGGGAGAAAGTTATTAGAAACAAAATGAATTCAGTAGCTCCTTGAACTCACTATCATAGTCTGGGGCAAGTTAATCACTTCATCCTCATCCACTAACACATTTATCCACCTACTAATTCTCCACCTAATTAGAGAGAAATTCAGAGCTCTACTGGTCAGGGAGGCAGGGATTAGGGTTAAGAAAACACTTGTATTTGAAACCCCCTACCTCTGCTGGTTAGTGTGAAAGATCCTATAAGAAACTCCCACCCTAGCTAATCCATGACCCTCAGCAGGGAGGAGTGTTAACAATTTGGTTTAAAACTCACACTCTCAGACAAATGCATCAAAAACGGCTTTTCTTCTTTGATTTATAGGTATTACTTGTTTTTCCAAGCTCCATTAAGGACTCTTCATCATGTACTGCAAGGGGCATTAAGCACTGAAAGTTGTTCCCAGCTCTGTATTATTCAAAGGCAATTTACACTAATTATTGGAGTCCATGGTGTTACCCATACTCATAGAATGATCCATCTCAGCAGGCTAAAGTACTTTTGAAATGTTAATTTATTACTGAGGTATAAAAACGTCCTTGCATTAAAGCTCAATTCTTTTTTAAATGCCAAGAGTTTTCTAGTACTGATATATTACATACTTACTGTTTATCTTAGATTCAAGAATAAAGATATCATTTAATTTACTATATAATAGGACCTATAAAAGCCACTATTAACACAAATTGCACTGCATTTAAACTCAGTTATGACACAGATATTCTTGTTTTTCTTGTTCAGTGATTTTCTCAACGCACATGCAAACAGAGCATGCAGAGTCACTCCATGGAGGCAAGATTTTCAGACAAACAGCTGAACAGCAAAGTGAAAAAAGTGTTTCACTGGTGAACTCTTTCACTGATTCCAAAACTATCTCATTCACATTAAAGTACAGATATTAGCATGATATCACTGCTCTGAGGAAAATACATTCAGAATTTGGCATGAGAGTGCACCCGTGTATCAAGTGCCAACAAAAATCCACTGAAAGCACCCAGTTAAATTCTGACACAGAAGCCACTGATTTTAGAAAGAATAGTTTTGCCAGTGCTGAGCCACTTCTTACAGGTTTTGTTTTTCTTGGTAGCAATGTGTGAAAATAGAGCCACGCCAACAAAAATTTATTTGACCTTGTGTTGACAACAGCCCTTGAACAATCAAGGGGATTATTTCTTAACTGGCTCAATCAACAACTTTTACTTCATTTGAGAAGCCACTGGATTGCAGTCAGTGGCAAGAAACCCTGCCTTGGAAATATCAGTGTCTTGGGATGCACAAGGAGTTTGTTTCAAATAAAATAAAAAAATCCCTTTTTTTCCTAAGTCTTCTCCAGGATCCCAAAGACAGTCCTCACCCATTAAATGTACACTGTTGTGAATGAAGATCATCTGCTTTATATCTAAAAAATCTAAATAATTTCACATAAACAAAGCTTGCCATGATAGGTTAAAATCTTTTTTAATCCAAAATTTTTTGGCAACTTAGAATTTGTTTGTGTAGCTGAAATATGAAACACAGCTTTGGAATAGCAATACTCTTATTCTCAAACTCTGACAAGGTTTCATATGACCTTACCCCGAATTTCATTTACCTCTCCAGCTCTCTGTCTGAACACTGAAGACACCCCTTCCTTATGCATAGTAGTTCCTGAAAAGAAAGGAATTATGACATAAAGTTTTATGCCAGCATAAGCCTTGATTACCAGTAGCACAATGTTTACCCAAACAAATCTAAATTCCAGAGCAACGACTTGGCTTCATAAGCTGGTCAATGCACTGTAGGTACCCAGGAGTCAGATGATTTGCAAAGCAGGGGCAATTACATGTGGGAAGCATTGTGTTCCTTTGCATGCCTAAATTCCATACACAGGGCTGTAATTTGCATGCACAACAGTTTGCATATTTTAAGGATTTTTTTTTTTTTGCATAAAAGGCCCTGTAGATGCCAAAGCAATGACTTGTGTACAAAACCACAGTAATCCTACCTGCAAGTCAGACCTTTAGATAAACAAGCTTTACTGATATAGAGCAACTCTTAAATTATGAAAATCCGCTGTGAAGGAACATATGTTCTCACAAAATATGTAACTGATTGTGAAAATGGTTCCCATAACAAAAGACAACACTCCACAAACTCCGGTAAAATTTATGTAATGAATTAGAAGTGAGGTATATTTGTTGTTATTATTATTATTATTATTTTGCAGCACAATCAGGAAGGAAAATCACACTTATGAAATGTATTTAATGTATTACCTATGGTATCTCTTTTATTTTAGGAATAAGGGGGCACAGCTAATCCCAGACTACTGAGGTGTGGATCACCACAAGTATTTCGGAAAGAAGTCCTCCTTAGATGAAATCCAACTGGGAAGAAACATGCTGAAGCTGAGAATGTAAATACTGTTCTTGTCTGAAAACCTTACTGTATCAAAAACTGGTTTGCTTCTGCCCTTTAGTCCAAACCATTAGTAGGAACTTCGTGTCTCACAGAAACCAATTCAATTCTCTTCAATAAAGGAATGGTTTGGGAGATAAATATAGCTCAGGTGTCATTTTAGGCAATGAAAGGAATTCCATGCTGCTCCAGGCTCACCTTTATCCACATGGTAGTCTAGGAAAAGAATAATTTGAAATTTTGTGAACTTTCAGAAGTGACTGATTTTGGCTCAGCAGCACAAAAGAGCAAACTGAAGCAATTTGTGATGACTTAGACAAATTTAGGACCTATGCCTGCTGCAGATCTCTGTAAGAAAGAATTTCTACTTCTGAACTAGTGAAAATTCCCTCAGAAAATTGCAGAAGGGGTACAGGAACAATGCCAAACCAAATCTTCAGCTTCTAAAAGTCTGGTTTTAAAGGTAATGTACCTTGTTTACTGGGATACATTAGGATAATATAAACATCTTGAGCTGCCTAAACAGTCAGCCAGTTGTGACATCTTGGACTTAGAGAAGTTTAAGTAGCAAACTAGAAATCAATATCTGGTGTCCCCTACAATTACTGCCCATAGTTCAATCCCTCCTGCTCCCTTTATTTTATGTCAGCAATTACTTAAACTCTTCTGATGAACACTTCAAGAAGACAAGGTTCAAGCTAAAGAAAATGGAAAATTCTCCCTATATATCATGAAAAACAGAAGCTTGTCCCAAACCTCAGTTTTATGCACTTATTACAACAGCAGCTCCTCAGTTTTCAATGGTCATGGCTTAGTACAGAGTAAAGATTTCAGGGTAGAGCCATATGAAACATTTCAGGTTGCTGGAGAGAACGAATACACACAGCAATCTAACCTAAATTCCAGTCAATCAAATGGCTGTCAGATCAGGTACCTAATGAATGTATTTTATCTTATTAGAGAAAAATAATTTTTATTAATAAAGTCATGACAATAAAAACCTGTTAGCCATCTTACTTGTATTCATTTTATTTTCAGCCATAGTAACACATTTCACTAAAAGAGTACATTTTTCTCAGTATCAACAGGTTTGCCCAATAGCATCAAGCCAGATATTCTGTATTTGGTAAATTCATCAGGATATTGCTGTGCTGCCATTCAGATCACACAGCACCTATGCATTATATATTCAAGGCTAGTGGCACCAGGCAGCTCTTTTTCTAATTAATACATGTCAGAGAAAAATGTTTGGAGGAGGGAAATAGACCAAAAATGAGAGAAAAAGGAGATTTCTGCACAATTGCCCATTGCAACGTGAAAACTCGGCTCATCTGCATAATATTAATGATATGAAATATGCAAACAGATGTTTCTCTCATTAAATGCTGTATGCAAATAACACCAGGAGAAGTGGTAATGTTGTTTCAGGGTTGAGAGATCATGGGGGGTAATTAAAGGTTAATCCAGTTTTCAGTTCACAGACTGTAAGACATGAGTGGCTGTAAAGAAAAATTGTCACTTAACCTTCATTATCCAGAGCACATGGATTTTTCTTGTAGAAAAACAAAAACATATATGTATTTGTCTGTATTCTACTGCCAAGTACAGTGCATATCATTAGAAAAGAACAGAAATTATTTGCTGATATGAATGTCATTAAATAGATGTTGGAATGCATTAATTAGGGAAAGTAGAATTTGATCAGAAATTCTCAGACCACAATCTAAACACTGTAATCTCACTAAATTTATTTCAATTGCTGAGATGTTGTCAAATGTTAATAGAAAACCATCTGAAGCACTCATGGAACAAGTCCCCTAAAACAATTAAAAGCCTGATGTTTGAGATCCCGTAAGCCCTGTGAGGTGGTGGATGGTGCCATCAACAGCAGGCTGACAACCCTCACTTTCGCTCAGAGCATCCTGCTGGGTGGATTGAAAGCAGTAAACATTTTAGCACTTAGATCTGAGTTCAACACACCAGATGAGACATTCCCACTCTGTGCTCATAGGAGAAAATAAAGTGATAAGTGTCTGCACTGCAGTCTAGCCCTGCTCTTCAGCAGCAAGGTTTTGTGCTGAGGGAAAGGCAAGGTCAGTGTGAACTACAGCAGCCACAGGTGGGGAGAAGCAGAGAGAAGCAAAAGAAATATCTTGATTTGTGCAACCCTCTCTCTGCAATATCTGGATGAAAATCAATGTGGGCTTGGGATAGTGAGAGTGAGAAATCAAAGAGGAGGTTAGAGCTGGTTCTGTTTTGCCTTGGATCCAGGGACCACAGCATTCTCTGCTTTCAAGGCTACATGGCATGTTTGGATAATTTGGCGTTTAACTTAAGAATCTGCTTGCAGAAATCTTGCAAATTATTTCCTTCATGTACAGAACAAGCACAAGGGCTTCTGTGTGTCTCTGCAGTGTCTCTCACATCTGCCTGTCCCCACTGACTCTCTCACTCCCCCAGTAACCAACACCACTAGACTTTCCACCTGTGTCTCACTGATTCTTTGGGTTTAAACCCCAGCCTCCCTCCCTTCAGACCTCTCAAGTTCCCGTTTGTGCTCTACATCACATCAAAGAACCGCTACCACACCAACCTAACCTCAACATTTACCTTGGTTTCCTGGGCTGACTAGAAAAGATTTGGCCCAAAAACTTTCAAACAACACTGAGTATAATATAGCCTCAACTTAGGTTATCATGACTCTTCCAGCTCTAGAGTTTCACTACAGGACTGAGTTTTAAAACTGCTCCATAACTGAGGGTACCAAAAGAATACATTTAAAGTGTATTATATCAGATAAAAATCACAAAACTTATATAACTTTGCCTGTATTCATGTTGCATCCTGTGGCATAAGCTATGCTTCATAAAAGTTCCCCTTCTCAATGGTTTTCACAGCTATTTGCAGCCTCCTTCCATTTGAAAAAGGTCTCATATCCAAGGGAAAAAAGCCCGTGAAAATAGCACTTTTCTGAAGTTGAACACTACAGAAAGATTTTACTATATGGTATTTGAATGGTTTGAGTGAAACATAAGCATTATCTTCCTTCCCTTGAGTGTGCCTGAGCCCTATACTTTCCCTTGGATGGTGCATTTTGTAGGTTTTTCTAGAAATATATAAAGAGCAACACAGGGGTCATCTACAGCACCTTTAAACATTGAAGGCTCCACTTGCTCTGTACACCTTGTCCAGCAACACAAGGTTAGTATGAGGCCACACAGCAGAAATGGCTCAGGGGGGAAACCCACCTTCCTGCCCCACTCAGAGAGAGTCTTGTGTGCCTGAAGCTGCACGTCCTTGCCCGTGGCCATCGCCCCAGCTCCGCAGCAGCCCAGCAGCTGCTGCCCCTTCCCAGCCTCCTGAATAAATAGCTGAGGATTGAGGACTGAGGATTACCCTCCTGTGAGAGAACCCTCTGGCACAGGCAGAGTGTCACCCCAGGGTATGGGGGGCGTAGGGCAGGACGTGGCACCAGCACAAAGGAGCAGGGGCTGGCAGGTGCAGGAGTCTCGAGGGGGTCTGTCACAGGCTGATAGCATTGACACAGCCTGCAGCCCCCCGCTCTGATGGCTTCAGCACAGAGGTGCCTCCACGCTTTCCCCGTCACCCTTGTCCCTCGCCCAGCATCGGGACCCAGAGAAACAATTCAGACTGGAAATCCCCCCGTCACTTATCTCCGGCCCCCATCAGGAAAAGGGCCGGTCAGAATCTCATCTCTGGCTTATCGCCCCCAAATGCTGGCCCATCCCTCTGACTCCATGAGCAGGTGAAGATTTAAAGTTGTACCCGTGAAGTCTAAATGAGTTGTGGTAAATGCCACCTGATCCTTATTAAAGCAGATTACAAGTATCCCCTTGAAATGTCACGATGCATTTTACACAGAGAGCCGTACAAAAAACCCTCAGCCATCACATTTTTCCTTATCAAAATGTACATTCAGGACAAGCGAATGTAGGTAACTGTGCAAGCACTGAGGATTTGGTCCAAAGCTCACAAGAGCCTAAGAAAACGTCTCACAAAATTTGCATTTAAATGGCTCTGTGCAGCCCCTGACATCAGTGTCCCACACATGTGTGTGTGTGCACACTGGTCTCAGCAACTGGAAACACACTCCCACATCTCCAGTTACCTGGGAGAACATGTGGCTGAAGGATGCAAGGCTCAGGATTTGGGTATACAAAGAGAGAAGAGAAATGTATTAAAATCTATTTATCGCAAGCAGAGTTTTGAACGTCTAATTGCTGCAGTTTGTTAGAGGAACAAAAAGATCTTCCCTGGCTTCAGCCATATCCAAGGGGATTAATTTGTCACTCTTCAAAAACAACTCATTGGAGGAATGCCCTCTTTGATTCTTTTTTCTCACATTAATTAGGAGCAATAAGTACACTAGATACATCCTGTACTTAAAAAATTAGAAATAAATCTGCCACACATCTCAAGAGGGACACGAAGATCTGTCTGTTCAGGGTGGGAGCCTCCTGTTAGTGGGACATTCTGTCCAAACCCCCCACCCCAAACCCATCCGCACAGCCAGTGCTGCCCCATCTCACCTGTGATGGCCACAACCTGCAAGGCCTGTGAGACACCAGGAGATGACTGTCCAGAAGGGCCTTCACCATTTGTAAGGCACAGGCTTTTTCCTGCAGTGGACCCCCAAGCACCACATGCTCCCCCTCAAACATCCCAGCCTGCTTCTCATGTCCAGGTCCTTTGTGGTGGCTTTGTTGCCATCAGCAAGGTCCCCATAGCAGAGAAGCTGGCTCTAGGAGCACAGAGGGAAAAAAAAAAGAAAAAAAATATTTTGTACTGAAATATAAAATAAAAGTCAATTTGATCCTTATTCAAGAAAACAAAAACACACCAAAAGATGATGTTATTCCAGAGAATTATTCTGATGGGATTGAACAAAACTCTGTCTTCTCTGTAACTGTTTTTCAAGGTGCTTTCTCACTTCCCTAAGTCCCTCTTACGAGCATTTATCTCACTTCAGGACAACCTTTCCATCAGTGGGATTTCTTACCTGAACACTGGCTGTGGGGACTGATGCCCCCAGCATCCCAGCCTGGCCAGGTGGGGCTCCTGCCTGGAGGAGAGGACTGGAGGAGCATGGGGATGCCAGATTTCCAGCCAGCTGTTGTGGGCTGTGCGTGCTGACACCACCTTTCACCATGTCCTTAAACCACATGGCTTGAGAGGCAGCAGCCTTTATTGCCTGCTTGTTTAAGGTAATTACTACATGTATTTCCTCCCTGCTGGTTCTGCTGGAGCGGAAAAAGCTTTGGCCTTCCCTTCACTATACATAATAAAGAAAAAAACAATCTGGTTTATAAACACCACTTTTTCTATACTTTCAAAGGCAGGTTGTAGGGTGAGAGTCAGGAGAATGGTCCCTATTTGGCAAGCAAGATAATAACGATCAAGTTGCTGCAGGGAATTCGCTTGTCGAGTCTCCCTGAGAACTCTTTGTTCCCTTGGTAGTAAACAATTATCTTTTAAAGATTCTCTGCTGTCTGCACCACTCACCCTCCCATAAGATATCAAACAACCCCAAAAAGCAGCCCAGTTGTGTGCAAAGAGTGGATTTTGTTTCAGAGGGTGGGAATTTGCAACTCTTTAAAGACACTTAGTGTTAATTAAAATCTATGCAACCCAAAGAAATATAGAGCACCATTTTCCAAGAGGGGATGAAGTCAGTCTGATTACCAAGTGTTTTGTTAACATGTTAAAATATGCTTTTTGATTCCTAAAATTCAGTGTTTAGTACTGATGGGAAATCATTGTTTGTGTTCCATGGAACAATGAAAGTTCAAGTGACTTTAAAATACAAAACCACCCCCAATATGCTAAAAAATGCACCTTCATGTTTTACAGGGAAATCTTAAAAATAAGGCTTTTTTTTAAAGCACATTGTGGAGGAAAACATATAAGCAATATGGAAATGCTTCATTTAAAATCTACCTTACAGTCAGCAGTGTGTTGATTTGAAATGCCTTGCCTTTCTAAGTGTTCCCCTCCTCCTAATAAGCACTGCATCCAATTTGTATGTTATTGTGATGAAATGGTTTAAGCGAGAGAAAATGAGTAGTTTGAAAAATAAAGGGAAGTTCTACAGAAGAAATGAAGTGCTATCGTTGAAATCTTTATTTATGTGAAAAGAAAGGGCTAAAACATTACCTCAGAATTCAAGATTACAACATCAGTAGGATATAAAGTAAATCCATTCTCGTTGTGAAACATCAGAAACCATAATCCTTTTTCAAAGACCTTTTGTTATTTTAATGTCTGACAAATTATGCTTTTTTAAAAGAAGAAAAACACTTAGATTTAAGAGGTTTCTTTTACTTCAGTAAAAGTAGTTTCACAATTTAAAAGTTTTAATTTTCTGTAACCAATAGTATTTACTATGCTGGCTAAGTATTAACAGAAGAGTAAGGTTATTTTAGCCTCAATAGGACCAAGTACAAAGTTGCCACCAAAGACTTTTGCATCAAGTTGTTATGGCAACTTTGTGTTCTAAAAAGTATTAAGTTTTAGCAAAGGGTTTTGTTTTGTTAATTTGGTTGCTTTTCCTTCAGGTTTTGAAGTTGTTAAGTGTTATAAAAATGTTACATCATTGTCATTCAAATGAGGGGAGGTCTCAGAACATATTTAAAACTGGTTTATGTTGCAAGACATTCCAGGATGATGTCCAAGGACCCCCAACCCTGCCTTTTGAGGGAAACCCTTGACCTCAGTATGAGCACAGAAGTCATCCTGCAGTGATCCCAGCACTCAGAAACCAGGATAAAAAGAAACAAACTACATTATTTGCCTCCGATGTACTAAAGGAGAGACAGGATGGATCAAGGAATGGAAGAAGGGGCCTTTCTGTTGTGCATCCAGCATCTCTCTTCCATGTGTTCATGTTCAAAAGCATAAACAATAAATTCCTCATGGGTGTTCTGGACTCTTGACATCACATGAAGAACTGGAAGAGTGAAACAAGCTCTTGAGAGCTCTGCAACCAAAGGGCAGGTTTTGACTGGTGCAGACATGGCAGGAATTTGCTGTGAGAAGCCTGTTTTAGGTCCTGTGATACAGGTAGGGAAGAGACAGAATTGTGGGCTTAAAATCCCGTAATGAACAAGAGCTTGGGATCACAGATTGTCACAAGCCCATCTCAACAACCCTCCTGAAAGGCTCCCAGAATGCAAGCACCAGCTCTGAAGACCCTCAGTTCCCAAGCCCAACCCCTATCCCAGATCTGTAGCACAAACTCTCACATATCCAAGCGTGCTGTGAGCTACAGCACCATCCTGACTCCAGCACTTGTCCCACCTTGGAGTGCTGGAGCTCAGCCCAAACGAGTAGGAACAGTCATGGTAATGTGTAGAGTCTCCTGGGCTGGTTTCCCTTGGCAGTCTCATGAGTGTATGGCCAGATATTTCTGCTGGCTTCATCTCAGACTGGCTTTGGGGACATCCATGTGTGTGGGGGAAATAAGAGAGCAAATTAATTGTGTCTCTCATGAAATGAGCCCTTTTTTCATACTGGCAAATTTTCTGAGTTTTTAAGTAAAGCTGGAAACTATGGAGAATTTTGGCTTACTGTTTTTTTCTCATGTTTTTTCTCTGCTAGTTTACCTCCTGGCCTCTAAAAGGAGTAAAATGAACAGAAATAAACTGGAGATATTGAAAAAAAAACAACACGAAGTTTTCAAAAATAAAAACCTGACATTCATCTGCCTGTAATAGATTTAGAAGGTGACAAAATTAATTTATTTTTCAAATCTGAAAATATTTTGACATTGAAAAAAATGTGTCTTTTTCTTTTGCAGAAGGGGATGAATCCACTAAATACCTACATGGCAAACAAAACAATAAGCTTTGTGTACCAAACTCTGCTAAATATTTATTGCATGGACTTGGGCAAATTATTTAATTTGCCAGTTTTTCAGTGCACTGTTTGTGCAATGAGAACAATACCACTTCCTTTTTCTCATCCTTTGTCTTGTTTATTGAGATAGTGGCTACTCCAGGGAGTACACAATCTCTAATTATGAACAACTAGCATAATAGCACCCTGATCTCTAGGACCTACCGCAATACAAAGAACTAATAATCATCACAAGTCTTCTGTTCTGATGCATGGTCTGCAAGAGTTATGAATGCTAACATATGCTGGAAAGTTCTGTTTAATTTTATGTCTTTGAAAGAAAATAAAAGCCTGTTTTCCCACTGCTGTCATTTATACAGGCTTATGCTTTCCAGGAAGCTTCTGCCTTTACTTGTCTTCCTTCTCCTTTTCAAAACAGAAATAAAAGTCTCACTGAATAAAATAAAGATTATGAATGGTCAGTCTTTTCCTTCCTACCAGTTATTGTCACCCAGGAACATGCAGCAAAGAATGTCTACGTTATCATTTAGTTCCACAGAGATCTGCAGAGATCTGCCAGCTGCTGGCCATATGCTTAATCCTAAAAGGAATTATCTACGTTCTGTGTTGTCTGTACATGACTGATTCCTTGTTTATGTATTTTTACTCAATTATGGCATGTTATAAATCCAGATAGCTTAACTTTTATGGTTAGAATCCAAATCCTCCAGTTTTTGAGAGTGGTTTTTTATTCAAATGGAACTCCACTGCCATTGTGGAAAATTCATGCAGCAATAAATGGGGCAAAAAGAGTAAGACTTCACACAAACCTATCAAACACAAACCAAAAAGTCTATGGAATTTAATTTACAATTCTTTAAAGCCCTTCTTTAAAGTTGTTTTGTTTTTTTTTTTTTGAATTATGTGATGGCATTTCATAGCAGTTTCCCATCAGCTTCCCCAGCCCTGTCCAGAACCTCTGTCCACAAAGTGACTCCTGTGGTTTCCACCATGGAAATCCAACACCATCCCAGCCATCACAAGGTTGGGAATGTATTCCTGCACTCCCCTCACCACCTCTTAAGAGAGGGGACTGTGAAGAAGGGAATGATGAAGTGAATTGCTCACAGTCAGAAGAAACAGTCAACCTGGGAATTGAGTTCCAGTTGCTCAACTCTCCAGCAGCAGCCAAACCACAGGCTATTGTTTGCTCTTGAAGCCTGTGGACATCTCCAGATATTCGAAGTCAGATTTTATGAGTGGTCTCACTACACACATGCTCATCTGAAAATGATACAAGACCAGGGCAGGCTTTTATACTCCTAGGCCATGGCAAATCTTCACTACAAAAGCCTTCTAAAATGCTTTTTACATGAAAGGCTTATTTTGCTGAACACAGGAACTTATCCCTTGGGGATGCAGATTGTTTGCTCAGGACTCAAACATTCTCACGTGGTAAAACGAAGTAGGAGGATCCAGTGAAAGGAGCTCTCACTTCTCATTTAATTTACTACCTAATACTCAGCAGCCCAAGATTTATAAGGCACTACAGAACTGTTTCCATGTTTCCCCTTGTGGCAGATAGCAGATAACTGTTAATAGACTTGCTTAGAAAGTTTATTTAAAGGAAGAACTTAACTGTATTATTTTTCATGGAGGTGTGAACATTGCTTAAGGAGCTTAAGTCTCCATGTATAAGTATTATCAGATAGGTTCATGAGGATGCTAATGTGCATTAACATGAAACTTCAAAACCAGCTTTCCACTGGTATATGTAGATAGGGCCATTTTGTAAATAACGCCCTTTCTGATATTTCAGAGTGCTGGGACTGCTGGATATATTATTATTTTCAAATATAATAATATTAATTTATAATGCACACCTTCTCTATCCTCCTTCTGCAGCTCCTGTAAAATCCCCAATGAAACCAGTCATGCAGAATCCAGTCTCCCCTACAGCTGCACCTGGCACCTCCCTCAGGAAGATTTTGTCTGCCCTTTTACACAGGACGATGAAGATGTTGCAGGAAAGCAAAGGTGCTGGAGAAGCTCCACACCACTTCTCATTTTCACTTGTCAGATGTACCCACGTACCTTCAGATTTTGTCCTGGACCTGATTTAAATCATCACTACAACAGCATGGAGCTCACTGGGCTCCATTCTCCAGGCACTGTGACATAGATGTCTGACCCCTTTCCATGCAACTGAGCAAATTTAGAACCTTTGGCCTCCAGTAAGAGGGAAAGGTACACACACAACCCAGCACCTTCCAGGATTTAACCCACTCGTCACATGCTGTGTGGTGATGAAAACATGATTAAAAGAGCATATATTACATTATGTCCAGCTTTAGAGAAATATTTTAATGGAATAAAGAAAGAGCCATACATTTTCTTTTTTTTTGGTTTAGATGTAAGGTTCACCTCCTGGTATTTACCATCTAAAGCTCTCCAATATTGGGTTAGCTAATAGGATCCAG